>JAJJHY010010948.1:3452587-3544308 GCA_021224005.1 Drosophila setifemur | reverse complement strand
GATCTGGCGAGCTTGTTGCATACGATTAACGGTTATCTGGCTTTACCTGGTGGCGTTATTTTCCGTGGCGTCTCCATCGTCTCAGCCTCCAATTCGAGTGATTAATGGGCCCAAACGGACAACAGACATTGCCTTGTACGGCTTATGATTGTGGTGTACAATATGCATGAAGGGTGGAGGTCCGCCGGAGACGGAGACGGAAACTTTGCTGACTTTTACGAGCAATTAAAAAACTATTACGGCAACGGCCAAATGGCGAGCTGCATTGTTTGCTGTCGGGGCTTATGTGCAACGATGACGTTTTTATGGGCGCCACAAGAGTGTGTGGGTCGGGGTCTACTGCAACCCATCTTACCGCCCTCCCTCTCTGTCTCTCTCACATGTTTGTCTCTCTCTCACACGGCGCGCATGCGCCCAACTCTTTTTTTGTGTTCTCTGACTCCGAATTGTGGAATGCGGAAATGTTTTATACCCATAAGTCATTCGGTTTGCGTTTGTGTGCTTTTGTTTTCTTTTTTACATAACTCAAAATGCACCCTAATGACACACATAAAGACAGAGCCTCTCTCTCTCTGTTTTCCCTCTCCTCTGCCCGTCGCTTTCAAATTAATTGATGGCCATTAAACTTGGTTTTAATGGAAAAAGGAGAAGCACATGCCACCGCGAAAGGCGGCAACAAATTGTCATTAAAGGGGTTGCTACTGATCACTCATACAAAACAGTAAACAAATAAAAAGACAGATGGAGTGCCGTTTTTTATGGCATTATCCTAAATTATAACTCTTTATGTTTGCTTAGTTTATGGCAGGGTGAAATTTCTTTTTAAAGCGATCTATTGCAATCGATTACATAAATTATAGGATTCTTCTTACGATACGAAATGTATAATTCTATTTAATTTCTCTACCAATATAAAAATACGTTATGCATGTTCCTTGGAATAATCTGCTATATCATTCCTAAGTTTAAATATTCCTATTTATAATAACAAAAACATAAATAGCGCGGCAAGTAGACTTTAAAGACAAAGCAGATGTAAATATGTTTTTTTTTTAATGTCTGAAAGGCTTCTTTATATCTTGTATATATTATTCGAGGAGCGGGCATAAAATACAAAGTTGAGCTTTAATGTAGAATCGTAAAAATAGTGACCAGCCCAGAACCCAGAACCAACAACCAACACTTATTGAATCAACAAAATTCCATGCGAATGGAGTTAATTCTGGAAATGAAAGCTCGCATTCCGCGACAATCGAGAAAATTCTCGCTTTGCATTCAACTCGATCGCATTCGCAGACGCTGACTATTGCTCGCTCTCTCTCTCTCTCCTTTCTATCTCTGTCTCTGTCTTCCACTGTCTGCCCATCTCTTTCTGGTTCGAACCCTGGACTTCGACTCATTCACGCGCCGTTCACATAACTTGAAACGTGATTTTTACATGGCGAGTCTCGATGAGATGATGCCACGATTAATGCTGCTGGATGCTGCTGCTGGATGATGCTGCTGCTGCTGCTTCCTCCTCTTCGTCGTCTCAGTCTTTTTTCAGTTTTCTTCGACTCCGGCATTCTTGGCTGCGACAACAAAAGCAACAACCACAATAACAAGATGCGAAGAAAACAGAAAAGGCTGCAGACATTGGAATGTGGCAGCGCCACTTTACACCCTTCGCCTTTCGATTCTTGTCTGCGGCTGCTGCAGCTGCTACTAGTTTGTTGGATACAGGCGGAGAAAATTATGTGGAGTGGGGGAGGAAGGTTGTATGGATATGCCATTCTAACGTTCAATGTTTGTATGTAAAGTATTCGTTATTCGATACACATTTGTGCGTAGTTCCAATCTAACTCCACGATACAAAAAATACGCAAGTAATCAACATTTCGTTGGCATTTCATTATTTAAACCAAATTAGTTAAATAAATTCCGTTTCTCTTTGTTCGTTGGTTACATATTTTTAATATTCTAAACTTTGGACTACAATAACCAAAACAATATTTTTAAAACTTAATTATTGCTACATTTTTTACAGTTAGAAAGCGGCTGAATTTTGATCCCAGAAAAAGTAAATGTTTTACATTAATTAATTTGTTCCATTTCTCCACTTTTAAGGGGTCACCTTTGAGGAAGGTTACATTGCAGCAATGCATCCCGCACAGTTTTTGTTTTTATGAATTTCTGATGCCAACATCAATCGCGACACATTTCGTGTCATTTTCATTTCTGGTTACATCATTGCCCAGCAGTCAGCCATCAATCACACGCACAAAACGGAAATAAATAAAGAAAAACACTGAGGGGAGAAAAACAGCGAGGAGCGAGACAGAGAAGAGGAGAATGCAGCGGAAGTGCGTCTAATTGAGCAACTGACAGAATGTGCGCGTCTGTGGAGAGCGGTCGGAAATAGGGGCACGCCCCAAAATAAGAACGCCTCAAGAACGACTCCGAGACTTCCCCCGATTCCCCCCCTTGTTTCGTCCATCCAGCAAGTCTGCTATCTCAATCAACGTCTGAGTGACTACACGAGCTGGGTGACTGACAGGCAACACGTGCTCACCGCAACCAGTTGGCCATTAAAGCCCCAAAACAACACAGCCAGCAATCGGGGGATGCTGGGCACTCCTTAACGCGAAGAGCGTCTCCAGGGAGGCAGTCCTGGAAAAATGTCAGTGCCTATATAATGCAACCTGAATGATAAAAAAAAAACCGATGCTCAAGAAGATTACATTTTCGAAACTACTTTTAGAGACATTTATTCTGTACCAGCTTGTACAACATTTTAGATGAAATATCTGCAGACAGAAGGATAAACATTAATTTCTTTGGTTAATTAATTAATTTCTACCGATTCTGAAAATTTCATTAAGTTTGGCTAACTAGAAGAGTACAATAAATATGCAAAGTTTACAATGTTACATAGACCCGTCCTTGTTGAAAGACCCTTTATATGAATAATATTGCCCAAGAATGTATTATTTATATTAATAAACACAAGAGGTATGGTCAATAACCCATTTTCTCCCATCGATCCTATGGCAGTGCTCCGATTTTGATAAAATATTCAGAGACTAGTTTGTGTAGAAACAGACAGGACGGACAGAAAGACAGTCGGACATGGCTAGATCGACTCGACTGGTGATGCTGATCAAGAATATATATACTTAATGGGGCCGTAGTAGTCCCCTTTGCCTTGACTTGGGAGTGGCGAGTATTTGATGACTTTCCAACATATAGATTTACATTGTTCAGATGAATTCGTAACTACAATGCCAAAAAAAAACCAAGATTTTATTTGCCACAAATAAATTAATTGCAACCTTTGTGCAGACTTGCACTGAGTGGAAGCCAGTCAAGGCTTTATTATTGAGCAGATCTTTCGGGCAGGTTGCCTTTCCAATTGAAACTATTTCCGGCCAGACTCTAAGCAACCAAGAGTACAACCTCAACTTCAACTGCAATGACAGCGACCAGCTAACAGCAACCACGAGGCGAGGAGAAACACATTAGAGCAATATAAAAATGTTTGTGTAATTGTAATGGCATACCGCATGCCACATGGTGCCACACCCCCCACAGCCGCCCGCCCTCCGCCCCTCTTCATTCCGACGTCAACCGTCGTCTCAAGAGTGATTCGTGTGTATTTCTGCTCCAAAGCTGTGAAAATGCCCAGACGGTGAGTGTGCAATTGAGCGAGTGCTGTTGCTGCTGCTGCTGCTGCTGCTGATGCGGTTGGCTGACGCCCCTTTCCGCCCCTTTATGGGTCTGGCCCGAACTATATTCCGATTCCGTCTGCTGAAGATTACCTTACTTGGTAACCCAATCGCATAGGAAGCAGGCGACGATGGCTAACCAAGAGGACCGACCGAAGCATGGAATGCCCTCTACCGGGGCAATTGCAAAATAATATTTTATAAATCCTGCAATATGAACACAAATTTTATTTTTAGCAATAAATATTTTCAAATTATTTTGAAAGATAAAAATGTGTCGACACCAAATTGTTGTTTTAAATGTTAATCAAAGGACCCTGCATTCATTTATTCATTTATAATTTTATGGAAATATCCGAGAGCAAAGATTGTTTGAAAAACTTTCTAGTTTTATCTACACTTTCTCTAGTTTGTGTCCACCGATGCAGTTTTTGTTTGCTGGCTAGGAGCTGCGGCTGCTGCTGCTGCTGCCAAGTCATTATTATTGCAGTTGTTGTTGCGACAGACGCGCCATTTGTTACACATTATTAAGAAACAGCCGCCATTTAACGCCACCAACGCCCCAGATACTCCCACTTTCCACCATCCTCTCTCCACACGATTTCCCCCTTTTGGCTTCTCTCGCTTTTATTTTTTGCTTCATCCGGAATTTTCCCGATATTTATTGTTGGCGAGTTATTTGGATCTGGGCCATGCGGAAATACCAGAGTGAAATATAGGAGCTGGGGATGATATATCCGGAATAGAGAGAACTACTCCCACTGCCTTCCATCCGTTTTCCCCCTCATATGTTTGGACCAAAGAAGCATGTCTGGTTCACAAACTTTACCAATGACAATCAAATCAGCATAAATTTCTTAGGAAAAATTCCGTAACGTAGACCAACTCTCGAGCCCCATTGGAATGCGACACAAATTAAGCATAACGGCGAAAGAAAAGATGTGGACAAACATAGACACAGTCAAACATCCCGTTGGTGGATTTTTAGTGATTCCCCTCAAATAAAACTTAAATTAAAACTTTATTCTTTCAAAATCAAAGCTTTGAAAAAATTTATATTTTAAACAAGTTAACAGATTTTTAACAATTATCTTTATCTGTCCATTATATTTAAATTTTTACAACTCATTTAAGTTTATACATTGGTTCGATTTCAAGAATTCATTCTGTAGTTATAGGAGCATGCAATGAAAGCAAAGAAATACAACTTACCTTGGATATGAACGGAGAAAATGTCGCCTTCGGTCGTTTTTTTTTATTGTATAAAATTTCGAAGACCGCACTATATATTTCTCTTGACTTTGGCTGCACTTTCTTTACAGCTTTTGGCGAAAACTTTCTTTCATAATAAAACAAACCCCGGCAGAACAGTTAACAGGGCGATAGTGGAAATGCACTCGGGATCGGAACTCGGATTACTTCTATAACTTGTTTCCCTCTAAATCTTTCTCTGCTATTTGTATTTGTATTTTTGTTTTGTTTGGTTTGACTAGCAATTTGATTTATTTAGGTTATCATTTTTCGTTTCTCCTCCGTTGTTGTTGTTGTTGTTCTATTGATCTTTAGTTTGCAAGTATTTGTTGTTGTCACATAGCATTCCTCACTTTTTCTCACATTTTTCTCATGATTTTCACTTTCACACCTTCGCGGCACTCGATGATCATTTCATTTCATGTGATCTCAATAATGCATTTTGTCGCCACCGATCTGAAATGAGAGCAAGAGAGAAAGGAAGGCGATTTAATTTATTATATATATTTAATTTATTTGAAAATGTTTTATTTTTATATGAGGAGTTAGAAGATTAATATTGTACTGAGTTTCGGTACATAGAAATCCATATGAAAGTATTACACAAGGATAGATTGATATTTTAATAAATATATTTTAATGTATGAGTTCAAATGTAATCACAATGTTGTTTAATATGCAAACAAATTTGCCAATCTAACCCCTCCCATCGAAAACCCAACCGGAAAACGCCTCTCACTCCAAACTCCTGCCGTTGCCAAGTACAGAAAACGCATTCACTGTTAACTTTAGATCAACTATTATAAAATTAATCCACCTGCAAAAATGTCCATTAGACCTCACCTAGAAACGGGCAGAAATTTAACGAGGCTAGCTTTTGGAACCACGGCTACATAAGTACATTAGATATGAGATACAGTTCACCGAACATATTAGTTTTTTGTATTTGCTTGAGCACTAGCTATTTTCCAAGAATGAACAAATTTTCGATCAAATTAACACAATTATGCTCCCTGTCCGTTTCTTTTCACCTATGGCAGATGTGACAGATATTCGTATAAAACTATGCCAAATTCTTCTAGTCGCTATACTTTGTCCCCTTTAAACCGTCCAAACTTCTGAGCAAAACAATAATGCTTTCAGAGAAGAAAATATACAATAAATCGTTAAACTTTTACACCAAATCACACAAACAGGAAAAAATTAAAAAAAAAGTACACGGCATGGGGAAAACTTGTATAAACAATAAACGACAACTCATTACATCAGCTCCACAAAAAACATAATATTTGGTTTTTCCACTCACGGGCCACGCCTTTTTCTAGCCATTAAAATATTCAGATATTCATCTTTAGATATATATCGTGCCAAAATGCGAAACAAGAGAAGGACAATAATTAATATTTTTCTATCGAATCCTGTATTGCCTAACCAGAGTAAATTTCTCTTGTTTATATTTCCAAGATTTAATTTGGGTTTCTTTGGAACTAAAAATGTTTGACAACTATTCGCCAATTGGTTTTCTTTCTTTACTTCTAAACGGTTTGCAATTATACAAAAACTGAGGATGGGATCGATCGTTGTGTCTCAAGACTACGCCTCCATTACCGTGAAGAAAAGCATAATTTACCAATTTAAATTATAAATTATTGACCAAAACGCGTCCACGATTCTAAACATTCATGGATGTAAGAGCAGTCTGCGCACATAGCAGCAAAAAAGCGATAGCAAGAAAAGCAAGCTCAGTTCGAGCATCAAAAAGCTGCAGTCACGCCCCTCTTGAGTGCCATCGCGCCCAAAGCGTCGCCGCTCCTTCACCACCCCCTTCACATCCCACAAAACGAGGCCAGACAGACGTAGCGCCTCTTTGCCTTGCTCTTCCTTTCTCTTTCCCTCCAGCTAGTCACGTGGGGTGTTGTGTGCGGCACGCGAAATGCAAAAAACAAAGAGGAAATAGGAAAAGAGGTGAAAACTGCTGGAGTGAAGCGAAAATAAATAAATAAATTAGTTGGTTGTATTTTGGTTTTCTGCATTTTAATTAAATGCACGGAAAGTATTTGCTTTGAATCAAAAAGTTTTACAAAAATCTTTAATTGATAATCCCAGCAAATATTTTTATTGGATTATGTATGGTCGATTTGGTTTTTTGTCAAAGAGTGCACATTATTTTGTTCAAAAGTTCAATTCAATAGGAATCGAGCCGTAAACTATAAAAATAGTAATCAAGGATTAAATATGTTTGATTGTTCATTAAATATCATTTTAAAGATATTATAGAACAAAATATTAAAACCATTTGTCACTGCTAAAATAAATTAAAAACCTTTTTTTTTAATTGAATTGCAAACACAGAATATTGCTTTTAAGTGCTAGCTTTATTTTGCTAACGGTTTGAATATTTAGGCAAAAATTTATTTTGGTCAAGACAACGAAAACACAAGCGCATACATACATATGAAAACGGGAGGCCCGTCGCCGGCATTAAAAATGTGCTGCAGCAGCAAACGGGAGAGAGAGACCGAAAGCCAAAAAGAGAGAGCAGACGGGAGAGAGATAAACACAAAATACGAGACATGCACAAAACAACAAAAACAAAATATAAAAAAAACGCCAGGCGTGCAAGAAGCGTAGCAGCGACGTCGGCAGCTACGCGGACAGAAGCAGAGCGCCGGCAACCCTCGAGATGACGTTGACCCCGAAAAATGACGCGAAGCGCAATGTGTGAAAACGAAGCGAGCGAATGCGAACGGGAACGAAAACAAACTGAAATCTAATAACGGCCCGGTGCAAGTGCGAGCGAGAGGTCAACTGCTTCGGCGTCTGCAGCTTCGTTCTCTCGCTCTCTTTCCACCCCCCCGCTCAGCGATTGCCTCTTTACGTTTCTGCCATGCGGATAGACGTGTTAAAGCGCAGTGCGTATAAAAACACGCAGACAGGACGAAAAGCCGAAGAACAACAAAATCGAAGCGCAGTTAGGCGGCGGCCAGACAGAAAGAGATGGAAGTTGGCAGACGAGAGAGTGCGCGCCAAAGGGCAAGGGAGACAGACAGATTTAGTGAGAACGAAAACAGAGCGCATGTCTGCGATAACAACACAGAAGTATGAGTAAAAAAAAAGAGGACAACATAAAGCATCGAAGGATGCGTTTATGCGGGATAAAGTTTGCGGATTTAACAGGAAAATGCATATTTTACAAATGGGTAAATTTTTTAATTTTAAAAAATGTATCTCTATTTTTATAAATGTAAATCGAATACGATTGAGACTTCTTTGAAGCATACAACCTTTCGTAGCTTCTGCACTTTTTCATGTTTTATCGTGAAAGTATATTTAACGCTACATAAACGGAAGAAGCATAAAAGCCGGAGGCTGCATATTAGTGCATGCGTGTGCGATTGCATTCTCAATAGCAACCAAACAGCCAAAGAAAATAGGGACAACCACTTGGCACACATACACATTGAAATTACAATTTACGCTTGCTATTTGTAAAATAGCTAAACACAAATATTTAAAATTCTGCTGCTCTCAGTTTGCAAATAATGTAATAAATAGTTCGATTATTACCAAAAAATTAACCAAAGCCTTGCTTAACATGTCAATTCATAGCGCTTTTATTTGCAAATAAGGCGTGTTGTAACAGTCGCACTATAATATTCGTGCATAAATAACAAAAATTTGTTCTCACAGATGGAGGCCGGCAATTTTTTTTTTCATTTTGCCAGGCGAAAAACGAAGCGCCAGCAGAGAGCCAACAAAAGACAACAACAACGACGGCTGCAGATATAACAAAAACAAAAAACGCAGTCGCTTATGAATGGAAAAGAAGGCGCGCGACAGTCTCGCTCTCTCCTGAGCGAGGCAAGAGAGCGCGAGCGAGATAGTTTTGCATGTGTGTGCGAGGAGTGCAGCAAACGATGTCGGTGTCGTTGGCCCTTGTCTGGTGTTGTTGTTTTTGTTGCGGCGCAATGTGGTACAGTGACTACCAAAAAATACTAGCAGGCAGGCAGCAGAGTAAAAAGGCCCAAGGAAGCGAAGAGAGGGAAAAGAGGAAGGAGAGAAAGCAGCGGATGCAGAGACGTCGGCTAAATGGTTGCAATAAAATATTACACATGCGGTTGTAAAGTTGTAAAACTGCGGTTGTAGGTCCACTTTTCTAGTTGTAGTTTGTAGTAAATGTGGTGGTAGTAATATAGTATTTACAGTCAACACAAAATTCAATGATTGGAGACTTCGATATTGAGAAATTCAGAGGTTCTCGTAAATCATTTTTTTCTGCTCATAATTGTCGTTAGGAACTTATTAAAATCCAATATATGTATAGTTGAATATGAGTTTCAGTTAAGGTAAGAATACGTAGAATAACAATCAAATACTATTTTTAAACGATGATTAACCATATGAAAACTTACTTTTGTAAATTTAGGTTAAACAAAGGTTCACATATACAATTTCCCCTGTAATTTACAATTTAGTTGTTGTATTGGTAGTGTAGTATTTAGTGGTTTGCTGCCAATGGGTTGCTAATGAGAAAGAAAGGGGTGTGTTGGGTTGAGAGGGAAGGGGGATAGGTCCATCAAACGGTGCCGCCTAATTAAAAAACCATTAAAATTTAAAGCCACCGCCTATGCATGGGGGCTAATAAATACAACAATTTTGCAGCCGCGGCCACGAACCGCCAAAAAAAACAAAACAACAAAAAACGGCTAAAATTAATTACCTTACGAAACAAACAACCAGAAGCCAGCGATGCAGCAGCGATAAAAGCCAGAAAAAAAAGGAAACTAAAATGCAGTCAAAGCACATTGGGTTGGGCTTAAGCAAAATCGAAATAGTACAAAAACTACAGTTATCTGTTGAACTTTAACTACAAATTGAACAAACTAAAATATTTATCATTAATAAAAAATAAATTTTTTTAGTTACTATATAACTATACTAATAATAATATAAACAGAGTTAAAGGAATGTTATATATTCAGGTGATCTATATATAGAGATAAAATTAATGTTTATTTTATAAACGCTTATATATATTATAAAACCCCAAAATTTGGGAAATTAAAAGATTTAAGCTTTCACAGTTTTTTGAATAAATAAATAAATACTCGTGCTTGAAACGGATTGACCGATTGCCCAATTGACAAGACTATAAGCAAATTAACAGATGATTGTCAATCTTTTATTTAAAAGCATTTTTATACTAAAAACCAAATAAACAATTTTTTAGTATAATTATAATTATAATACAATTAGTGAATTAGGGTATTCAAAAGGCCAATACCATATGATCTCTGCATCCATTCACACACTATTCATTTGGATAACTCTGCTCACATAAAGCGAAATGAGTTGAAGTTTCTTAGGACTACAATCCGAAGGTTTCTGGACTACCAATCCAACGTCAAATGGCAGAATCAATGTGCAGCGTCAGCGTGGCAAGCGCACAAAAAGCGGAACATCATGGAAATGTGGCTAAAAATAAACTTGTGCAACAATGTTGCCAAAGCAAACATCAGCAGACAGTCAGTGACACAAAGTGCGGCCAAGGGAAGATGTTCGGGGGGGCTGGGATGCAGGCCAGCCCAGGCCAGACCAGACCAGACAAGAGTGAAGCGCTCTTGGCCAGACGGCGGCCTTTCCTCTGGCCCCTCCTCTGCCTCCTTTCGACCCTGTCTCTAGGTTTGTCGGTCCCTCAGTCCGCATTCTGCTGAGTGCCGCAGTCCCATTCCGTCTCATTGTTCGTGGAACGGGTGGAAGGTGGAGCGGGGAATAGAGGAGTATAGGAGCAGGGCACAAGCTGCAGTGACAATGGCTACAAGGAGCAGGCGCAGCTCCAGCCACAGCGTCATAAGCAGCGTTAAAGGCCGAAGAGTTAAATCCACTTTACAAGACAATGTAATGTGTCTTATTGTTCTATACAAATATTTAAATGCACCATTAGTCCAATTGTTGATCAATGAAGATTCAAAGAACATTTAAGGAATTAATTGTGATTAATCTGAAAATTTTTAGACCTGCGCATTTTATCTCCAATTCTGTGCAAAAATCAAAGAGCCCAATTAAAAAAAGGGTATAGGATATGAAATGCAGTTTCGGGCGCGTGAAGCACGCGAAACAAACCCTTGGGGGATGTGGGGAAAGGGCATCCAGAAGAAGAACGAAAGCAAGAACAAGAAGCCGCTGAAGGCGGTCCAATAAGCACTGAAGAGCAACTAATCGCGAAATTTACGAGTACAGTTAAAATAAAATCATAAAAATGTCTTCTTGATTGTTGTTTCTCGCCTTGTTGAGGCAGGCAAACAAAGTCAAACAGACAGGTAGACGCAGGCTGCGAGGGAGCGAGAGCCAAGGAAGGGAGTTTAGTTAACATTTTACATAATGAAGTGGTTCAAGAAGTTGTGGCCTAGAGTTAATGGGAAACTTCGAGTTTTAGGGCCAATAAAATATGATAAATTGGTCTGACTATCCGATTAACTTGGAACGGCCCTTTTCAAAGTTTAAATAAAATTATTTGATATTCTAGCCAAGCTTTGTTCATTTTGTTTATCCGTGTTTATTTCGTTAAATTAACATATTTTTAGCTTAAGCGGGAAATCATTGAAAAATAGATTTCCTTCAGGTTGCTGTCTTTAGCTCTTGTTTCCACTTCAACGGATATCCCAAGCACAACACAAAGAACAGATAAACCATAGTGACAGGCAGTTTCTGAGCACAAGAAGAGCATTACTTTAATAAAGATTTAAATAGAAGTCTCATTGACCTAGTGGAAGTGGTAATAAATAAAGATGAATGGTAGTTTTGGATCTGTGGATAATAGTCTTAAAAATCTTTTCCAGATGTACTTTTCTTCTTCGTTTTTTCCAAAATCAATATTTAAACGATGCCATTGGTTTGAAGATAAAATACATGGTTCCTTTTATAAATTAGCTTTAATGTATATGAAGTATATTGTCCAAGAATAAATCAATTATATTAATAAATAAGCACAAGAGTTAAATATGTGCAATGACCCATTTTCTCTCATCGTTCCAATGTTAGCTATATAATATAATAGTCCGATTTAAATAAGATTTACAGGATGGGTTAACACAGATATTTAAGTTATGTGATGAAGTCCTCCGATTCAAAAACTGAGAGACTAGTTTGCGAAGAAACAGACAGACGGACAGACGGACATGGCTAGATTGACTCGGCTGATGACGCTGACCAAGAATATATATACTTTATGGGATCGGATATGTCTCCTTCACCGCGTTGCAAACTTCTGTTCAAAATTATAATACCCTCTGCAAGGGTACAATGGGATCTCAAACTTTCACTCGCATCCACCTATCTTCAGTGAATCCTTGAGTTGCGATCTGGAGATCACTGGCAAATCAAAATAAAGTGACAGCCGAAGGTCATTCACGGGCGAAAGAACGCGCCGAAGAATGAGGCAACAATGATGGCAATATTGTTTGCGCCCCGGCGATTAGAAAAGAAAGCTAAACAAATGCTTGCAAAAGAAACAACTTTTAAACTTGGAAAAACAGCAACAAATGAGAATGCCGTCAGCAAGTCCGAAAGCCAATCAATAGATATGCAGCGCGAAATAATGCCCACGCATAAAAACAAGCGAAGGAAAACCAAGAGAGTGCCGGCGGAGAGGGGAGGAAGGAAGGCCAGCGAAAAGTGAGCGGGCGTTGGGCTTATCTCGTAATGTTTATGAAAATGACTATAAATACAATACAAAAGCAGTGAAAAAAGCGCAGCCGCCCACCCAGCAGCGACGTCGGCGTCTACGTCGACGTCAGCAGCACACAAACAAATTGCTCCAAGCGCCACACCAACATACACAAATTCAAAACAACGACACACACCGCATCACATCACCATAAAAAGACAACCAGCAGCACGCACTTTATCAAAAAAAATTAGAAGTGCTCTCCCTCTCTCTTTCTCGCTCTCTATCTGTCGTATGCAGCGTGTAGGTGTTAAAGGGAGATAGCAATCGTAGAACTGCAACCACGTGTGTTGTTTATTGCACATATACACTCACACAAACTGCCAACGGAAAATAATAAACGAATGTCAATACGAAAACGGAATCTTTAAAAACAAGAAAAACAAATAACTGCGCAAAGCGAAATGCCGAAAAACCAAAAACAATATGTAGTGCGAGCGAGATGGAAAGAGATTGAACGAGGCGGTCGAATATTAAAATTGTCGAAGAGAACGAGTCATAACAACAAATAGGGGGCAGGCGGCATTTTATTTGTCGCTTGTTTTTCATTCAACAGTTTAAGATACTGTAACGGCAACTGCATAAACAGAATTCAATTTAGTACAGGGTGCGCAATTGGATCATCACAAAAATGTCCATCAAAATCTTCAACCACATAAAATACGAGTAGTATTCATTTATTTATATTGCTTTATTATGGTTTTCTAAATAGGGAACTATGATGGTGTTTATTAAATATTCAATATGGAAATATTCTTTTTCCACTTAGGAATATGGATAATGCCCACTCAAAAATAAAACATAATCGTACGAAATCAAACACAAATAAATGGATTATTATTTATAGAATAGATTAAACGTATTATTGAATCTTGCTTTTGAGACAGATAAAATAATTTTATGATTTTAAATAATAAATTACATAATAATGGACTGAAAACAATTTGTACCTTTATTTTAAAAATATATTCCAAATAATAGGTTCAGAATGTTCAACATGGGTAATCTTGGGCGACTAGTTTGATAAGCTCTTAATCCTTAGTCACCATCCGGAGAGATTGCCCATAATCTGTAATCAAAACATCAAAACAAACAACTTGCCATTGGCCAATTGTTGATTCATGTGGGTGTGTTTGCACTTGTGTGAGTGGGTTTGTCTCGCCGCATTAAATACCGAATAAACACTTCCACTTCTACGAGAAGTCGTCGCCGCATAAAGCTGATCACAAGATTCCGTAACCATATAAACACCACGTCATCGCCTGTCTACCATCTGACATTTTCCATCAACCCCTTCCAAGCTCCTATCATCTCTTTCACTTCATTTCACCAGATGTTATTGTTGCCATTATACGTTACTTATGCTCTAATATTTCTGGTATGATGGGGTCTTTAAATCGCATACGCAAATCATAATTGTTCACACACTTTTATTCAAAAGTGGGTGTGGTTTGATTCCGGCCAATGATTTATACATATGTAAAATTCAGTTTTATGTACTAAGAAAAATGAAAATTACAAATATTCCAAATTGAATTCATTGGAAAATGTTTTGTTCGTTACTTAACTTATGCTTGTGGTTTAACCTTTGAGAAATGGCGATCTTATTCGAATTATGTGAGAACTATTATCTTAACCGCAACTGTTTGCTTTCGATGGTTCTGCGTAGGCGAGTGCAAACTTTTGGTTGGGAGCGAAACCGGTGGGTGGTGAGAGGAGGACTGTCCCTCGTCATACGACCAACTGTGTCATGTGTTTTTGTGCGTAAATGTGCGTGCTTAATGCTGCTTGTTGTTTTTGCTTCTTGTTCTGGTTATTGTTGTAGTTGCTGCTGGGTATTATTTACTTGGACCTTAGACTCTCTCCATGATAAGATTCTGATTCGGAGCAGCAGCGTGTGATGATGGGTTGGATGGGTGGATGGATGGATGGATGGTGGCTGCCTCTAGTTGGATGGCTGAACGAGTGCTGGAGAAGTGATGGATACGCATGCGTTTGTGAATCATTCGTGCCTTCGGAACTCGCATCTTGGAACATTCAATTCCGATTCATTTCCATTCCATTTTCCGCGAAGCACATGCAAATGAAATAAGCCTCGACGAAAACAAGTTGACTCATACCAGAAATCCGCTGCATTGCGAAATGGCAAAAGCAACGATTGCGTAATTGATACCAATTTGGTATCAAAAGCTGCATGTAACAATATAATGTTGAACACGATTCCCGACTATTCAGATCACCATAAAGATATATATATATTTTTTTTATTTTAGAGTATTTTTTAAACAGTAGAAATTAACAATTAATTTAAATCCTCGCCGAATAAGGGCTTCCATTACTTGCTGCTTACGTTTTTCAATTTCACATCCATATAACTTAATCCTCAGGAAAGGGCATGAAATAAAATCAACTATAATCGACAGAGCAATAAACTCGCAGTGCGTGCATGCATGTTTGGTGAAAGAAGAGGGCGGAGGTTGTTCGGGAGGAGCGAGAATGTGGAGCGATTAGAAGACGCGCGTCTAAGTTCAAGGCCAAGCAGTTCACAGCACAAGCAGAAGAGAAAACAACAACAACAACAAAGCGCAGAAACAGAAAAACAACAGCAGCTGTGGGAGAGGGGAATGAGAAGCAAACACATCAGACAAAAGTGCACACAAAAATGTTTGCCTGTGTGTGTGTGTGCCATTGTTTTTTTTTTTTTTTTGCCATCGCAGCGAAAAAGGTCATTGACACCTGTCTGTTTGTCTCGCTCGGCTCACACAGACACGCACACATGCTTATCATACCGGCCACTCTCTTTCGGCTCTCGTGCCCTCTCTTTCTTGCATGCGCGAGCAACGTTTAGACATATGGTCAGAGCAATTTCTTTGACTTTTCGGTACAACTATTATACTTTGCATGTAAGGATTAATATTTTGGTAACTGACCTTGATTAAATATCTCGTCTCGCTATCGATTTAAAGAGATAAACTGATTTAAGAACGGAGTATGAACTTTTCGATAGATATGCCATAGCAAATAACAAATCAAATGAATTTGAAACAAATAATGTTTTCCAAAATATATACGATATCAATTTTTTTTTTTTTTTGAACTTTTATAGCTGCAGGGTGAACAAAATTCTTGCCAAAGTTATCACACATTCTTGAATGTGGTGCGATGTTGGTGCGAGTGAGTGCGTGTGCTTCGTGTGTTTTGTTTTTCGTTTTTCGTTTGTTTTGCCGCTGTTAATTAGTGTGGCCAAATTATGCGCCAAAATTCCCAATGAGTGGCGAGAGTGTGGATGGTCATACGTCATCAACAATAGCCGGACAAACAATTTCCGGTTTTCGCCACACCATAAAAAACAAATATCAAAAATAACGAACGGAATAACAAAAAAACAAAATGATCTGTATACGAAAAAACAACAAACTTGGCCCGGGTTCCGTCATTGCCTCATCTTCTAGATCTCTTCGCGTTCTCCTTTATTTTGGTTTTATTTCAACAATTTGTTTTTGCGTCGACTTATTTTTGTCACAAACACACAAATACATTTACACTTATGGTTACACCTATACCAACGCACGCAGGCAAACTCGATTTAAAAATAAATAAATTACGCACAAATACAAATACATAGAGCAACATTCCTCGGGCCTCGTCAAAAATATAGCATGATTAATACAAAAATGCGCAATTCTCGTTTGATTTTTCTGGGTTTCTTGTTGTTGTTTTTTTTTTTACTGTGGCTTTTGCTGTCCCCCACCCCCGAAAAGTCCATCTTCCTATTTTTATGGCATTTTTCTCTTATTATACAATAATAACGCGAATATAATAAGAGCAACCCGCGCACAGCAAGTGGGCAGTCCCACGAAACAGAAATAGGAACAACTAACGCAGCGGCAAGCCAATTAGTGCTTATGCTTTTTAATTAGCAGGCGGGAGTCATCTCCCATCCCCATCTCCCATCCCCATTCCCAACTTTCCCTAATCCACCTCCCCAGCCGGAGCTTTCCTATTCCCATTTATTTGTGATGCTTTTCTATTTGGACTACTCACGGTTCCATTTCAGTGCAATTGCCTTACGGTTATGTTACTATGTCTGTTGCTACTATTAGCTACTAATTTATAGATTGCACAGTGGTTTGCAAAATCTATGGTAACATTGTGGCAATACAACTGGCAAAGTGGAAACAAATACTTAGAAACATTTTTGAAAAAAAAAAAATATAAATAAGATAGAAATTTTGATAAATCAATCTGACCTCAAAGTTTCACAAATAATTGACACATAAAAGGATCTTCATTCTTATATGGTTGTTCATTTTCCAAAACTGTTTTACTTGGTCACACTAAATAAGAGCCGTAAATTAGGAAATGAAAACAAACAAGACGAAAAAACTGCCCAGTCATGAGTTTTTGACAGCCAATGAAATTATGTTGTGCGCAATTTTGTAGTTAATTAAACTTATTAAAATAAGCGCAAGCAATTAAAAAATAACGGACCAAAATATTGACAAATCAACAGGTGAGTAGGCTCAACATTTATCGACGAAACAAATGTAACGAAAATAAATAAGATTTGCAATCGAAGAGGGCCGTAAGAAAATATTCTTATGTCTTACGTCTTATTCTAGTGTCCAAAATATTAAAATTTTCAGATGAAAAAGATTGAAGTACAAGTTTTAAAAGTATTTGTGTATCTGAGTTGAAATATTTATGCAAAACGTAAACGTAATTTTTGAAAATTCAGGCACAATACACGTTAAACAAAATTCAATTCTTGGTTTAACAGCGTGGAACGAAAAACCACAACAAAAGTATCCCACGAAAAACCGGCAGCAATCGAAATTCTTCCATTTCTTCTTCGTCGCTTCTCTCCGCGCAGCCGCAAGGCTCTCTCCACGCGCGACCGAGAGACGGCGAAAGAGAGAGCGACCGGGTGCGACCGAGAGGGAGAGTGAGAGAATAATGCTGGCTGCGCTGCTCATTCACAAAACGGAGACGTAAAGCGGCGCGAAGAAGAAGAACAACAACAGGCCCAAGATATGATAGATATGGAACAACAACAACAGCAAAAGGAAAAAGAAGAACGTGAAGAGGAGAGAGGGGGAAGGAGAGCAAAAACAACTTGGCATAAATTGCTGCTGCGTAGTAATTTCTGTCGAGTATTTTTCTAGTTACGCTTCCACTACTTTTATTTTGTTTTTGTTATTGTTATTGTTTTTTTTTTGTTACATTGTAACTTACCTTTCCGCTTCGTGATTGTTGTTAATCATTGTTGTTCTGTCACTTTTATGTTTTACAATTATTTTGGTATCGATTTCAAAATAGAACGACGCACTTTCCCAGACGCAGGCGTAATTAAAATTTTCGTATGTTTTTTCGCGTGCTTTCTTTTTGCGCCGCAACTTCACAACATGCTCTTTGTATGGGTATTGGTGTGTGTGTGTACACAAATTTTATTTATTTATTTACCGTGGATCTTACACACACACACACATATATATTGGCACTCTCACTAGTGGCACGAAAAACGCCCGCACTTGTATTTCGTGGAATTTCATCTATTTGAGATGTGATATTCTCTGATTCCGAATCGCGACACCGAATGTCTTAATTGGTTTTCATATTTTCACTCACGAATATTCATTCATATTTTCACGCATCTGTCACAAAACGACGCCTTCACACTTTTCCGAGTTTTCGTAGCAACAAAATATTCGCTATTCGGCGAGCGATTCGTCCGCGACACGTCCGCTCCGTTCGAAATTTTTTAAATTATAGTCAATGCGCGGGATGCAAGATATACATCGATATAACGAAATATCGATATTTTCTTTCGATATATCGAATACATTCGATGTCTGTCAATGTTTCGTGGTCTTAATTCCTTATATCGCAGTAATAAGTAATGCTTATTCGTAACAAATACTTGACCTCTACTAACTTTGCTTTTTTTTAAGTTATTCAAAAAGAATTTTAGATTTTTTCAACTATCCATCGAAAATGATATTTCTAAAACTGCATAAGTCTTAGAACTGTAAAAAAACAGGATTCAATTGAATTCGAGTCTAAGAGGAATTATTCAAGCATAGCTTAGACATTAAATATTTGGAACTTTTCAGGTTGATCTTGATAGGAGCAATTTTTTAATAACGAAGTTGGCATCTTTGTTTTGTATGAAGCGTTGACAAGTCAGGGCTAAGCTAAGGGTTAAGGGTTTGTGTATTCGATGCTGCTAAGTTTGTGTGGTTCGTGTTTTCGATGTTATTAACAGGGACCTACATCATTTAGGCGGGAAAAACGCCGGCATACTTTGCTTAAGCCGGGCAAACATTTTCACGCCTATTTTCCGGGGTTGGAGCGAGAAGGAGAAAAGTGTTTACCCGCTTCTAAAATTAATAAAATCTTAGAAATCTAAAAGAAATGCTAATGCAAATGGTATATAAATCTAAGAGAATATTCATACCCAACAAAAAAACCAAACTCTCAGTTTTTATTCCAATGTTAAAGTTCGACTACAGTTAGCCCCAATATAACCGGAATTTTTGAGAGGAAATGTATGGAAACAACGCAAAATGTAACTTTAAATGTTTAATTTAGTTATTTCCTAAGACAATTAAATGCAGTTTTACCCTTACAATTTTTGAAGACCTATTATGGAAGACATTTTGCAGCTTTATTTCGCAAGGGGAAAGGGTATATTAAGTTTGTGCATATGTATGTAACAGGCAGAAGGATGCGTGGCTGACAAAATATGTATATTTTTGATCAGCATGACAAGCTCAGTCGATAGCGATGTCCGTCCGTCTGGATGAAAGAACAGATTTCAGAAACTGTAAGAGCTAGAGAACCCATATTAATTGTGCAGGTTCTCCTAATACTGACACAGATGATTTTTTATTTTTACTTGTCGGTACCACGTCCTCCGCTTACTCAATTTGTATTTTAATGTTTGCACCAACCGTTTAGTGACAAACAAATCAAGAGTTTGAATTATTTAGAGCAGCCCTTAAAGTCGAGTCTCCACTCAAAACAAAAGCTAGAGGCTTGTCCTTTAATACACGCAATTAAAGGATGAATTCCACCGATCCTAAAAATTTCATTAATTTTGGCTACTTAGAAATCGCCCAAAAAATACGCGAAGAATTGTGTTTAATATGCTAATTAAAATATTTGTTTGCAATGGTTTTTATTATACCCTTGCAGAGGGCCAGAAGTTTGTAAGGTAGTGAAGGGAGACATCTCCGACATTATAAAGTATATATGTTCTTGATCAGCATCACCATCCGAGTCGATCTAGCCATGTCCATGTTCATTATTTAGGAGGCACCATTTTATGACTATTTTAAAATATCCTGAAAGTATCCTAATGTATAACATTATAGGAAAATATAGTTTTTAGAGACTTTAGGCCGTTTTATAAAAATAATAGCCTAAATCGGGAAACTATATCCTATAGCTGCTAAACAAACCTTCTTCCTAGTCTTCCTTTCTTTTTATTTGTTTAATTTACTTATAATAAAATTGGTACAGGGTATTTAACCGTCGGAAAACTCGACTGTCATCTTCTTACTTGTTTTAAACTAAGCTTATGTTCATTTAAATTGAACGAGTAAAGGGGAATTGGATGGTTGGTTGGTCATGTAGTTGGCAGAGCTAATAAGATTGTATTTGAATATTTGTCAAAACGCTAAGACCATTAATTTTAAAGAATATCTAGCTAATAAAAAAAGTCATCTTAAACTTGAAACTTTATTTTATAGGATGTTGTGTTGTTGGATGTTAATTAATAAATATTGTTGGAAAATAATGAGAAGTTGCTGGGTGGAATTTTGCATGCCATTTCAATCGGAAACGCCTTCCTGGATTGGATAATAGAACCATTTAAGATTTAAAGGGATTTTTAAAAAGGATTGATTTTTTAGATTAGATCGCTCGATCTTAGCTAGATCTAGAATGTATGCTTATTGACAATACTAATTCTGTGTTTTACTGCAATAAAGAAAATCCCATTAAAACATAGATTTTCGGTTTTAAAACTTTGTTTGTTTATTGAAAGTTTTCTTTGTTTTTCCAATATTTATTTTTTTTTCATGTTTGCGTTTGGAAAGAAAGAAAAGTACCTAACAAAACGTGTTTTTCTTACAAAAACTAAACGTACAATTATATAGAGGTTTCGGTTTTTTGTGGTTTCTTTTTCTTTTATTTCTTGATTTTTTACAATTGTATGATTTGCATTTGTGTGTTGCATTTATTGTTTAGTTAAATATATAACTTCTAGGCGAGAGTTTAAATAATTATTTATGTACTTGTAGTTGACTCTGTTAAGTGGTTCTTGTTGGTTTTGTGGGATGATTTGGCTTCTATGAATAAACTGCTATTGGGGCCCACTGTGTGTGTTTATAGTTTAAATTTTATAACAATAACAAATTATTATACATAGCTATAGTTTTAATAATAATAATAATTAAAAATCAATCAATAAATCCAAGCAATTGAAACAAATAGTAGAAGAGACAACGCTGAAAGGTTTTTTGTTGCATGCGTAACTAAAACATTAGAAGAGGAGGGCTTTTGGATTTTAACATTTTTTCGTTTCGTTTTTGTTTTGTTTTCTTGAAAAATAGAGTGTTACAGTCGGGGCCCAAGTTGTGTGTCATCCTCTGCGGACTTCTCTTCTCTTCTCTCTACTTATAACTTGCCCCAGTGGAATTTGAGGCAAATGTCTTTGATCTTTTTTACAATTTGAAATTGATTTTCTTTTTATTGTTGTATGTATAATTTTAAATTGATTGGCATTATAACTAATTTGTTTTCTAATTAAAAATTATGTGTGTGTGTTGCATTTCCTTTTACTAATTTACAGACAGTTCTAGGCCAAAAAAGTTCCTTGATGAGAGGGAAGTATTCGCTTTTTGTGTGGATGCCATTTTTTACATCGCGTTTCCTGATTCTTCTTTTGCTTTGTTTTTTGTTTTGTTTAAATGCTAAAATTTAATTTTGCTTATAAAATGTTGCTCTCCTTGCTATAACTTTCTTTTTCTCTTGTGAGGCTGAGTTTTCGTAAAGTAGATTTTGTGTTTTTGTTTAGTTTCGCTTAAATTAGTTGGGGTTATAAATTTAAATGTATATATTTTTACGCTTAAAACTTTACACACAACTTAGTTTCATTAAGTTTTGCTGTTTTATTTTTTTTATGTTTTATTTTTTGTTTTTGGATTTTTTGTATGTTTGTAGTTTTTGCAATTATATAATTTAATAATAAATTTGTAATTTTCTGGTTTTTTGCTGTTTGTTTTCCTTTTGTTTGCCATTTGTATATAATTTAAAATTATAAACACCCCCAGAATCCCAATTTTGTAGATATACATGTGTGTACAAATACGCGAGTGTGTGTTTGTGTTTTTTGTGAGTGTGTGTGTGTGTGTGTGGGTGGTTGCATGTCTCCTCTTAGGGTCCATAGGCATCAGCACCGAAGTCAAACAACCGATCGATGCCCTCGTGTTCATTCAGCGCATACGGATAATCATTATCGTCCGGCGGATTAATAGACACAAAGGCGATATCGTTGCTGAAATCTGTAAATAAAAATGCAACATTTCAATCAATATTTCTTTGGAATATTCTCCAGAGGTTCGGGAAGTGGTTGCGAATGACATTATCATTGACTTTTGTCGATGTACTTTTCCGATTACATTTAGAGAGTAAACATGGAGAGAAAGTTGATAGAGCGAGAGCGGGCGAGAGATGTTGTGGATGCATGTTTGAAATTCACGCCAGAGCTGAATCTCATGGTGCTACAAAATTTCAATTTCAAAATGAACAATTGGCCCTGGAGCGGTCAGTGTTGTCAGTGCAGACCCACGAGAATTCAGTTCCAAAATGAATTTGACACGAGGACGATTGCTGACGAGGCGTCGGGTTATATAAGTCCAAATATATACATATATACATTTTTGCACAATAATTACGATTCTGTTGTTTTTATATTATTAGTAAATGGTTAGCAGTTGATGTGAGCAGAGTGTGGTGTGAATATTTGCATGCGATGAATTAAATAAACGCTTGTTAAGTGGGATTAGAGTTTAATAGGTTATGTTGATTTGTTCCAAATAAGATACTTATTATTCCTTATAACTTTTATTTACAAACGAAAACGGTTATCAAATACTTTATGCTGTTTCATTATAAATTACGCTTAACTGTCCTTTTTTGGTTAAATATTCGTGCTTTGAAAAATTTACAATTATAATTCCTTTTTAATTTTTTGTGAGTTCCATCCTAATGTCTTCCGTTTTTTAACCAAACAGACAGCTAAGCGTATTATATCAACTGTTAGTTAGTACGTTGTTAGTTAATAAATCATTGGTTTAAATACTGAACATAAAACACAAATAATTCGTAAACAAGAAAACTGAAAACTAAAGAAATTTTCAATTTTGAACTGATTCTCGTTGGCCAAAATGTTTTGCAAACACAAAATATAAATTTCGAAATAAATTCCATATTGTTTTGACACTTCACTTGATATTGATATTTGATTTAGGTTGCCTTAAGGATTCACGCTCAGCAAGAACTCAGACTGTGATGCGGTTTTTGTTTAGCACGCAAGTCACAGAGAAAGTTCTTGACAAGTGCGCCTCACAATGATGCAGATACAGATAAAGATACAGTCACAGATACAGATACAGATACAGATACAGTTAGAGAGCGCTGTTGATTCCGCAGATATCTGCTGCACTGCTGTTATTTACATGGCGGCGACACAAAAACTCAGGCGGATGCAAAATGATCATGGATGAATGGACGCGAGCGATTGCAAGCACGAACAAATTTACATTACACACAGTGGCTGTCAATATAATAGCAATCTGCATTTTGAACAATTTCATTCACTATTATTTTGAAAGACTGCACTTTGGGTGAGGGGTAAAAGCAGGCGGTAGGGAAATACTTACAGTCCGAGCCAATATCGTTTAAGAGCGCATCTAGGCCCTGGAGCGTGACGTTGCTACTGTTGCTGTTGGCGTCGCAGTCGGCCACGCTGGGCGGCAGGCTGTGGCGGCCATGGCTGAATGGGGATGGCTGATGGGGATCAGCATTGGCGCCAGCGCCAGCTATGCTGCCAAAGCCGCCATCGCCGCCCGCGTTGCTGTGGGTGTTGCTGTGACTGTGACCGTGGCTGTGGCTGTGGCTGCTACTGCTGTCCGCCACGGCGGCGAATTGCATCTGCAGCGAGCCCATCGCCGAGGACGTTGCTGCTGCTGCGGTGGATCTCGATATTGTGGCCGCTGCTGTTGATGCGGCGGCATCTTCCATTGCACAATTATACATGGGCACATCGCTGCGTCGCTGACTGCTGCCGTAGCCTATTGTTGGGGGTTGGGAGTTGCTGTTGCTGCTATGACTATTAAGCGTAGTGGTTGCTGTTGTTGTTGTGGTTACTGTTGTGGTGGCGCTGCCCGCGGCAATTGCTGCGGCCGCTGCTGCCCGACGTTGTTTTGTGGGCGTGGGCGGCGAGGATTCTGTTAAGCTGCTGAACAGCTCCTGGATGGATTGCTGGTGCTGCTGCTGTTGCTGGTGCTGCTGCTGTTGCTGGTGCTGCTGTTGCTGCTGTTGCTGGTGCTGCTGATGCTGCTGATGCTGCTGGGCAAACTGATGGCTGCGGACCACCGGATTTGTTAGTGTCGGCACCAGGTGACTCAGCTCAGCGTCCACATCGTCCTCCTCCGGCTGCTGCTGCGACTGCGGATGATGATGCTGCTGAGCCATCGCAATATCACAAATGTTATTATATTCAGGCTGGGACTGCTTGGCGGCATCCTCAATCGATTTGCTGAGGTTGCGGGCTGAGCGGAAGGGTGTGGGACCTGCAATACAATCGGTGAATATTAGTTTGAATTTCCAAATCAAAATAATGATAACATATTTTATTCTGATTGGGAATCGACATTTTCTAGTATGGAATTAAAAAACGTGCAACTCTGATATATGGAATATTCTTTACTTAAGTATTACCAAAAAAAATCATACAAAATATAGTCCCACTCTTCAACTCACCTAATCCTTTCGTGCTCATGGCATCGATATTGTTAAAGAGCGGATCGTTGAGACGCTGATTGGTCAACGGATGCAGTCGGGTGGAGGTCGCCGTTCGCACGCATCCGGCTCCGGGAGCTCCGACGTAGCCGGCTCCCGCCGCCATCGGCGAATTCTCCGGCGAGGTGTCATGGCACAAGAAGACGTTGATCTCCCCGCTGTTCTCCGCCTTCACGTAAATCTCTCGCGGCAATTTCGTGTTGGGCAGCTGCAAGACGATCCGAAAAAGAAACAACACGATTGTTAACCACAAAAAATAACACAAATTTAATACAGATAAATGATAAATACAACAAAAGCAAACGGGAAACTAACTTGGGAGTTGAAATTTAAGCGGTCGCCGACCGCTCAGCTGCAAAAGAGAAACACTAATGAAGTGAGCCTGAGAATGAGCAGCGATTTTTTGCCGCTTGCTTATTTTTAGAAATGATATTTTGCTTTTGCGCTTTTTGCTTTTCTGCTTTTCTGCTTTTTTGCTTTTTTCACCTCCCCCCGCCGTGGCTTTATTTTTCATTTTATTTCATATATTTCTTGCTCTCTTTTTCGTTGTTTATATATTTTGGCAATCGGTTATTGGCGTTGCCACAATGTTTAAACGTACGAATGTTAAGTTGGCATTCAGGCACTTAATGCCGCAAATCTAGATTCTTTTCGGGTTTGGCCAATCTGACCAAACCTCTTGGGTTTGGGAGATGTTCTCCCTCGGACGGAATTGGAGAGAGAGAGCGAGAGGAGAGGAGAGGAGAGAGTTCATTTAACAGTTCAAGGCGAGCGGAAACATTAAGCGTTTATATATATTTATAAATAGTGCGGCATCTAAGAAGATCGAGCAGCAACAGAAGCGGCGGCAGAGATTGGAAAAACTTTCTTGACGAGGCCAGAAATTTACTTGATATCAAAAGAAGGTGGTTAAGGGGCGGCAAGATGGGCGGGTTTCCATTTCGCTTGTCGTGTCTGCCGCTGCGATGGGCGTCTATAAATATGCGCCACGTTTAATGGCATGCAGACGAAAAGAAGAAGCACCGCGGAATTGAAAATAACGCAAGGAAAAGCTAGGAAAAGCTCTGACGTCGACATATGTATACAGGAACTACACAATATAGTCAAGAGATATGAGACGTTGATACAGAAATAAAAGTTGGCAAACCGAGATTTTCCGATTGAGCT
Source organism: Drosophila setifemur (assembly GCA_021224005.1). Classification (NCBI taxonomy): domain Eukaryota; kingdom Metazoa; phylum Arthropoda; class Insecta; order Diptera; family Drosophilidae; genus Drosophila; species Drosophila setifemur. The sequence continues at coordinate 3,518,370 of JAJJHY010010948.1, read as the reverse complement.
AATGAGTCAAAAAGTGGTCAAATGGTGGATTCGGGAAATTAATATACAATTTGGCAGTAGGTCTCCTATTGTCTTATACTAATGCAGACTAACACTATTATTGAATTTATGGTTCGGATGGAAGGCTTCTAGAACTGTGTTTTGTTGTTTGATTTACAATTAAAGTAATTACGAAACCATAATCAGTCGACTCACCACAAGCTTGGCCTCTGGCGGTGCCTTAATCACGATGACGATCTGATCTTTGAAGAGATCCACGTTGAGAAGGTCGTTCTGCGTGACGTAGGCCATGCCGCCAGCGTTCTCCACCTCCTGCGAGATCTCGGCGAGGTTCTCGCGCATCTGGTCGATGGCCATGTTCAGTTCGTTCTCGAGCTGCTCCAGCCGCTCCGACTCCGCCTCAATGCGCCGCGACCGCTCCTGACTGACCATCGATTGACCTCCGCGCCACTGGATGTTGTTCTTCGACTTCTTCTCCAGGATGTTGATGCCCTCGAGCACGTTGGTGATGTCATAGATGCGGCGCTTCTGCACGTGCAACCGGTTGGATGCCTCATTCAGGTCCACCACACCATCCGGCGACTCCTGCAACAGGTCCACGAACTTCTTGGTCAGTATCCCCAGCGAAGTATCCGCCCGATTGCGATCACCGCTCGACGAACTGGCCGTGGTCAGCAACCGTTGCTGGGGGGTGGATAGAGTAAAGGAGTGGTGTGATGCCGACTTGGCTCCCCGCTCGCCCACATCCTCGTCCAGCTCGGCGTCCACATCGTGGTGCACCTGCTGGTGGCTGTGGCGAAGCTGCTGCGGTGTGGAGCTGGCCACCACATGCTTCTGGTACCCCACTGTCTGATGGTGGGCACTCTGCTTGGCCTGCTTTTTCGGGTGGATCTCGTCGGTAACTGCATGCGGCCGGCGCTTGACCTAATATTGAAATATTAAACAGTTTGCATTATGAATTTTGGGAAATACTACATTTATTTATATAAGAAGAAAAACCGAATGAGGAAGTTTGTAACTGAAAAATGGTTTTCATTCAATTGCAACTATATTGCAAACAAGAGAATTTTATTAGTAAAACTTTAATTATGAAAACTAAACTCCATTTTATTTTATGAACATTCGCTGGGGAACTCACCTTATAGTAGTTAGTGATATCGTTCGACTTTCCAGTCGCTTTTCGCGCCTGCTGCTGTTGCAGATGCAGTTGCTGCTGATGTGCATGGCCCGCTGTTGCTGTTGCTGCTGATGCTGTTGCCATTGCCCCTCCGGTGCTATGTCCCTTATCCCGACTGATATAGACATGGTCCCGCAGATGGGCTGCCACTCCGCTGTTGCTGTTGCTATTGCTGTCGCTGCTGCTCAGTCCGTGATCGTAATCCAAGTCGAGGTTCTCGCTTTTGATCACAATGGTGTTATTGTTGATGTTGGTGGTGCCTCCGAGATGATCGTAATTGAGTTTCCGGGCAACTAGAGTGTGGCCACTGGCCCCGCCCCCGCCATAGAGTTGCTGCTGTCGCGGTGTGTTGCTGTTGTTGCTGCTGCCATTGTTGCTGTTGTTGTTGTTGTTGTTGTTGTTAGGGGCAACAGTCACAAAGAACTTGGACATTTCGCTGCAGTTGCTTGCGAGATGGAGGATCAACAACTACTCTCTCTCTCTCTCTTCCTCTCCCTCTCCGTCTCACTCTTTTTCTCTCAGTGTATCGATGTGTATCTTTGTGTAGCTGCTGCTCGCTGTGCTTTGGATGGGCTGCTTCTGTTAAGTTCGCCTGGTTTGGCGACCGCCGAATATAGTTTGTAGCATACTTTTAAGCACTGTCTTTGAAAAGTTGCCACCCGGTTGGAAATTCAGCTATCGTGTTGGTTAACTTATTGTACTGGCTGTATATCGCTCTTATTCTCTCTTGCGCTTATCAACTAAATTAGCACCTAAGGATTCTTCACATCTGCAAAGGAGAACAAACAAGTAGATAAGGTTAAAACGGTATTCGTCGGCTTTATTTTATTTATAGCTGGAGCTGGTGTGACCTGCTTTCTCAACATTTTATGCATTTGGCACATTAAACTTTTGATCTGCTTTGGTCTCGCATTTTTTCCGTTTCTTGTCATCCATTCCAGCGAACAACACAACAACAAATTAAAATGCGCACCGACAAGCTAACGAACGAATGAATATATGTGGAAATGCAAATAAATTCGAAACGAAAGGCGAAGGCACAAGGCAAAAGAAAACAATTTCACGACTATAATAAAAATGTACTCAGAAACAAAAAAAAGAGCAGCGGAGGGAGGGAAAAACAGGTAAATAACGTCTATTTACCTGCTGTTTTTATGTGCAAACTAGACCTGAGGTAATGCAACAACTGTGATAACCGGACACAGCCAATTGGAAGTTATCGATTACGAATGACTGATAAAATTGTAGCTAAGCTAGCTCCCCACGAGTCAAAATATTCCTAAATTTTACAACATGTGTTTATAATCATCAAATATCCAAGAACTTCTACAATTTTAAAAAGAAATTGCAATCCAAAACCACAGCAAACCACATGATAAGCAGTGAGCAGGAACTAAAAAAAAAATAAAACGAATATGAAAATGCTATAATTTCTAAGCTCACACGAACCGGATTGTTCTTTAGAAACATGATGGGGAGGGGATGGGGCAGGGGCAGGGGCAGGGGTAGCTCTGAAGCATGCCGAAACTATTTCTGAATGTAAGAAGAAGACGCGCTTGGGTTCGCGCACAAAATGTCAATAAACTCGGCAAAAAATATTAAACAATCAATATGCCTGAGATGCCCGCCTCGGCGTGAAAGAAGAAGAAGAATCAGAAGAAGGCAAAAGCCACAAACGCAAAAGAGAAGGCACAGCAAACAGTGGATAAAAGATAGAAACAAGAAAAACCATCCAGGTAAAGAAGAAAATAACGTTATTACTACGGTCGCCATCAACCCGTCGCCGCTTTTGGCAAAGCACCAGTCAGGGCAAGTTTAGAGCCACTACACTGAGACAAATGATCCATAAATAAACGCAATGTTCGATATTCAACAGTAGTAAAAATGACAACTGTAATGCGATCAATGGTATCGTAAGTATAACATTATTCCCCATTAAATTTAGTTTGTTAATTTTTTTCTCAGTGGACCTGCCTCTTCTTCTGTTCGCAAGTTCGGATTTAAGTTCATTAGAGGAATGTTGGCCCCATTCGCGGCTAAAGTGAGCATGAATGGAAGACGACAACAACAAATTAAGAAACTCAAATGAGCGTAAAAATAAGAAAAACATCAACGGAGGGCAGGTAGAACAGGCAATTAGCGCCTTGCATGCAATGTTGATTTGCATAACAGAAACTGTTAACTGAACAGCGAACTGCTCAAAAAGGAACCATGAACTATGCGGTGGTTTTTCCCCATCAACTCGGCTAGCTAGCTGATAATTCTTCCACAAGTAGTAACAAAATCAGAAGGATTGCGGAACCGAATGCCAAGAAGTAAACTGAACCGAAGCCTGCTAAAATGTCGTATGGAATTTGCTGACATTTGCAAGAATTGGAGTGGCAAGCGCGGCAGGTAGCCAAACCAACTAAATTAACGTTGCACCGTGGACTCAATCTCTTTGATCTAGATGATCTTGGTAGCTTTTAAGTTGAATATTACTTGATTACAATCCAGATAGTTTAAATTAATTTCAAAATAATTTTTAAATTGACCTAGGTTAATGAGCGAGTAAGTAATAAATACAATAATTCGATAACAAGTGATACAAGAAATTTGTATTCTTGCCAAATTATATCCACCAGATTGCTAATCGATAATATAAAATAATAAAATATCAAACAAATTTCAGCTTGATCTTCTTTAATTTATAATTATTACCCACTGTGCATCACCCAGACTTCTAAATATCTCTCATTCCATCCTTCCCCCTATCTCTTCTCTGTTCCTCCAAAATGCAGGCGGCGTTGGCGGCAACTTAACTCCTCTCATCTTCTGATCCCCTCCTACTCTCCACTGTTTTTGCACCCCTCTTTCTTTACATTACCTGCCAAAAGCTTTGCACTGATTTTTCGAGCGAGTATTAATGCGTTTGTGTGTTTTTGCGCTAAAGATACAAAAAAAAAAAACGGTATCTGCTTACACTCGAACGGGCTCAGGTAATTCAAGTCCCACACATGGAAATTGTATACTCTCTCTCGTTCGCCCCATCTCGCTCAGAGCTCCGGCTCAAGAAATATTTTGGGCAGTGCAAAATGATGTGGGCCAGACAAAAGGTGAGTGAAGAAGGAAGAGCGGGGGGTAGAAACCAGGTAGGTCTCGCCGTTTGAAATTTCCAATTTTAAATTTCTTTTGATCGGCACGCAAAATGCGAACAAGTAGCTGGAAATATTAGCAGAGATTTCGCATATAAAATTACAGTGCGGCGTATAAAATTACCCAAGCAACACAGTTTAGCAAGAAAAAAATTGCACACATTCCAGAGCGAGGGGAACCCCTTTCCCCTGGCACATAAGAACAAAATAAGAACTAGAAAGTTAAATTAAGAAAGTCCCATAAAATACAAAAATATATTAAGGATTGGATGTTTTAAAACCTGCCATTAAAGCCGAACGAAAGAATCCCAAAAACCTGCTCCCTTCACAAAAAGGTATCTTGAATCTGTATAGTAACAACTTCTAAGTGCACTTGTCAGTCATCTCGGCACACATTTGTTTAACAAAAAAAAAACAAAAAAAAAACGAACCGAAGCACAAGGCAAAGCAAATAACAGCAACTAGTGGAGAGGAGAGAAATAACATTATGCAAACAGGGAAATGAACATGAAAATACGAAGCGACGAATGAAAAATCGTGGAAAATGTGGCCTACACGGCAAATAAATAACAAGGTGTTTTCCTCCATACTTGTTTCTCTCTCTCTCTTTTCCATCAACATTGACTCAGCAGAGCGCAGCAGCAATAACTAGAATAGAATAGCCTTTCCTTGCTTGGTTTTGGTTCTCCGAGTGCGGTACAATTTGTATGACTGATAAAGGAAAGGCCACACCATATAGCGTACACATAATGCAGAGGCCAAGTAAATAATTTAAGAGTGGGAGGGGGAGGGGCGGGCAAGAGGGGGGCGGCCAGCCAAGCGACTCAAGGCACGCAATGCGGCTACTTTTGATAGCGTTCGCTCTCCCCGTTTCTTCGTACTCTTTCGCGAGCCATGTTAATTTCAAATTTCAAATTAGTAAAGGTAACACAAAAAAACAAAAAAAAAATGAGAAGCCCAGTGGGGAGTGGAACAAACGTTAGATGAGTAAAAAGAGAAAATAAATGTTAAATCTATAGGATTTACGTATTGTGAACAATATATAATTTTACTATATGCGCATTTAAGCATTTAGTATCTATTTTGAATACAAAAAAATACGTTGAATAATTTATAGGCAAAACAAATATTAAACATTCAACCCCTTATCTATGATGCTTCCATTAAATATATTCCATTAAAATAAATATCCCCGGGGATGGGACAGCTGGTAAAATTAATTTCCTGTTCTAATCCCCAATCAAAAACGCACTTAATTACCAGCATAAAATTCGCAACATAACTGTAGCTTGCCAATTTACTGTTATGAATTATGGAGTCATGCATTTACGTGCTTTTTAATTATGCATTTATTATTTATGCAGACACACACATCCGCACACATCTGTAAGTATGTATGGATATACAAACTTAAGGCAGAGCTGCTAAACAGTTTCGCTTTCTTTTTGCACATCATTTTGCATGCGCAGTAGAAAAGCAGGGACAAGTTAAATAAATACAAATAAATGTGCAAGTGTGTCTGTGTTGTACTATAAGGTGTTAAGACAACAACAATTGCAATTGAGAAAAAATAACTGAAGCACAACAAGAGGAAGAACACGATTTTTGTGTATTAAGCGGGAGAGGGATAGATGTCTTCGTGTGTATGTGCGGGATGCTGTGAAAGAGCGAGAGAGTGGCGGAGCGAGAGTAAAAGCCGGCCTGAATAACAGCTGTTACTCGCAGACAGAATCCACAAGGGAGTTCTCCGTTGCTGGTGTTGGTGTTGTTGCTCTTTCTAGCCGGTTGAAATACAAAAATGTACTCGGTGTTTTTTCTTTATTTTTTTTTAAATTTTATTAATCCAATTACATTTAGTCTAATGCTCTTTATTGTTTGCCCACTTCGCATCTAGGCTTAACCCAAAAACGCCAATCAGACAGCGATATCTGTTTTGCACAGAAGTGCAAATAGCAAAGCAAAGCAGATAAAATAGAAAAAGCCAGAAGCACGCGTAGAAAAACGGAGAAAAAACAAGAAGCACACGTTGAAAAAAAGCCCACTTAACATTACACTGTTATAAGCCTCGCCTCTGTTTTTGGGTTGAGAAAGCCAAAAATAATTGCCAACTGGCTACTCGAGAAAAAAGAGAAAAAGAGACTGAACGAACCAGCAAGAGAACGCGGGAGAGAGAAGGGAGCTTTATCCAGGGAGACGCGAGCAAAATGCGTCGCAAATTTCGCCCACAGAAAACGGGAAACAAAATGAAAAACAGGAGGAAAACTTTTGCGTGGGTGTGGAAATTCAATGCCGGCTGAAGAAACATTCGGGGAAGTCCCCCACACAATTATCAGCCATATACCGAAAAATACATAATGTGCAGGAGGCAGAAGAATATGTCAAATCTTTAACGGTCACTCCAACGATGACGCATTAGATCCAATCGCACATTGTGTACTGAAAAAGTCTGATAACAGAGGCCACTTGTACATATTGTGACTTTATAGTGAGTGAGCACTGCATTCGTGGTTGTTGCATGGTATAGTATATACCACATGCGATTATGTGTGGAGGTGGGAGTGTGTGTGCACAGATTAAGCCGCGAAATGGCTATATAACGCTTAGGTTACAATGCTTTAGCAGATTGAACCACTTGTTCAAATATTAGAAATCTAAAAAATGACTCCAATCAGAAAAACTCATTATCGGGAATTCTAATTCATTAGCAAATTTCTATATAAGCTTCACTGAAACTGATGAGAATAACACAGTTGGATTTTGAATATTTATTTTTATTTTATTTAACTAATTTTGCACATTGGTTTTGTACCGATAAGAAAGAGCAAGTTAATATATGGTACATATAAACGGTTTATTTTTTCCTAAAATCGAAAATCTTGGCATAAAATAAAGTTGAAATCGCTGTTAGCTCAAAGCGAAAATGTTAATCTAGGGGCGCCATAAGGAAATCACCGCCGACTTGACAAACAAAAGTTAAAACCGAATGGGGAAAACGTTTCGATCGAATACCGTTTGCGTTATCGGTCTCCTCTATAAAAAAAACACCTCTCACATGAGGGAATGAATGAATGACTGATTGTTGGCCCCATATCACTTTTAGAGGTTATTAGCGGGCTTTAAGAACCCCCCAAATGTAATGATGAATTGATCACATACGAAACTCCCTGCTTTTATTGAGTAAATATATTAACTTGAATTTGAACGCACCTAAAATTGGAATTTTCGATATTTGTGTCGCCTTTTTGCTTTTACTGCTTTATATATCACACGAAACAACAACAACAACAAATTGCTCTGCTTCTTCTCTTCTCTTTTCCTCCCCTTCCCTTTACTTCTTCTTCTTCTTGCTCGTTGAATATCACACACGTTTCATATTTGCAAATTTTTCTTTTGCGGGAGTTTTTGTTTTTTGCTGCTGCTAGTTTTTAGTACTTTTAGCATTCCACGTATTATATACTGCTGCTATTATTTGTCTGTGTTTGCTTGTCCGATTGTGTGGGAACTTTTAACTTTTTTCTATTTGTTATATACTATTATTCTGTGCGTGACGTCAGCAGTTCGAGCATTTGTTGTTGTAGATATCACATAATTGTTACACGCGCGCACTTTTCTTTTGTTGAATTGTTGTTTCTTGTGGTATTTTTGGAGTTTTGCAGTGCAGTCTTTTGGTTTTCCGTTCAGTTTTCCATTTTCCACGCAGTTCACATTTTTGCGGACGAGCGATGAAAAGCGAACTTCATGGGCCACAACGAAAACGTAATGTGAATGTATTTGTATTTTGTGCCGTGTCTTTTTGGAGTTGACGTCGCCGTCGCAGTCGCAGCTGGCAGCGCGACACACAGAGCCGGCAAAACCAACAAAATCCACACGGAGAAAAACGCGAGGGAGTCGCCGGGAGAGAGAGAGAGACCAGCGAGCAGCTTACGTTCACACGGAGAAATCGTAAGCGCCGACGTAAGCGGTTTCTAACGTATGGCTGCACACATTGTTGTTGCTGTTTATTACTAAATTCTAGTCCTTCGATGACGTCACTTCAGTCTTTTCCTCTATTCAGTTTTCCTCCTTGCAGTCAATCAGCTTGTGTTCCCTTCGAGTTTTCCCGGCGACTGCGTTTTTCTAAACGTTTCAGCTCGCACACGTGTGTGTGCGGTTTTTGTCGCTAGCGACGTCGCTACGCGACATTGGCGGCAGCAGCAGCAGCAACAACAACGGCAACAACTCGGCACGACCGGCGGTGCAGAGCGTGAACGAACAAATGATTGCGGCGAATCGCATGAAAATGCTAAAGAGGCAGAAAACACGTCGCTTGTGCGGGCGTCTCTCTCGTTGCGGCGAATTCGCAGCAGCACAGCAGCTGAGCGAGAGCGAGTGTAAGAAAGAGCGGCAGCGGCAGCAGCTGCTCTCAGCTGAGAGGCAAGCCAGCTGAGCGACCGAGTGGGAGAGCGCGAGAGTGGAACTTATGTTTCCCTACCTCCACAACTTTACGCTTTAAAAAAAAAAAACCAATCGAGAAATAAGGAAACTGATCGACCGAATGATTAAGCTCTAGTTTTACGATTATTTTGTAAGTCAAACATATGGTTGCAACAATGTAATCAGTTGTAAGCCAAATGATATCGAAATTATAAAATCTCAAAATGTTTGGAAGTGTGTTCAAAGGGTTTGCTTGGCCATCTGTTTTAAAATTATATTAGCGAATGGCATTTAATTTACTATTTTATGCCACTGAAAACTGGAGCTTGAAAATGAGAAATAGTGGCGGGAGAGAGCTGAGAGTCAGCTGAGCGCAAAAACGCCAGAGAGCAGTGGAACGTGTGCGGATTCCATGCTTCCTCTCTTCCGCTGTGGCATGTGGAAGCCAGACTCGCATGTTCGGAGAGGAGAGCGGCTTTTGCGATGCTTTGCTCCAACCCAAAGCCGGCTACAAATCGCTCAGACGGAAGTGGTCGACGTCGCTGTTACCGCACCCACAACAGCATCGACGTCAGCAGAGCAGAGCAGAGGCAGCCCCCCTTCCCACATCATCATCTTCATCTTCGTTTCCATCTTTATCTTTATCAGCTACGGTTTTGTGCCAAGTGTTGCATTGCATTGCAGCGACGACAATGTTGCCGCTGCAACGTTGCCGCTTTTCAGTCGGTCCAAAGGGGGTAATTTTTTTTGGGTGGGGCGAGGGATGAGGGAACCCCCCTCACATTTTGCTCTAATTTGTGTTGCACCAATTCAAATTGTTTTGATGCATTATAATTTGTTTTGCTTTAATTTGGCTTTAATAAAAAACTTAATTGTGACATTCTATTCTTAATAGCCTGATAAAAATGGGTTAAGAACAACCTGTTTAAATACAAGCCTAACCAGCATAAGTTTCTGTTTACACACTAATAATGTCTACCACACGAAAAATATTTTTCTCGAGACAGATAAAATATGTATTTACGTTAAAACTTTTACCGAATCAACAAACTTACTGAACGAATAAACCATGTCGTTCTATTAACTTAATTAAAGTTAAAACAATCTGTTCAATTTTTACTATGTATATTAAACAGATCGCACACATATTTTATTCACACCATTTCGAAGAAGATGTAATGCTATTTTTTAAGTTTCATCAACTTGACAGACGATCTTCGCTGCGTTTCCCATAACCCGAACAATAACCGATTCTCAGTTCAGACTCGGCGAAATCACCCCACAGATATAAATGTAATCTCCTTTCCAGTTTTCAATTTCTATTAACTTTTTATGCGATTTGTTGGGTTCCTATTTTTTTTGTGTTTTTAAGATTTCAGGCTGAGGTGTCCTTTTTGGGTTTTTTTTTTTTTTTGGGTGAGAAGACACTCACAGCACCGTGAGTGTGATTTTTTGTGCATTTCCCATAAACCAGACCAGACAACAAGAAGATGAAGAGGGGAAAGGAGTCGTGGACGGAGACGGAGGAGATTCACCCCTCACCGAGGCAGAAAGGAGAACTTTGGCCTACCCCCTCCACTTTTCTCTGCATATGCAATTAGAGTATCTCTATGCTTGATTTTTTTCCTTCCATTTTTTTTTTGCAAGATTTTTTTCTATAGTCTGAGAGGGAACTTCCCACGATCCTTGGGTAGACTTTTGTACTTTGGAACACATTTTATGTGCGCAGTGTCATAAATACTTTTAATTAACTGGAAATGCGTGCGTGTGTGCGTGTGCGAGTGCCTGTTCTTTTTTCCACAATTTTTACGACTGTGTGTGCGAGTGCGAGTGCGAGAGTATCTGTGTATCCGTTCGCTGCCCATTCTAGAACCTTAAGCGGGGCGTGAGTCTTTAGAGGCGTATTTACCATAATTTGGTTGATTTTTTTCCGTATGTCATATCATATACATGCGTTTATGGGTAGGCAAAAAGAAAAGAGTCGGAGGCAGAGGCAGAGGTGGGGAGGAGTAAGTAGACAATGCGGTGGCATAGATATGATTAACACAAGCGTTGCGCATATATTTGAGCAGATGTTTTGCTGGTCTTAGATCAATGAACTCATTGCTCAAATTTGGCTTAAACACTTGTGACATTTTTTTTGCAATTAGTATGAGGCAGGGGCAGCATTCGGGGGTTTAAAACGATCCACGCGTGGATGGGAAAAATCAACTAACTACTATTGATCAAATAAATAATTTGCCATTAAAGTTACCCGTTTTTTGTATACTTATTAAATAATGTTTAAATGCTGAGATAACTTTTGAGTATAACATTGGGTACATATAATGTACATACCTAATATTGTTAATACATAGCTTACGTTATTTATTTTCAGGTAATATGCATGTCGCGTCAACAATAATAGCTTAAACTCGCTATATGTATTTAAAAAATATTCTTTTTTGATTGGATAATAATCAAGTTGCCACAGTTTTGCCCTTCGACCCGATGTGCTCCGGTTAATGTTGAGTCCAGACGCATTTAGCCGGCAGCGTTTTAAGTCTGAGAGCCCAAAGGAATTGCGCCAAGCATTCATCAAGCTTCTCGTCATCGTTGTCCTCATCCTCTTTTTCTCCCCTTGCTCCTTCCTTGCTCCCTCTCATTTTCATCCACATCCTTCTCCAGCTTCTTCTCTCTCCATTTGCTACCCATCAACGTCAGAGCAGCAACCCTTTGCCTTTAGTGGGGTGCAAACATTTTTGCAGCCTTGGCTGCCTTATATCCTATATAGTATATCCACCACCACCACCACCACCCCCTGCGCCCCCCAAACGGCCAGACATATGGGAAATGAAAGAGAGTTGCTGGAAAAAAAGAGGAGGAGAACAAGAAGAGGAAACCACGACGCCGGCATGGAATGCAATCAGCAACAAAACTACTTGAGAATCTCAAGCCACGGCGCGATATTCAAATTTGAAAATAAAAGTGAAAGAACGGAGGGAGATGGGGGAGGGGGAGGCGGAGGCAGAGGCAGCGAAGCAAACAGCCTCAGAGACGTATTTTGACGTTGACGTCGACGTCGCCGCCTGTTTGACAGAATGTCAGTCAGAATTTTTAGATCCGAGGGGTGAACATTTTCATCCAAAGGAAGCTTTTAAATTGCACATAGAGAAAATTGCAAAGATTAGCCAGGACACGATGCTAAAATAATATATTAATTGGGATCAAGTGAAAACTCCTTTTCTTTAATAAATATTTGATATATCTCAAACTCTTTCATCTGATTACAGGTGCATTTATTGAATGCCTCGAGGTCTCTTTGAATTTTTTTTTTTAATTGATGATGGCGTTGTGGGAAAGTTTCTGCACTTCTTGAATTTTCCTAGCCGTCTGCAAATAACCCCCCTTTTTTGATTGCTCCACTCCTTCCTCGCCGGGTTTATTTTTCTACCCTATGCAACATTTCCATTTCCCTTTTCACGCAAATTGCAAATTAATTTGATTTGAATGTTAATTACTTCTACAGACATTACACTGGGGAATGGTGACCATTAAGGTTGAAAGTGCTCAATTTAATGAGGTAATGAGACAGTGGCACTTTACGGTCTCCAAAAGAGTCTTATTAGGGTAGCACGATAGTAGGGTATCCTTGTTACAAATATAGGATTATTTATGAAATGCGACTTTAACACAAATTATTACATTTGAAATTTTTAACATCAAAATCGCTTTAAAGCTATTATTGCTATATTGTAATGAGCAAACGAGTTAAATTCAGTGATAAATAACCTTGATTTAATTCGCTTTTCTTTTTCATGAAATTCTTTTAATAGTATAAGTAAAAAGTTGTATGTTAGGCGGTTAGGAAAACAACTGACTGCAAAAAAAAGGTATAGTACATATATGAATTACGTGTCACATTGCTCAACGATCGACATTGAGACGTGCGACCCCACCACGTCCCTCCCTCCCCCATTTGAAGCCCCATGTCTGGGAAAAAGATAAATACTTAATGTGGACTACCTGTCCGCCCCAACTGCGAGTACGATTGCCCAACAAACTCACAAATGCTCTAGCTCACACATCGGCAGAATCGCTGTATATGGTCGGAAAGACTTGGTTTTGGTTTTTGAGGTTGACTTCGCTTTTTGGCTTTTTGGCTGTTTGGACTCACTCGAATCACGTTCAATGAACTTTTCTTTTTTTTGTTCTATCTATATGTATCTCTCTCTAGGCCATGAGATTGCGTCCAACGAAATGGAATTCCTATTAATGTTTAATTATACGCTTACATGTAAGTGGAAACACCAACAAAAGGTACGAATAAATTAAGTAAACGTAGCTTCTGGGAATACAAAAGATTACAAAATTGGGAAACAAATTAGTGAAAACCAAAAATACAAAAATCAGAAAATCAAATCTGAAATGTTTAGTATGTCATCAACCTAATTGTGAAATGAATATTCTTCACCTTTTTGCCCTTGCAATGGTAAATATTATTTGGTTGCAGAAGTTGCAAATCTATTTATTATAATTACGTTTCGATCAAGCCATATAATGATTTATTTTTAATCATTACTAGTAAAAAATATATAAGTCGCCGAAGCTAGTCTTGCTTATTTATAAATATACTTACGCAATTCGTGCCTCGATCGAGCAATTTTGAAATGTAATCCAAAGTATATATTGATGCAGATGGTATAAATGCTTTTATAATATCGAATTAATTATATTGGGAAAACTTAATTTAATTATACAAATAATTTAATAAACAAGTAAGCGTTAAGTAGCTTTAAACGAATTTGGCTTTGGGTGTAATGTAAAATTTAGAAAATATTAAATGCAAAGTTAACCGATATCGTTAACTAATTTTGAAAACAATTTTGACATAACTTTTACAAAAGAAACACTTAAAAAGTAATGAGATTTTAAAGAAAAACGTATTTTTTAACACGTGAAAGATTTAATAATAAATAACAAACAGAAAACTTGAATAAATTTTGAGTATTGCATGAATAGAAACAGAATTTGGTCGTTTTTTTTTTTATATATATTTTTTTGTTTTTGTTATTTAGAGGTCATGATTTGTTGATTTGTAAGCAATATCCTTCGAGTCAAAATTGCGGCTTGCATTGGTGGTGGTAAAACCGTGTTTTTGTCTGGGTTATAACAATAGTAACAAATCACTTTGTAAGCGGGCGTTCATTTCGTGTATCTTGTAGATATTTTTAACAATTTGTTGTATTCTAGTAATTTAGCATTTTGTGAATTTTGCGAGTTGTCATATTTTTTGTGAAGCGATAACCAACAACAACAAGGAGAAAACAAACAACACGCGATTAACGATTTGCGATCTGAAAGATCCGGGAGATCCGCTGATCACTTCCACTTTCTGCTGCGTTCGATTCGTAAATGTTGCGTACTTCTTTTCTCGCCACAACAAAACCAAAAACCGGGAGAAAAGGAAGAAGAAGCGCCCTGGAGAGAAAGAGAATCGAGAGAGAGGCGGAGAGAAAACAGGAATGCAATTGCAGGGGATCATGTGTGCGAGGCGAGTGCGTAAGGGAATGAGGGAAAGACGTCGTAACGGGGCGTATGAGAAGGAATGCAGTAGGGTAACAAAAACAATAAGGGAGGATAATGCATTCACATCGGAGGGACTGACAGAGAGAGAGAGAGAGAGATAGGGAGAGAGGTACTGGGAGAATGAGCGACAGAGAAAGAGAGAAACACCGAGAGCTTTCCTTCGACGTGGGCTTAAACAATAAAAGTCTGGGCAAGGATTTTCTGTGGCTTTTGTTCCCAACTCCTTGATTGACCAAATTACCCAACTGCTGAAAGAATCCGAATCCGAAAAGCATAAAATAGAAAGGCACACGGAAATAAATTTGGGAACATTTTTCGAGCACACTGAGAATTCAATCAATTTGAATAAGTTTAAAAAATTTTAATTTTAAATTTTTCATTATTTAACATAAATTCGAAATAGTTAATTAAATTATAAAACAAAACTTTGCAGCAATGAAATGTTTTGAGCGAATGTTTAAAATCATTTTGGCTTATTTTATGTACCGTGCCCGGTTTTACTAACAAGAAATGTGTATATAGAAGGCTAAGAAGGCAAGTCACTTATCGCACATAATGGAAACAGCAAAAGTTGTTTGACCTGTAAGGGTCTCTTCGGTATGATCGCAGCTTCAGCCATCATCATGACGTTGTCAGGTGCTAATTGCTTGCCTAGGCCTAGGTCCATTGAACTCCAGAACACAAGAAATTACCAGCAACTAACAAGGAATAACGCGTTTATCGTAATGCAAATCAGACAAAAGAAGTCCAAATTAACCGGAAGTCGTCTCTGGAGGAGGTTCGGAGAACAAAAATCGCACCAAATCGCACGATCGGTACTGACTTAGTAATAGGGAGAGCAACAGGACACGTTCCTTTTCGACTGCCAAGAAAACCAATAAAGGGCCAAATATGTGTTTCTTTACTTCAGTTCAGTTCACGTGATATTTTTGGGAAAAGCAAAAGCTTTGGCTTGGTTCTAAAAAAATTGTTTCTTTATCTACCATTTCTCAAAACATTGAGATAAAACAAGTGAGAGCATTACAGCCGATTTTGCCCAATGTCCAATAGCCTGCACCAATTTGGTTATAAGCAATATTAATCAAGAATGAAAAATTAAGAAAAATCCAAAATAGAACGATCGAGTCTGGGGTCTGAGGATAAACCAAAAAACTCCAGGTTATGACCCAGACATCATTACTATTCCACCACCAAATACATTTTTAAGAAAATTGCAAATGCAGTTTATGAAGGTAGTGTGTTCTAAACGTCCACTCCTTGGGTACAGGGTCTAAACATCATGCTTAATCTAAAGCTCCCTTATAACATAATAATCCGATTAAATTCAATATTAAAATTAACACAGTTGTGTTTACAAGCCACCGTGCTATAAGTTTAATTTATGGCATTATAAACTTCAGACTAGAGACAGATGTTAATACCCTCAGCAGTAACGAAGTGTAACTTCAACTATTTGATACCCGTTACTCAATTTTAAAGCAAGCGGGAGCTTTACATTACTTGGCTGACAACTAAGGAAACTCTTAAGAGAATTTTTTTAAATTGATCCGAAGATTAATAATTGTTTTTATTAGACGATGATTTGAATAATCTTGTCCTTAACAAGAATGGAAGGCTAGCTTCGGTACCCGAAGCTTAGAATACCCTTGCAGACCAGTTGCCTTTAAACTGTTCGATCGTTTGTATGGCAGCTATAGGATATAGTGATCCGATCTTTGGTTTTTAAATTTCCAAAAAGGCTTTAATGTCTATGAAAACTGTTTTTCTCAAAAATGAATGAATTGTCTTGAAAAACACCAGAGTTATGCTCAATGACCCATTTTCACCCATCGTTCCTATGGCAGCTATAGGATATAGTGGTCCGATTTTGATGAAACTTTCAGGATATGTTAAAATTGCTATTTAATATAGTTTACCAAGAAATAAATAAAATATCTTAGAAAATAGCGAAATTTTGGCATTTTTTCCCAATCGTTCCTATGGCAGCTATGTGATGTAGTGTTCCGATTCCGGCCGTTCCGACTTATATACTACCTGCAACAGATTGAAGGGTTGGTGCAAAGTTTCAGCCCGATAACTTTAAAACTGAGAGACTAGTTTACATAGCAACCGACAGACGGACAGACAGACAGACAGACGGACAGACGGACAGACGGACAGACAGACGGACATTGCCAGATCGACTCGGCTGGTGATGCTGATCAAGAATATATATACTTTATAGGGTCGGAAATGTCTTCTTCACTGCGTTGCAAACTTCTGGTCAAAATTATAATACCCTCTGCAAGGGTATAAAAAGGGAAATCGAAAGGGATTTCAATATAACTATACAAATTGGTCAGTAGAAAGAGAGGAGGAAGCAATTTAAAAAAGGGAATTCGCTTGCAGATGATTTCACAGCGATGGGAGAGGGAAATTTACCGCAGGCGCCGACGGATATGAGACAGGAGATTGACTACCGCTGTCTGGCGCCCAATTTTCCACCTTCCCCCCTTTTTTGCCTCCCCCTGGGATAGAAGTGAAGTAAAAGTTACAATATTGGCGGACTAGTACTGTACGTCCCATAACTGCCAGGTCCTGCGGGATACGGATGGGTAGTACAGGCTGCCCAGGACATTGCACTGCAGGAAGGTGAGCTGAGAGGGCCACTGAGCTGAGCTGAAGCAGAGAGCTGAGAGGAGAGAGAAGAGTTCGTGTTGCATTCGGGGGTTCGATGAGGTTTGACAGAGGGTCTGGGCCTGGCTGACGTATTGCTGCGACGTCTTTATGTGTGTGCGTGTTTGTGGAATCGAAATATCAAGGAAGGAAGAGGCAAATAGTTTGCAGCTGTCGCTTTATGGCTTTGACTACTGCTGACATACACACGGAGATACACACATTTGCAAACAAACCTTCTTAGCGCATGCCACAAACAAGAAAAGGGGAGTTGGCATAGTAAGGAACAACAATAAACGCAGCGAACGATCTTACAAACATTCCTACAGATGGCAGAAGGCTCACAGGGGTCAGGGCGATCCTTACAGGACCAGAGGGTCCGCAAACGAATATCGTATAAGAACTGTACTGGTGAAGGGATCTTAGCGGAAAAACAAAGGAAAGTACTGGAATCAGCCGTCGATCAGTTGGTACCACTTGTGGGCACAGAAATTCAAATTATCTAGGAAAACGCTGCTGGCTGCTCAACCATCTGCTTTACTGATTTTGGTTAAGATACTCCAAACTCAATGATGGCTAAAAAATGAGAACAACTCATTTTGCGAGTGTAGAGTAAACATATTTTAATTCCTGAGAAAGGCCGAAATGGTTTGGAAAATAAATCCATTTCAGATGGTGAACATAAAAACATGAAGAAAAATTAAAACATTTTCCCCACATTTGGATGTTTTTTGTATATGTTTGCTCCTCCTTTTATTAATATGTAGCGATTGGAGTCGATCATTAAGCATAGGGAGCAGAGGAAGGACGAGGAGATAGTGAGGTGGCTACCTGGGACTACCTTTGGCACTGGACCGGCCGATCTGATCCGAAACAATCTGGCCTGGGCCGGGCTTGGACCCGAACCCGCGGCTGAGGTTGTGGCTCAGGCTACACCGGTTTTCAAATTTGGGATATGCTCGCCTCACGTTTTCTTCTTTCGTTCATTTCAGCTATTTTAAGTAACAATAACGAGGAGACGCAGCGGCCAGGGAGTGCGACGAGGACAGGGCAACGCGGAGCGGGACGGCAACAAAAGCTGCCTTTGCCTGTTCCGAAAACCTTCGGGCCAAGTACCAAGTACATTCATAAGAGAAGCGGCGGCCTCAAATGTCCCAGGTTGAGATTCAGGTTCAGGTTGACTACACTGACGGAAAAAGTAATTAATATCTGAAATTAGCAACTTTTTTGCTAAAACAAACTTGAAATGCCAGTTTGTAATTTGGTATTCATAGAATTCCTATACTATGCTGGATTTCTAACTGGACTCATTAAAGTCATATTTTCATAATTGTTTACCCAGTCCGTTGCGTTTGTATACATAACATGGGGATATATATTTCGACAGTTTTTTTGAGTGTAAGTACCACATAGGTAGACGATCTCGTCCATCTCTTTTCCTCTCAATCTCTCCCTCTCTCTTTTGCTCCGAGTGCGCTGCGCTTTTGTTTTTCCCATTCACGGAATTCCAGGAAATTTTTCGATCAGTAAATCTCGTGCGCCTTTTGTTGCTGCGTTTCCTATGAAGCAAAAACTGAATACAGGACAAGATCAGGAAAGGACACTGCCCAAAAGAGAGCGAGAGGTTGCAATTAGCCTGCCGGCGGGCGAAGAGAGCGGAGCCGGTCCGTGCGGGGCGGAGGGCGTGCGCTCCAAGTGGATCCTAAGCGTGGGAGCTTCCTCTCTCAAAGCAAACCCAAGCGGAAGTCAGCCAAACCAAATGAAATCAAATGGTGGCAGATGTCCCACAAAAAAAAACAATAAAAGGAAAAAGTACGAAAGGGAAGACGCAGATTACGGACAAGAAGAAGGGGACAAGAAATAGGTAGCTGGCGGTTGAGAGGCACACGCACTTTTACACCTGGTTCGTCGTTCTTCTTGCGCAAAGGGAGCCACGTAATGAGAGCAACAGAGACGACCCGAAGAAGCACCCTTAAAAGGAAAAACTGAAAAAAAAAGTACCCGAGTAGTTGTAGTCCCAGCACCCTTCATAGTAACCAACTCTCCTCCATTTCCATTTCCATTTGCAACCTCCACTCCCCTCACCTTTTTTTCGCCTGCCACTTCAGACGGTCGGTGTTGTTGGAATTTGGGAAAGTGGAACGAACCGGGGTGGAAGATGGGCGAGGGGGTCAGCAGTCAGCAGGGGGGTCCGGGTGCATACAACAAATGTCGCGCTTTTTGCCTTCTGAAAGGGTCCTGCAAGGCAATTACGACTAGATTCAACCAACGGAGGGTATGCTAAGCTTTGACATCTGGATATTGGATATCTTTGTATCTTTATCTTTTTTTTAATATAACTTTTTTTTTTTTAATTAAAACCCTTGAAATGTTATATCATTTATGGTATCATTTCTACAATGATCATTTAATAAATTTTGCACCAAATTTATTGTGTTTTTGTTTTGAAGTTTATTGATAATGAATGTAGGAATGTTACACCTGCTAAGTAACAAAATCTAGGCATAGTTGAAAACTTATCCCTTATCATTGAAACTCACTTCTGATAAATTTCTTTAATCAACTTATTTCACTCTGCTTGATTTATACAGTAACATTATAGTCGACCCCTTTGCAAAAGCCTTGCTTGTTGTTCTGTAATTTTGCATGTTGTGAATTACCCCATCTCTGTTCTTTGCTTTCTGTAATTTTTTCGGCCGAAATGCAACAGAGTGTTTTTTGTTAGGCGAGGACTCAAGGATCTAGTATTAGAATTGGGCGACTGTTTCTGGTTTCCTCTGTGTTCTTGGTAGTCTTTGTTGTTGTTGCTTGGTTTCCTGCAATTCCGAAAGGAAGTGGAGAGTGCTTCCTGCTGCTGCTGCAATTGCAGACGTACAATGGGTACAAAGGTAGTAAAAAAACAACATTGTCGCACAGTGGTACTTATTTGGAAAAAGTAGTAAAGTGTCAATAAAATACGGAACTTTAACTTTAAGTTACGAATTGGTAAAAGCAATCATTCCCTTAATTTGTTAAACTCATTTCCAACCCAATAAATATTTACTTATGTCTGATGGCGAGTTTTACACTCTTCCCTCCCCTATCGGAGGTGAACCAGAAAGCAACCACTTTCCAACCACTGTGCTGCAAGGGCGGAATTTCCTGATGGAGCTGGTCAGAGCCCAAAGTTCACTGCTGGCAATGACATGTGCCGGGCCTCAGAGCCAAGCAAAGTCGATGGCCCCTTCGAATGAGAAGGGTGACCACCATCGAGGGCTGCTCACAGCACTGAGCCAATAATTAAACTAAACTAAAGCAACAGAAGCAGCGAGGGGAGGGGAGAAGCAACCCCTAGGCGGGGGATGGGCAAAAACCCAATAGTGAGCACGGCAGAAGGGGGTGCACAATTTTTTTTATGTTACCTATCGCGGTGCAAAAAATGAGCGAAATAAAAATAATAGCAAGCACGCAGCTGCCAACCCCGACTTGGCAGATACTCTTTTAAAAAGGCTCATGGAAATTTATTGATGCTTGACGTGGACTTCTTAAAAAAAGGTGAAAGTTATAAAAACTATTTCGATTCCCTCGGCACCGAGATACTTTCGTCACTTCTTTGCATACTTCAAGGCGTTTGTCTGATTTAATATTATTTATTTTTAAAAGTTCCGCTTGTGAGCATAAAAACTTCGTAAAGATAGTTATAAATATTTCTAAAAAGCAGTACTGCTTTCTTTAAGTGTAAACGGTTAAACCATAAATATTTATTTAGTTTTAAATCCAAAGCATTTCGAACTTCTAGATAAATCGATCCTGTTGTTGCAGAGGGTGCAGCGAAATAAAAATAAAAGTAGTGTAAATTAGAGCAAACGAGGGGCGAGGGTTGCTTTTGTGCAACTAATCAGTTGGTCCCCTTGTGTGGAGGAATGTTGCGCAGGAGCAGGAGCAGGAGCCGGAGCAATTGCAGCTGTCACTATTATTACTTCTTTTCTGGGTTGGCGTTGCCAGGGGCATTCGAGGATATGTCGCGCGTGTCAAGGAAATCTTGAGAAATCTTGGTAAACATCCCGGGCCCAAAATCGAAGAAACTGTGCGAAATCAATACAGATTACTTTAGAGACCGGAATAAGGCGACATTTAGCCGCCTACCTAAAAGAAATAGGGAGCGATGCCGGAGGAAAGGCCTGATGCAATATGCAATTACATGCATGGGATTTGAAAATCGGAAATCAGAGCGGGTTAAAGGTGAGGATCAGGACCAGGTAGTAGACCAGACGACCCGTGTGTGAAAATCATCGGAGCGGAATTAAATCCCTCCCCGTAAAGCCGTGGGATTAATTAGCATTCGGTTTCGGGACACAATTTTAAACATGCCCCTGGCCCGCTTTCCCTTTGCTTCATTCTAATTTATGCATTTGGCGGACAGCAGGGTGTCAAGTGAATGTCAAACAAATCTGTGAAAACAGTTTTGCGGACTCATCATCCCAGTAGTGAAAATTCAAATTGATTTGTAAGCTTCATTTGGAGCGAGAAGAACGAGAAGATAACCAGTTCCTGCCGACCGTGGACCGTGGACCGTGTGACATTTGACGGGTACAGAAAAAATGGGAATTTCTGGCCGCCGATCCTTGTCCATTCGCGGACTTACAAGTTTGTCTTTTGATGTTTGTCCGCAAGACTGTCCGCCAGATTATTTCGCTTTACTTCGTTTGGGGTTAACTTGTTCCCTCGGTTTGTTTGCCCGGTTGTTTGTGGTCCTCCGAAACAACTTCGGACTGCCGACTTGTCCACGGTTCAGTGGAATCGGGTTCCGTCGGTCGGGAGAACCCTTTACGGGTTCACCATGGGTTAAGTGCTGATCGAAGTGAGGATGTTTAATTTGCATATAATTTAGCTTTTATAATTTGTTTACCCTACATATATATATATATCCGAGGAATTACAAATCGGAATATGAGATTATCCTTATCTTTGATAGTTGAACTTTTGTTACGGTTCGGAATATGTAATAACACAATCAGTAAAATAAAGGAAATCCATCCTTTTCCCAATCATTTCATTTAAGCTAGTCTGAGTAAATAACTTTGTTGTTTTCTCCTCTACAAAAACTATTGGTTTAATTAAGTGTAATTATATTTTGCTGTATTCATATATTTTTTAACAAAGAACTTACCAGAAAATTATGTAGTAAAAGCATAAATCTGTAAGAAGAAAGATGAAAAAATCATTAGATTAGGCAGAGCTATAAGCTTTTTTTCAAAATGTATATTCATGAACATCTTCTAATGATATGTTTGTGGATGCAATGGCTGGGGTTTTCTTGATCAATCTCCTCTTTCTTTGGTTGTGAAAACCTAGCTTGCCTTTGGCAAGAGGCCCTAACCTAAATCAACAAATCGGGGCTAAAGCTTTGTGCTCCGATTTAGAGCAGAAAACTTGGAAAGGTTCGCAGGCAAATACAAATGAGCAAACGAACAAACAACAAACACGAATGGAGAAGGCCAACAAAGTTGTCAAATCAAACAGAAAACTTGAGGGGCAGGAATGAGATCCCATCTCGTGGAAGATCGCTTTGCTTCGGTTTTGGTTTGGTTTGGTGTTAAAAATATGAGAAAAATGTATAACTTTTTGCTGAAGAGTTTTTCTCCGAGTTGGCTGGCTGGCATTTAAAGAACTTTAGCGATTTATGCGTCTGTCAGTGGAGGCAGGCGAAACCTGATTTGCCGCTGACGACCAAGACTAAGACCACGACCAAGCCGACGTCGCAGGAGTTTAAAGGGTCCAGAGCCGAGTGTAGGTAGGAAACAAAACCAGAACCCGGCTCAAAAAGGAGAAGGAGGAGTCCTCGACTTGGGGCAGTGACTACGCAATAGATGGCTGGAATCGAAGCGGGAGACTGGAGTCTGAAGGCAGAAGACTGCCGACCGTAGACTGGGGAGATTTTCGCACTGACTCGGGTGCATTCCACTGGCAACTTTGACTCCCAGCTTCCAGCAATTCGGCCACATGTTGCACACACTGTGAGAATGAATTTAATTAAAGCAAATCCGTACCGCAACCCAGCCAAGGGACCAATGGAGCGCCACACAACCAGACCAGACAGCCGCCAGACCCCGATTCATATCCATATCGAGATCCAACTAGCCCAAAGTCTAGCCATGCTTAACCGTGGGACAAATTCGCAGACAGGTTGCCAAACTAAAACTATAGGCATCTATTTATAATATGTAATTAATAGCTGCTAGATCGGTAATAATTTATCGGAAGGGCTTTGGCTAGAGTCTGATAAATGTCCACTTTAGAATAGGGAGAATGGTAGATCTGTTTTGTCAAACTTGCGAGTAATGGATTTCTAACAATGTTTCTGTCAATACTCACAATAACGATAGATTTAAAGATTAGCAAACATAATGGCAACAACTGTATGAAATGAATAACGAGGAAGTGTCCATTTGTGTGTCCAACTAAAAGGGGTCCAGAATGGTTGAGCTTGGATGAGGAAGTTTCAAACTTATTTACACATTTCCGTATGGAAAGTTGAGAGCTCCACACACGAACACTAATTGGAATCAATGTGCAGTAGTAGTTTTCACGATGTGCACCACAACAATGCCAATTAAATTCCATTTCAGTGGCACATTAAAATGCAATAAAATATATTTTCAGTTTCTGTGTGTGTGTGTGTGGTGGCTTTTGCCATTGGAGCGTTACAAATATTTCATGCCCAATACACAGCCTCAGTTTTGTTTCAACCAGACGTGGCATACACGGCTCCATGCTGCACATGCACCAAAAAAAATAAAGCATAAAAAACGAACAGAAGGAATCCGAAAAAACCTACGAGTAGAGATGTTCAAGTTGGCTGGACGATAAGCTCACAATGGGCCATGGGCCCGGAGTTTTTAGAGTTGAACGAATTATATAGCCTCGAAAACAAAATTCGCCGCCACATATTTAGCTCGCATTTCAGCATAATTTGATGTAATTTCAGTGGCCTCTTGCAACATTTTGTGTGTGTGCTGCTGACGCTGACGCTGTCGCTTCCATTGCCGAGAGCCACGATCGTGGTATCGTGGTGGACCACGAAATTATATTGCGGAATATTGATCAGTCGCGATCCCAAGGTTATCCCGCTCCTTTCCATCTGTTTCGGGTCGAAACTGCGTGACCACCTCCCAGACTTTTGTTTTTATTTTGTTTTGATCCCTTCGCTGCTGAAGGAAAAGTGTTCTTTGGCACAAGAAGCGTTTATTGAATGTTCTGAATTATTTCAAAATTGTTTATATAACTTAGGAAGAAAGATTTTAAAGTACCAATTTAAAAGGATATACTCCCAAATAAGAGACTAACATTTTTTAGTCTTCTACAACCTTGCCAATTGGCTCTGAATTGAATCCCTCTTTCTAGGATTATAGCTTATTTCCGACTTCCTGCTAGGAATCCTTATATATGTAAGCAATGTAAGGAATCTTCGTAAGCACTTGAACTTCTCCCCTCGCTCTGCACTTTGCAGATTGCCAGTTTGTCAGGCTTAGCAGAAAAGACAGCGATTAACAGTGACTCGCGTCGTGGCCAAAAGGGTGTCGCCTGACCACCTCACCACCTCACCCCCTTGACATCCCCTGGCTCCATTCGACAAACCGCAAAAGGGAAAAATTTCGTTTGCTTGTGTTATCTTAACCCGTTCGTGGCCCCCAACCCAGTGTTGGCTGCATTGCAATGAAATAAATGAAGTTAAGCCAATTTGAGGTTAAAGCCCAAAGAAGGAATTCATTATTTTTGTTGCTGTTGTGGTTGCTACTCGCCAGTTGCAATCGCAACGCGTGTCCTGCTTGGGGAAAAGGAATTCGCAAAGAGTTCAGAAAAACAAGACGCAAGATTCGGCTCCTGCTGACGAAGATTTTAACACTCTCGAAAAGCCAGATTTGCATTCAAATAATTTTTCCCAAAGTTCCTTCTAGGATGCAAAAAAGAACACTTGAAACAGTCTTCAATTAATTCAAATGAATTGTGCAAAATTACAAACAACACCAATTTTCAACTGCTAAAAACAGATATAACGTTTACAAAATCGCTTATTGTTGAGCAATGCACATTAATGCCCTCTGGAAGGGTATTAAGAGTGGATAACAAACCACAGAAATGCGACAAACGCAACAATAGCTGTAAAAAAACAAAAAACTGAGAAGAGGACGAAAAGACATTGAGAAAACAGAAACCGCAATAAACTCGAGTGGAATCCACGCAAGAAAGAACGATATGATCAGGTGCCCCGACGATTGGATACCCGTTTTTCCATTTTCCATTGCCTCTTCCTTGCTGGAAAACTGTTTCCATCTACATAAACAATCGGGTTTTCATCGATATTTTCCTAAAACTTGCATGAGTTTTGGATTGGGTGTGAGATCAATTTATAATTGAAGCAGGCATGATCGGTTGATATCGTCGGAATCGCTGTCTTCCTCGGTATTACCTACAATTATTATTATTACTCTACGAGTAATGGACATAAAATTTAAGATCCCAATGTTAGGCTATTCGGTCAGAACGCTTCGTAAACTATCCTTATCTAAGCCCTTAAATACTATCTTATGCAAATATTCCACATTCACACTCACAAGTCCGTCTCAATAAGACCGATAAACTGCTTTATAATAAAAGCCAAACTACCAATCGTTGGCCAGTGTGCCCGATAACATTCGCCAACTTTGAATGGTGTGGCTGAATTTTATTTGTCTTGTTTATGTTTTTTTTTGTAGGGGCGGCCAACTCCAAAAGGGCATCACAAAAACGTAAACAACATCCCACAACAACAACAGCAACAGCCAACATCTACAATAACAACCAGCATTCGAGAAAAGAGGTCCAGCTTCGGGGGGAGGAGGATTTTAAGCAGGAAAGAGAAGGGGGACCACCGCCAACGGCGGCTACATTAAAAAAAAAAACAAAACAGTGAAAAATATATATAAGCCATGAGAAACGAGAAATTAAGTTATTCGGAAAATGGTTTCGAGATTGTGATACCTATTATTAATTACAATTAACGAAATAATTGCAAAGATTTTTCAAGCATTTAAATGCTTTTGAATTAATTCCGAATGATTTCTTAAATAACATAGGTTTGTAAATATTTTGTATGTTTATATTGATTACCTAATCATGTGAAACGGCCTAATCTTTAATTTATAGTAATCTTTTGCTGCGAATAAGCTTCACTTAATTCAAATGACGCCCTAGAAAAGAACGCTTCAACAAATTATAAACTGCGTTAGCAAAGGTTCTCCCATACGAAAGAGAAAATGTATCATTTCATAAAGCAGAGTGCCAATATGTAGACGATTATTTTTTCTGGTAATCGAAGTTATAAATGCTTTCTGGACTCATAATCAGTAGACCATTTTTCTTCACCTTTTTAAAACTATGTATATTTTGAATTTATCCAACTTTGTTGTGTTGCAAATCTGTATTTTTCTCCCAGCGCATGAATGCAAGGAGCAGACGAAGCTGCGTGTCTGGCTCTTACACATTCATCTCTCTTTACCACTCGCCATCCTTTGCCCCATCGTTTGCACTCACATTGAGAATTCCATTGAAATGGTTTGAAAATTGAGCCCAAAGCAGGACCAACTGGCGGTGCGGACTGAAGGGGTTGGGACGCGTCTGCCGCTTCTCTCGTAATAAATAAACGCCGGCATAGCAGCGATAACAACAAAAACAACAGCGCCAACTGATGATGACGTTGCATCGTTTCTTGTACACAGAAAAAAAGATATAAATCTTTGCAAAAGCATATTTTAAATTTAAGAATACCGATAAATCTGTTTATAGAGTTTATTCTTAGAAAAAATACAAAAATTCGTATATTTAAAATCAAAATATTTGGGAATTATGCTGTATTTAAAATTGTATTAAACAATTTAACTTAAAATGCTTTCTGCCGGCTTCTTTTTTTTTGCCTCTGATACATACAAATGTAGCCATAAAATGTGAAAAAATAACAAAGCATATGAGTTGCATTTCCAACAGACCAAAGGAAACGGGCGAACATTACGATCTGCGGCAAAAAAAGGAGAAAAATATAAGTTAAGAACGGGGTGGGCCAGGAAGCGAGCGGGAGTGGGGCTGGGGGAAAAGTTGGGGGTGCTGCAGCACCCGCATAATAAACCAGAGCGCATAAAAATGTGTGTAAAATTGCAACCGCATCGTATTCCGCCTGTAATTGCCCAGACAGACGACAAAATGGGGTTACGGAGAAGGGGGAGGGGAAAGGGGTGGGCAGAAGGCAAAAGGGGGAGATAGGTGGCGACAACAAAGTTGCACTCACGCAGCTCCAGACTCTGAAACGGAATGAGAATCAGAATCGGGCACAGTCTCAGACCCCACCAGACGTTGAAGAGTGAACCAGAGGAAGCACATAGCAGGCGAGGGAAACAAGGAGGCAGGAGCCCGGCAAGGAGTAAGCCGGCAGATGAAACGACCAGACACTAAGCCCGCCAGCCAGCAAAAACAACAGCAAAATCAGCTGCAACAACAAAACATCCGGCGAGAGCGACAAAAAACAACAACTACGAGTTAGAATGCAATTCAATGAATATTCAACTACACCAGATAATACCGTGCAAATAACTAATTAATTGGGTACTAAAATGTGAATATTTTATTTTAATATGAATTAATTTATCTTCAACATTTTATATTTACTTTGTTTGAAATATTTCAATTAAAAAAGCCATCAACTATTTTGTAGCTTATTAAAGCAGAAACTGTATGGCTGTTCTTATATCTAACATTTTCAACTCAATAGCAGCTCAACAACCCCTTATTGTAGGCTACGAATTTTGATGTATTCTTTTATATCTTCAAATTTCGTTAATTCCCAAAAACGCATGTCCCCACCATTTTTAGGGTATGCGAAACGGCAAAGACAACAACAATAACAGCACAAGTGCCAAAGCAGACCGAGCGCCACACGCAGACATGCACCCGCGTCCTCAAACGGGCAGAAAAAACTGCGAAGGAGGTGGAGAGAGACGAGAGGAGAGGAGCAGAGTGGGACAGCAAGATGGAGCTCGAATCTGCAAGGCGCAGCTTTCAATCTGCATCTTCGGGCTCTCTCTTGCTCACTCTCAGAGCGATGTCTGGGTTAGCATGTGTGTGTGTGTGTGTGTGTGAAGTGAAGCTTGGCGTCGGCGTCGAAGTTGACGTCGACGTCGGCCAACGCAGCAAAATTTCATGAATGGAATTTGTAAATTTTATTTTCATTTGCAACGATTCGTTTTTCTTCTTCCTCTCGTATTTTGTGTGCTTTTTGTTGTTGTAGCGCTAATCATGTGAAGAGCAGTCGAGGGAGCGAGAGAGATACAGAGGTATGAAGAGAGGGAAAGAGAAATATGTAGACCCCAAGCAAGTGGGGCAGACAACAGCATTGATGTGGCATGCTGTTCAACCTCTTGTGCTCCTCAT
This sequence comes from Drosophila setifemur, assembly GCA_021224005.1. NCBI lineage: Eukaryota > Metazoa > Arthropoda > Insecta > Diptera > Drosophilidae > Drosophila > Drosophila setifemur. The sequence goes on along the minus strand of JAJJHY010010948.1, from coordinate 3,489,984 downwards.
TTTATTTCTCTCTCGCTCCTGCTGGTACTCCCTCTACCCCCATCTCGTTCTTGCTGCGTGTGAAACGAGTTTTGTGGTCGCTGAACATTTTTGCATATTTGTGGCAAGTTCTGCTCTTCTTCTTCCACCTCTAATGCGCCAGAAAAGGCTGCAAATGGTGGTTTGTTCGGCCTAATCAGCAAACGAAGCAGTATAAACAATCAGGAAGAAAGAAAAAACAGATTGAAGCGATGAAACTAATGCATTTTTAATTGTTGTTGCTACATGCCACGGACTGATGGCCCTCCAAAAAACAACTCCTCACTCCCGCTATTTACTTTAGTTCTGTATTGTGACTCGTACTAATTACAATACCACCGAAAGTGACTTAGAATGTAAGTTAGAGTGAAAAAGTGATAACACTAAAGAGAGGTAAAGCGATACAGAATACTGTAAGGATTCATTAACTAAAAACAATATTCGCTACAAGAAGCAAAAGCTCTTCTTTTTCAATTTATTTCAATGAATGAACAGATTTGAACGATACTATTTTTATCTATTTGAAACAAGGCGTTCGTTAGAGTTGCTGCTAATTTAATTGGAGAAGTTCGAATTATGATAGTTTCAGTTAGGGAAGTTTGACTGTGATAGTTTTCTGTTCGTAATTCCAGGAATAAAAATGGTTAATTGTATTACAGCGTAAACAGTGTAAATAACCTTTGAGGGGAACTAAAGGGTATTAGGGGGGCAGTATCGGACGCGAAGAGGAGACACGAAATTCCATTATACAAAAATGCGGCGAGACCGCAATTACAGAGCAAAGTAGATAAACGACAAACGACGGCGACAACGAGTGGAGCAAGTAGATGAAAAAAGAGAGAGCCGATGGCTCTCTGGCAAATTAAATACATAAAGCGCAGCAAATGGACGGAGGACCAGTGGAGAGTGCAAGAAATAAACAACTAAAACGGGAAAGTAAGGAGATCGCCCCGAACTTGTGACACACTCAGATACATAGATAACAAAATACCAGAATGCAAATTGTTAATATTTATTTTTATAGAACTTCTGCGGATTCCGATTAGTTGCTTAAGCATAATCATATCGAATACAACACAACTTCAAAACAATTATATTATGTAGTGAATACATTTTAATTGTTGACTCTTATATTTTTTAAATTTTCACTGCAGGCTTGCGTTTTTTATTTTATTTTATTTATCTTTTTCAGGCATTCCAACTTCTCAAGAAAAGAGTATCAAAGAAGAATCTCAGAGTCAGAAGAACGGAACCGGCAAAAAGAACACTAAAACAACGCACAACAAAAACAACACCGAAGCAGTAAAAATAGCCATTTGACTTTGAACTTTGCGACTTTTGCGTCGGAGGTGAGGGAAAGGATATATGGACGATGATGTAGATGCGGAAAAAAATGAGGATGGGGGTATATAGCCAGTCGATGCCGCTGGCTGTGCGTGCGACTGGGCATGGATTGGCAGGTATGCCTGTGTGTGGACGGGGAACATATAATATGGGTGTGGATAATACACCCCAAACAATCTAATCGGGCAATGCGAAACGTGTGTCGATTTAAACTCGGTGCCGTAAACAACTACCAACAAGCCAGTATGAATAACATACGTATTAAAACAACAAAAAACAGAACCACCAAAACAAAAAAAGGGGAAAAAACTCAAGTGGATTGCGCTTCTACAAGGTGCAACGTGGCATACATTAATTCACTACTGGAAACTGAAGCAGGTGCCCTTTCAGTTGTTTCAGTGGCTTTATTTCCAAATAGGTATTAAATTAAAATTGTGACTGCCTTTTAAAACTATCCTTTTTTATTGTTTATAAAACTGAAACATATAAACAACATCTGGGAAAGCAGATTTATTCAGACTCTTTGATTGTTAGGAATTTGTATTTTTATAATTATAATACATATGTACGTCTTTTTGCAAGTAAATTGTTTAAACTAAAAATATATATTTCAATGTAATATTTCAAATTGTAAAGAAATCATTTTACAAATATTTTATTTCAAAAACGTTCAAATCAGACATCCAGTTGAACCATACTCCAAGCCACCTGTTAAGCCAGACAAGAAAAACTAATTAACAGAAGGCATTGAAGAAGGACGAATAGAAGACGGCCGGCCCCATGAATTAGAAAACGGCGCTTAATTATAAAACAACAAATCGAAGAAACTCAAGCAGCGCAGCTGTCTCAGTCGAGGAAAACCTACAGGAGAGGCAGGTGCGTATCTGTATCCGAGTGCCATTGAGGCTGATGCCCGGGCATAAATTATGAGCACGTACACGGAGATCTCGGGATGCCCGGGATTATAAAAGATCATCCCACAGGCAAGCGAGCAGAGGATGAGGAGGAATAGGAGGAGAGGGAGGACCAAAGAGCATGTCCGCTTCCCTATTCATTCAGGAGATGATGCAAAATGTCCTCAGAATTGCCTTGTCTTTGTCTTTGGCAGCTGCCGTTCTGCTTTTCTCGATTGCGAGAAGAAAGTAAACCACTCCTCGAAGCGACTTTCGCAATTGTCTCAATGGCCGAGGTCCTTTCCTCACACTTCCATTGTCCATACCGATGCAGCTGTATCCCAAGAATCTCCCCGTGTCCCATAAATTGCATTCGTTATCGATTTTCACAAATATATTTTTTCATTCGGTCGTGGGTTAATTTTTTTCAAGGATTTCCCTGGATCTTGGGGTGAAAGCCTTTTACCTTTTGCATAATTCTATATGCATTAGGCAATTCGCAGAGGCAGCTGCGCAATCGCTCTCCTTTATGGCATAATCAAATCAAATCAATTTCATGTAATTATCTTGGGTTGCATTTTGTCGTGTCATATAAATATTGGGCAGGAATTATGATTAGGGTGAACCATTTTTTTCAATTCTGGGGTGGTAGGGTTTGACGATCGCAGCATGGGAATATTTCTGCCTGGGTGATCAAGAATAAACTATTGGGTTACGCTGGTTGGTTCTTTCTACAACATTTTAGTTCACCCATAAGAAAGTTAACTTAGCTTTGTTAAATATTTAAATCCTTACGGATTAAATAAAAATTAACTATTTGCAATTGGAACTTACTTAGTTCTGGTATTGTTAAGATTAGGTTTCATATTTTCATTTTCATTTCGTTCTGTGACCTTTTCCGTATCTCTAACTGTTTTTTATTACAATTATAAAACATTAATTTGCTTAATCTTTTGTCATTTGGGGTTTCTGCCTTTATAATTCGAGCATATTTTAAAACTCTGTATTTCTAGCACCCGTATTTCAAGATCCGCTATGTTTTGTGTGTGTTTTGAACACAAACAACCTCAGTTGAACCCGAATTCTGTTATCAAATTCGTATTAGACCCCAAAAATGAAGTGATGTCTGCTTATAAATCGTTTAAACATCCGCTTTTACGCTTCACAGTTTAGGTGACACAAACACTCACAATGTTTAATGTATGCAGAGAAAAATAATGACATTGTACATATATATACATAATACTAACATTTACAAATATTATTTATTTGCGAATAAATGAATGCATAATAAATGCGAAAAGTTAAATAAAATTGAAAGATTTTATCATTTTATGTTGGCTAATCCTGGTACATTCAAATTAATGCTGATTTTGTACAGTGTTTTTTATGTTTCCCCTCTTATGTGTGGGTGACATTAATCATAACGATTAATCATTTTATCAATGAAGTGCAAAGTTGCTTTGCGACATAAAAACCCAGAGAGAAAGAGGAGAAGGAGTGAACCAAATGAAATGTTTTGCGAAAAGGGAGCGTAAAAAACGATGCGCAGGAAAAAGCGGCTGGGACGCCAATGTGACCTAATTGGTTCCGGAGTTGGGAATGGATTATTCCTGTTGCTGGTTGCGTCGCTGTCATCAAGTGACGACGTCACCCACAAAACTAGCAAAACCAGTGGACAGCAATAAATGAGTTGACGCACACGGAGACGAGCGCAGACACCGACAGCACACCCCGCTGAGTGCCACCAGCTGGACCATCCTACGTTCTTTAACTGCATCAGGAAATCGATGATGCTGAAGTGGACAGAACCGACGCTGAAATATGCAGTTACAGCCAAACTGGACAAGCTTTCGAGTATTTTGATTTTTTCTTTAACCGGATTTAAAAAAGAATCGTAAACGATTTAAGTTTATCTAAATATATTAGAAAATTTATTTTAAAACAAGAAAGGAAGGCTAGCATCGGAGTCCGAAGCTTAGAATACCCTTGCAGACAAATTGCCTTCAACCCTTCTATAGTTTGTATGGCAGCTATAGATTTTTGGTTTATAATTTTTGAAATGTGCTTTAATGGCAATAAAAAGTTTATTGTCTAAAAATTATATAATATTTTTATAAACACCAGAGTTATGGGCAATGATCAATTTTCTCACCTAATTCATATGACAGCTATAGGATTTGGTGTTCCGATTTTGATAAGACTTTCAGGATGAGTTAACATAGTTATTACATAAAACCTTTTTCCCAATCGATCCTATGAAAATGTTCTATCAAATTTTAAAAGGAATCAGGAATTCAATTAATTTTTTTTTTTTTGGCATAATGCAGTTAATAGTTTGGGCGTAAGTGATGTAAACAAAAAGCTAAAAATTATATTTACCAATATTCAATTAATTGTATTGAAAAACACCAGGTTATGCTCAATGACCAATTTTCTCCCATCGTTCTTATTGTATCTATGGGATAAAGGGGTCCGATTTTAATAAGACTTTCAGAAGAAGTTTAATTAGTAATTAAATAGTTATTTTTTACAAATTAACCAATTATATTAATCAATCGTTCTTAAGGTAGCTATGTATTGTAGTTTTCCGTTTACGTCCGTTTCGACCTATACTACCTTTTGGTAAAGTTTCAGCCCGATAGCATCAAAACTGGGAGACTAGTTTGCATAGCAACCGACAGACGGACAGACAGACATGGCTAGATCGACTCGGCTGGCGATGCTGATATATATACACTTTATAGGGTCGGTGATGTCTCCTTCACTGTGTTGCAAACTTCTGGACAAAATTAGAATACCCTTTACAAGGGTATAATAACAAATTTATGCACATTTTACCAGATAAATCTTATTTATTATATATGAATACTACCAGCACATATATAAATAATATATTATATTTAAGATCAGATGTGCCCTTCCCCATTTAGAATCGTATAATAAGGAACATATATCTTATATTACAAATGGCAGGGTATTCGAGTCTTTCCTTGCCACAAGCTGGCCTCCCCCCTCCTTGCTCCAATTTGCACGCACAAACAGCAACAAAAGTCGCGACTCGGATTGCGAGTCGGCATGGGTGTGCGTGTGTGTGTGGATGTGGGGTCTCGCAGAGAAATTCCATATTCCACATTTTTTATGCGGCCAACGCAACAGCAACAGCAGCAACAACAATTGCTGATGCCACTGCGCCGACTTCGGATTGCCTCGTCTTTTAATTTCGCTTCTCTCTTTTAGTTTATTTTGCGCTTTCGCGCAAAATTTTAAAAATAGCCAGGCAACCCGAAAGCCCAACAGAAACCAGCCAACAGCAAACAGCACTGACAAAAAAAATACAACAAAATAAGAAAGAATAAAAAGTTTAAACATCTAGCCAGGGCAACGCCAATGGGCAAAGTCAGCAGTACCGAATCTTAATACACTTTATATCGCATTCTTCTAAAAGTGGATATAAATGCTGGGATAATATAATTTATTTATAATCATCACTGCGATATATGTATGTACATATATAGTTTAAGTAAAAGAAATGAAAATTTTGTTTAATGTTTCTACTTTTAAAAATAGGTATTCTTATTTTTGATAAGAAGCTTAATCATTTGAATTGTTCCCAAAGGATTTAAGGGACTAGCAATTGCAATTTTAATAAAGACACTTTTAGCAATTTTATAAATTAAAACTGGTGCTCAAGGATGAAATTATTAAGATTTCCCGGCTTAGTGTTATATTTTAATAAATGTTAGCTACTTTTTATTATTTTTCCCATGTGCCGCCATTGGTAGCCTTACGACCATTAAGTCCACGTTACAGCAAGGGTATCGAGAGGCAAGGGCAAAGCAGGGCGATTGAAAAATACAACGCAGCAGCCACAGCAGAGGCCAACACACTAACAACACTCCGGCCAGAGAGAATCAGCAACAAAAACATATTAATGAAATCGCTTTTAACTCGTTTCGCTTAAGTATTTCATGCCAGCCAGTGTGTGTGCCTGACATGGAGACATGCCTCCCCAGATGCCTCCCCCCTCATGGTTCGTTATAAAAGTGCAACAACAACTCAATAGACTCGCACACACTCACTTACACAAAATAAGGCAGCACATGATAAAAACAAACACGATACGATCGGACAAGCGATGACCCAAAGTGGCCAGTCCACTATAAAAAATGAAATTCAAGTATTTAATATATTATGAAAAGTATTAGCCTGTCCGAAAATTTGCGTATATATTGCTCGGAGCAAGTGCGCCAATTTTATTTGATGTCCGTACGAGTTGCGTGATTTTTTGTGGGCGATTGTACAAGTATAAACCTCTTGATGAGCTTTAACTTGGAGTTGCCAGACGGACCAAAAAATAAATAAATGGGCTCGCCTTATGTCCGTGATTTATTTATGGATTTGTGGGTCTTATTTTGGCAGTAACATTTAATTGTTTATATTTGGATATGTCCGGAATGTAAACGGTATTTTATTGAGTCTTTATAGAAATTTTTAAATAAGTCCAGATACATTTGTTATTGGGATAACCATTCGAAACGGATCAATTAAGGAAAGTATATTTTATTGTGATCTTTATCTAGGTCATAGGAACTTGGTTCAATTGGGGTAACCATGCCAGAGATGACGCGAAAGCTCAAAGCCTAGAACAAATGGTGTCTAACATACGAGATTTTCGACCCCTCGAAGGCATAAATCGTTGGGTTAATGATTGATTTAAATTTATTCCTCCGTGCAATGAAGCTTAAACTTAGAATGACCTCAATTTTACAACTGAATAATTGTGTCTCAAAGGTTTTGTGTATGTAGCCTTATCGCCTCGGCAACAGATAAAAGCGAGCGCTACAAACTCAAACCAAAAACTGTCAATTGCATTTATGGCTGTGAACACAAGCCACCGAAAGATTGGATTTTTCTGGGCGACAGCAAAGGGGAAAACAAAACGGAATGTACAAATCACTGCTTCCGTAATGATATATCGGATTTGGTGCAAACTATGGCAGCACAAAATGATGTGTATACCAAACACGGGCGAACAGGTAACAGAGGCGCTTAGAGCAACTGGTTCACAAAAGACCCGGCCAAGACTCCAACCCAGACCAAGACCAAGACCAAGCCCGAAGGCCAAGCGAAATCAAAGTAACCAAATACAAAAAATACAAAAATGGAAAAGAGAAAAATAAAAACTGCAGACTCGAGAAATAACGTCGCCCAATACATGGAGATGGAAAAAAGCCATGAGACAGCGTCGTCTTCGATGGCCGCCATCGCCTCTTTTGGAGCATGTTTGTATACACATGCATAATTGCTGGGGTATTAGTGGGCATCTGGGTGTGAGTGTGTATGTGGAGGTCATCAAACTATGACGTCGCCAAAAGCTGACCCAACACGATTGCATTTCTTCTTGGGAATTCCTCCCGTTCCTGCGCTGCTTTGTTTACCCTGGGAAAGTTGGAATCGCAGCCTTATCACTAGGGGAGTAAGTTCCGAGTTCTCATATCTGGGTTAATTGATACGCTGATAAGATGGCAAGCACTATGCAGCAGTCATGCGCCTCGTTTCGGATGGTAAGTGTAAACACAACTATGGCGAAAACGAAACCACACCCTTTGCCCAACATCAGCGTCTGGGCTGATCACGTGTGAAGTCAATGGCGGGCAGCATCCCTTCTGGGAATTGTGCCTGAGCTTTTTTGCTCCAAATTAAAAACTAATCGAAAAACTGGGCTCCCAAGGGCTCGAGCCTAATGCTGCCCTCGCAAAAATGCTCTACACTTGCAATTAAACGAACTGGCATACAGTGCTTTTTAAAATTCAAACGGTCAACACATAAACAGATTGGTTCTTATTAGAGCCGTTTATGATACCTTGTAATTGCATGCGCCGATGGTATTAGCAGTTTATTATCCACAAAATAAACAATTAATTATGCTTATTAAATTCATTAATTGGATGGGGTTTGTGGGATTTCGTAAAACCGCATTATAATTATTTTATTTTTGGTTTTGCAAATCTACACCACAAGCCAAATTTTTTTTTTATTTAAAGTTTAAAACAATTTTCTATCGAAATTTTTGCGGTTTGAGGAGTGATTTGGTTCGGTAGAAAGTTACCAATTTGTATCACAACCGGATTTAATTAAGTTTTTAATGAACATCCAATAAATTCAATAAAATTGTGAATTTTAAAAGATTAGTTTGCTTAACAACAAATTTAAAAAATTTTTTTTTTTTCAAAAGTGCCCGAGTGCGAGTTGCTCTGTATGTAGCTTGACTTTACATTGGCGATAAATCCAATTGGACTGGATGCAAATGAAATTAGAGTGACGTCATCGCAGAAATGTGATGAATTGGATTTCACTGAGAACCCGTTAGCCGCACACCCCCACAAAAAACCCAGACAAGTGCATATGTACTGAGAAGTCATTGATTTTCCTTCTATTCCAATATTTTAAAGGAAAGTTTTAGGATTTAGTTGTAAATTGGATGATTTTGCAATTAGCAGGTGTACAAAGGGTATGAGTTTCAAAACGGTTCACAGGTTGCTGCAATGAAATTATATAAAGTGCGCATTAGCATCCCCCTCTGACCCTCCGCCCACACTCTTATCCCTATCACCAGGCTGCTTCTCGCTCTTCCTCTTCACCCTCTCCCCTTTGGCAGCTGCTGCGTCAGCTGGACCGGCATGGACGTGTTCCATTTTTTTGCCGGCAGGCGTAGGCGCTTGCCCAAAAAACAGTTGCACTTTGTTTTTGCTTTTTGGGGGGCTCCTTCTATAAAATAAAGAAAATGCCCAGCGCAGCACCCGCCGCACACACACTCGCACACTCGGATAGAAACCCACACACACATGTCACATTCTCTACTTCCACTTTACCTACCACATTTTTTCCGTTCCGTCTTCGTATGGATTTTTCCGCCACGTTTTTCACACAGTTGCCCTTGGTTTAGCGCTCCGCTTTTGATCGGTAATTATAGCTGGCGGTACTACCTGTCGATTGGTGGGGATTTTAAGGAGCTATCCGCCCGATATCCGGCCGATTTGTGGGTCCAAACCGCAATCCAACTAACGCACAATGTGCTCTCGAGCTGCTCGGTTCTTCTTCTTACTCGAACACCATGACAATTGGTGGCTGCAGAAAGAATGAGAGAGCCAGCGGGAGAGCGAGCGAGAGAGGGCAAGACGAGGCGAGACGGCGAATTGGAAAGCAACAGCAAACACAACAACAAACACGGGGCGAAATGCGGCGTTGATGACGTATTTTCCCCGTTTTTTCCACCCACTATCAACGGTTTCCTGATACCACTACCGACTGATATTAGTTAACTATTTAAAAAGGGTTTTTAATAAAAGTTGTTAAGACACTGCACGACGCGACTTAAAGCCAAGAGCGAATGAGCAACTTGGAGAGTGTCGTTTGGGTGTGTGTGTGCGTTTTATTGTTCGATTTGCCTTTCATACTTTGTTTGTTCTTTCACACACGCTTTCGTGTGTCGTGTCGTCGCCGTATCGCAGTGTTGCTATTTCAATCAATCAGTGGCCGAGCTATATACCGCGCCTTTTCTGAACAATTTCGCCTTGATTTTCAAGGAAAACTCACAGCGCAATCACATGCACACGCACTCACACTACGCCGTTGCCCGGCAAGCGTTTCTTTTTTGTTGTTTACGTTTTCACAGCGCCGCCTCCGCGCCTCAGCTGTTCCAAAATGAGCCCGATCAGAATTTCAAAAACGTAAACAAAAGTCAGCTGTCATCCCGAATCCGCTATCGATACATTTGAATATCGTCTCTGGGCGGAGCAGTGTTTATAAACGTAACCGTTTAAACAGCGGGAAGCCAGCGGTTGTTGCCTTTAAAAAATTAAATATTTCTTTAATGTTGCAAAGCAATAAAATGCATTTTTTAAATTTATAACATTGAATAGTTGAACTTTAAGAATCATTAAAGAAATTGCGGGAACAACTGAAAATGATTGATGCTGCCCTTTTTCATAATCTTTGGTTTAGTTAATAAATAAATAATCGTACATTTTATGTATTTTTTTAAATTTTACCTTTGGGGATAAAATAAGATTTTATATTGTCGATCGATAAACGACTAACGTATGTGATTTAGCTTTACTCTTAATATTTATGATGAAATAAATTACTTTCTTTAATAAAAGGATAGACAACTTTTAGTTTATGGCGCTAATTGACAACTTCTTTCAGATTCGGCCCCAAATCTATCATTCTTATAACTTTGCAATACTAGTATAATATTATTATTATATAATTTAATTTGTCCAGAAATTTGCAACATATTTGCTTATGTAAATACTATGTTCTCAAAGGATTTAAATAGGGGATATCTTTGTAGATAATTGATTGATATTAAGTAATTAAATACATAATATGATCCTGAAAGATGGATTGAAGTTGAATTAATATTATAGCTGCAATGCATGGTGGCACATTGAGTTTACATAAATTTCAATATTTTTTAAAATCATAAAATCATTCTCGAGTTCTTCTTTCTTTATAAGGTTCAAAATCGGACCATTATATTATCTTTAATTGCCAAATAAGTAAATTGCTGAAAACAAGTTCCACTTGTTTTGTTACCATTTACAAAGTAAACTCGGTAAGTCTAGCACTCAAAGGTTGACCAAGGAAAAGTGCATTGAACTGCGACCTGGGAATGGACAACAAATTCGGCGTTTGTCTGGGAATTCTACACGACGCCAATTCACAAAGCCCTGAGCAAAAAAAAAAGAGTACACGAGAAGTACACAAAAAGTCAGCTAAAGGGTAAAGTAAACCTTGATTCAGCAATCAGACTGGTGAGCAGAAGGCCGGTCCTAATTGCATTTGCAGCCGCACAATCGAGTGGTTTCTTGATAAGTCATCCTCCTCGAATTCCAGACAGGGGATGCAGTCGCAGCACGAGAGATTGCAAATTTTCGGGGCTTATGCAGCGTTTTTGTATATTTTTTTTTGGCATTTCACTTATGATTAATGGCGAAAGACAGGCAAAGGGGTGGAAACAGAACAGTCACATTTAATTTACTGCGATTGCAGTTGGATCAAATATCAATTATGACGAACACCTCGAAGTTGCCGGCCTCCTGGTCCTGGACGATTTGCATGGCCGAGTATGTGATGGCCTTCACCTCGGTGCCCTGTGGATGCTTTCCCAGCTCAAAGGGTTCCCCGTAGCACCGACAGACGATCTCGAAGGTCTCCAGATCAAACTTGGTGATTTCCAGCTTTTTACACACCAAATATGGCTCGGCGGAGAAGAGGAACAGCAGCTCGTCGAGAAAGTGAAAGAGCAGTCCCTCCAGATCGTCGCCCTGGGCCTCAATCTCAAAGCACTGCTCCACGGACACGTATTCCAGTTCGGTCATGTATCCGAACATGGCCACTCCGCACTGTTCGAAGGCCTCTTTTATACTCGTTCCCCATCCATGTAGCCTACAAAGAATACATTATATGATCAAATCCTTGCCCTAATGCATTTTTAAAATAAATGGCAAAAGGCCAGAACGGAAATCTGAGTCGATTTAACCATGTCCATGTCTTAGCTTTAATTTTGCACATACGTTCAGAATGAAATGTTAAGTATTATTTCAATTTAAATAATCTAATTTAATTTTTCGACCTAAAGAACTTTAAACTGGTTTAAGATAACACAGGCCTAGAGATTGCTTCTAGTGTTGGAGCATTCTCCAGTAGGGCGCCAATAAAAACCTTTTTCAATATTGGGGTTTCTTTGAGGGAAACATAATTTTATTTATTATGTGTCATTTGTCCAATAACTAGACCCAACCTAATATTTTTAAGCATCCCCTGATTGTTTTGTATAATACATTTTTTTACAATATTAGCAGGAAAATTCAAAACAAGATGCCAAAGAACGATTTGCTAAAATAATTTTGCACATAAAGTAGATTAATAATCTAAATTTAGCTATCGTCGCCTTATATAGATAGATTTAGTCACTCTTAGTGCTATATTGAACAAAAAAAACTCAATGCTTAGGGTTAAGGTTTAAAGTCTCTAATCAAAAGAGATTTTGTCGCGTTGGCGCCCAATATTTTTACTGTATGTCCCTTTTGAACTATGGAATAATCTACAGTCCAGCATGGTTAAAATATGTAAAGGCTGCCTGAAAGTAGGCACCACATTTTCTATTCGAAAAATCGGCAGGAGAAATATTTTTCTTTTACTTTCAGATACTTTTTGAATTTTTGTTGGTTAAAAATTTTGCAATTTTGTTAAACCTTTCTAATGTGTTAAGACTTTTGAGAAATAAAAAAAAATAAAATCGAAACCGGATCACTTTTATATTTTCATTGGTATCGAACCACCCTACTCCACATGGTCACCGCTTTGTTATTACTCACTGCACATCGGCCGTGTGATCCAAATCTGCAATGTGATGAAATTACTTAGCAACAGGTGTTTCTTGAACCAGCGGATTTTTCTACTCACACTCGTACTTCGTTTCCGGCAGCAGGAAGTTATCCTTGCTGAACTCTACTTCCATTATTTAACAAATTAAAGCGATAGTAACCGCTAAATAACAATAAACAAAACAATGGCCACAATGTGACCCTCCAAGGGACGGTGTAAAAATACCAAATCGCAGCGTTCGGAAAACTAATTGAGGAAAAATGCTGAACGGGTATTAAAAGAATATAAATGCAATTTGAAAATTTGAATGTATAAAAAAATATTAGTAATTGTAGGAGAATACATTTTTAAATAAGTGAAGAAGCACGTAGTAGTACTAAAATATTTAATATTAGTTTATAATTTTTGTTGGCTTTTCCTTTAAACTTAATAAATTATTAGTATTCGCACCTGTTTTACATAAGAAGCATTTAAGTTTGTTTTCTTAAAACAGTTAATATATTTTATTCATTTAAGTCAACCTCTTGGGAAATTCCATATAATGAGCATCGTTGAATAAATAATGAAATTAAATACGCGTGTCATATTAATATTTGCAAAGCTAATATATTACGTACTTAATTTTTTTTATTATTTGTAAGTAGTTCGTTTTAAAATTGACTTTAATAAGGAGTTCTAATTTTAGCTGATTCAGCTATATAAAAACCCAAACCAGTGTCATGGAGTAAATTATACAGAAACTAAAGCAAATTTCAAGTTTATGAATACATTAGCTGAATCGTTTAAGTACTCAATTCTTTCAGCTCCATTTCTTATTGTTGTAAATTTTGACCTTGCCTTTCATTAAATTGCAATCAGCCATCACCATTGATGCTGCAACCTTGCGGGATGAGATCCATTTGGCAAAAAAAAGGCCCATATAATCTTCAGCTCGTTGGCGTCGTCAGCTTTCCTGTCAATCGTTACATTTCGAGTTGAGCGTGGAGCACGCGCGGTAGTCAATCATGAATCTTAATGTATTCAATTCCATGAACTTGAGCGCTGGCTGTGAGTACATGATTCCAAACAACAAGAATACGAAATAACCATAGTCGGACATTGGGCTTGACTAATTAAATTCAGCTCAGTTGCCAGCGAATTGTTAGAAAAGAGGAGGTACAAAAAGGGTATGTTGCGTTCCTCGAAATAAATGGTCTTCATTTACCTAACTGCTGTTAAAATATATATAATTGTTTTTAGGAAATCAATGAATTTTTCAATTTAAAAATAAAATACTAAATGCACTTTATGCTATCATTTTTATCGTTGGCTGCTAAGAGATTTGCCTTAGTTATCCAGTTGAGCTAAATCATAGGGAATGTATCAGGCATCACTTCGCATTTTTGAATTTATTTATGAATGATTTTTACTAGTGATTTACGGTTGTTTGGTTTGTTTTTATAAAGGCGATAATGAGGAAACGCATCTAGAGGGTTGACAAGCCCAAGTTTGCTCCCGGCCAGTTCGTGGCTTTCAAACATTTTCCTGCTTTATTTTCAGTTGCTGTTTGCTATTTCTGCCGCTGCTTTTGTTGCTTTTGCTTTTGTGGAAGCTCTTTTCGGGCTCGGGCTCGGACTCGGTTTCGTCTCAGTCCCGGTTCGGTCTTAACTTGGCTCAGTTGGCCACGGCAGCCCAAGTGAATCACGTCGCGAATTCGGCTAACTTAACTGTAGAAATATTATTCTCGAATATTTGTGTGCTTTTTGCATACGAAGGAGTTACTTGCCCGAGTTTCAGAACTCATATTTGGCTTAACAGCACCCAAGAACCCAGAAACCCAAAAAAAATGTAAATGGTTCGCCAGTGAATGTAAAACTGTGGGATTGCCCAACCCATCTAAACTAAGTAGATTACCTGTTTGGTTGAATAACTGACCGTTGGTCAACTGGCCACTGCAATTGCAACCGCTTAACTGAACAATTGCCAAATTTTATCATATGTACATTGGGGCCTGAGCTGCCCGCTGATGGTTTTGTTGCTTTCGCGTTGCATGAATGGCCGTCTAAGTTGAAATAAAAGTTGTTCGCACCCGCAAGTTTGTGTCTTGTCCAAGTCTTTTGTTTACACACGCTCGCGTGGACACAAACAACGCACAATTTTGTCATTTCTGTATTTTTCTTTCGTGGCTATTTGCTGCAGTACTGAGACTTCAATTAAAGGGGTCAAGTGCAGGCAGCAGACAAAAAGATTACAAAATCCTAGACCTGAGCATAAAGTAGTTGGAAGATCGTAAACGGCAACTAATGGGATTTTTGGAATCCCCACAAAAAATATCTTAAAGTTTTTAAAGACAATGGGTTATTTTAGGTAGCGATTTGCAAATTGGGGGAAACAAAACATATTCTGAAAGAAAAAGGCAAAGGCATTGAAGATATTATTTATCAAATAAACAATTTATAAATTTTAAAAGACAAACTCGTAAATGGGAAGTGCTTATTTTATTTAAAAGAAATTTTCAGTAATTAAAGAAGTATAACAAAGTTCATTTAAAACTGTATTAAAAAACGACTGAAAGCAGTGTTACATCCGGCAAGCAGTTCTGAACAAGAACAAGACTCTAAAACGTTAAAACACTGCTTTAAACTCAATCCAAGTGCCAAAAGATACTATATGCAAAAGTGATCTCAAAACTGTGATTAAAGGAAACTGCTAACAGATACTCACGTCCAACTGTAGGCCAAATTCAAGGGCAATTTGAATAGCAATTGCCGGCGTCTCTTTCCGCCCACGAACAACAGTAGCTCTGGCATAAAAAAAATACGTAAAAACTAAACAGAAGCGAGCAAAGAAACATAAATAATAAAAACGATGCTTTGATTTGCAATTAACAGCCTGCCACTCCGAAACTGTGAGCATGTCGCAACAGTGGCCCTCAAACTGTATCTGGTTTCTGACCCATCTGCTGGTGATGTTTCTCTTTGCCAATCACCTGGCAAATGCCTCCAGCCAGATAGATGTGGATGAGGATCTCAGGCACATGCTGGGACGTTGTCGGAAATCGGATGAGGACTTCAACGAGTGCATGAGACAGGTGTTTAACGATCTGCGGGCTTACTTCACAACAGGTGATCTGGAAATCCAGTGAGCTTAGGCAGTCATTGGGTAATGATTTTCATGTGTCTCACTATTAGGTGTGCCCGACTACAACATCAAGCCCTTTGATCCGCATCGCTGCGGGTACGTTGAGCTGCGAAGGGGCGACTCCCAGGGCCTGGGCAGCTTTCGTCTGATTTTGCGCAACGTCTCCGAGTTCGGATGGGCACGATCCGAGGTGACCAAATTCCACGCCGACCCCGAGGACCACCGCATCGTCTACGCCCAGTACTTTCCGGAGAAGAGCCTGGAGGGCGAGTACGAGTTCGCCGGCAAGATGTTGGGCACAGAGATCAAGCGAAGGGGTCACTGGAACCTCACACTTTTCGACTACAGGTGAGGAGCGGATTGCACAGACTTTTTCCCACACAGTGATGACACATTTGATATAGCTGAGTTAGTTGGGCTCTAGTCATAAAGCTCATTTTTTTGTTTGGCCAATTGAAGCCTTTGTATTATTGCACCAACGATTTTTCAACTACTTGTCAATGAAATTAAATTTTACCACACAAACAAATTAAAAAAGAAAAGATAAAAGCAAGATTTTGGGATTTAATTAGAATACCCCTGAAGAATAACTTTTCTCTTTGTAATCATCTATTACAAAAATAATCGTTTAGGTTTATGGACATTTGTACAAAAAGGCCATGGCCAAACTACACCATTTTCAAAAACATTTACATCTATAATTAAAAATGATCTTATAACTTATTGCAGCTTTTGTTGGGAACTTTAAATATATACATATATATATATTTTTTTAACTTTTAACTTTTCTCTTTAGGTATTTTATGCCGTTTTTCATCAAATCTTCTCTATTAAGATCAAATAAAAAAACAAAAATGCAATTAGAGCAAAAAAGGCTGTTTAACGGACAATAAGTCATTAAAATAGCATCCGATTGATATTCCCATGTGCAAGGAAAGCTACTATATTCCTATGTAATATTATCCGATCGAAAAATTAAAACATATCGTCGAACTCATTATATAAATTTTATAACAAATTAAAACGTGATTATGTTCGAACAAAAACAAATGTTAAGTTATAACTAAAATTTAAAAATGATGCCCCCCTTTTTTTATTTGACGGTTTAATTGTGTTGCTCACCAGCACTACTATTTCATTGAACACAGCTGTATGTCTGATTTCAATAAATTGTTCTGATCTGTTTAATAACTGATTGTCCTTCAAAATTTCAAAGTAATGACCATTATGAACAGATAAGTATTATTTATCCCATTCATTAAATTATATGTCATAACAAAATTTAATAAAACTCGTAAACCCGTTAAGATTCCCATAAATAAGCATTCTGTATTTTATGAATTTTTCGATTATTCAAATGAACATTTATAATAATTTATATATTTCATAAATGTTTAATGATGCTTAAGTCAGAATATTATTTCAATATTGTAAAATAAAATAACGCGGAAACTAATAAGAGCACAAATTGTATCCAATGTTACAAGAATATTTTGCGAAATGAGCATTGATAGCGTACTTTACTTTACTTTTCTTAATTTAAATGCTATTAAAGACTCTATATAGTATATATTTAGTGAATTACCTTCAATCCGAAAATTCTTACCATGCTGCATTTTTTTCAAACTTGACCGTCCACAGTCAAACGACCAGCGTTCGTCGCATCGGAGAGCCTGGTTCACTGATCAAGGTGCATGTGGAAGTTGACCGCATCGGGGGAATGGAGCTGCACATTGAGAATCTGCTGCAGGGTCAACCGCTCAACCAGCTGGCAGACGGGGTGATCAACAGTATGTGGCAGCTCGGACTGCCCTTTATTAAGCCGATGATCAACGAGTTGGTGAGCACCGCGTTCACGGACATCTTCAACGAGTCCTTCCGCCACTTTCCCCTCGAGAAGTTCCTCTTCACGTGACCTCGTCTAGTTAATCGAATTTGTTGTGTAGTATTTTTAATGGAACTTTTTACATTTGCTAGTTTAATAAACTCTTAGACATCTGCCAAAGTGCTGGCGATCAATTCGTTGTGGGGTCTCGGCCTGGGCGGTTGCAGGGCCATCAGTGCGAGTGTGCGTCCGAAAAGCTTTCTCAGAGAGATGACCACGTAGGAGGAGCTCTGCAGTTGCTGGTCCACAGTCTCGTACAGCAGCTGGTAGGCCTGCTCCAGCTCTGGTGTTAGTGTGGCTAAAAGTGTAAATAAAAATAAATTAAATAAAAGTTTAATACAATCAAATATGAATATAACTAATGTTAATCTACATTTGCCAATTCGGTTCAAATGGTATAATCACAAATTTTAGGGGAAAGGGAAAACCACCCGTAAGTTAAGTTCGAGTTCTCTGAACAAATATGTGTTGTTCTTTCAAATTTAGAAATCCATCCTAGGTCACTTCTCTTACGTTTTTGCTGCAGTTGTTGCTTGCCAAGATCGAACATGAAGCGCAGGTAGCAGAGCTGATTGTACAGGTCCCGCTCCGTGTACTGCCGCAGAAGGTTGCCACTCCGGCACTTTTGGCAAAGAGGCCGGAACATCTCCTTCTTCAGAGTGTGGGTGCGGGTATTGTAGTTGCAGTCCGGATGGTCGCAGACCAGCCAATTTCTGTAGAATCGCTGCACATGCCGCCGGATGGTAAGTTGCAGATGATTTCGCACACTGGCCAGGTACTGGACAGGGGACGTCTGGCACTCGGCATTCGCACATTGTTGTAGGACAGGAACGTGCGAGCTGCTCGCTCCCGGTCGATAGGCGCTGGCCATCAGCTGCTCCGTTTTGCAGCTGGCGCAAGAGAAGCGGAACGGTTCGCACTGCCGATACAACTGCAGAGTGGTCTTTAGCAGGGATTCGCCCTCCGACTGCTCGGTAATCTCACGCTGGACCCTGCGAAAAAAGAATAAAATAGTGTTATACCTTGTTCTTGTTTAAAGGTATTTATTAATCTCTACTTACCGCTGAGCATTCTGCCGGAACTTGGTGGGATCCATGCCGAGGCTTTCGGCTATGCGACTTGCGTCGGTGCCCTCTAGCACTTCAACCATTCGCGTGACCACCGGATGGATCTGCTGTCCCAGATAGTAACTCGTGTCCAGCTGCAGCTTCTTGTCCTCACTGCCTACGCTCTTGAGCTCGTCCAAGTGGTATGCTCGCTGCATGGCGGCATTGGTGGTGCCATCAA
Source organism: Drosophila setifemur (assembly GCA_021224005.1). NCBI lineage: Eukaryota > Metazoa > Arthropoda > Insecta > Diptera > Drosophilidae > Drosophila > Drosophila setifemur. Next base: position 3,471,039 of record JAJJHY010010948.1, on the reverse strand, counting down.
GACAGATGACGTAGTCCACCATATCACCCTTTTTGTAGCGCCTATTCCGTTCTCGGTTCATGCGCAGAGCCACCTGGACATGGGGCAACGAAGCACTATTTGCATACTCCTGGGGAGCCCGAGTTAGCTGCTTGGTGATTACAAATAGAGGCAGAGGTACTGCGTCCTCGTTAATTTGGTTCTTGATCTTCTCCAGTTGGGCATGAATTCCATCTAGCTTTTCTTCCAACTGTTTCTCAGCTAGCACTTCATCCAATACTGCTTTGCCCACCATAATGGCCAGCTGCGACCAATCGCGACGAACTATGTCCAAGCCTTTGTGTTCCTGTTCGCGTCTCAGAGTGCCTTTGGCATCCTTACTCAGCTTGACAGCAGCATATTTCTTCTTTTTGAGCAATAGCAAACAGGCAAAGACACCATCGATGTCCAATTCCAGCTGCTTGTACATTTTATTCACACTCTGCTTGATGTTGTGACCAATCTTGTAGACCTGATCGTAGTCTGTTATATTGGTGTTAATCATCAAGGAATCGGTGTCTCCATAAACCACGTCGTAGTTCATTTTCTGAACCAGCTGCTGAGTGTTTGTGAGGATTTCCCTGCCTTTGTGCGTCACCAGGGCAGCCAGGTGCTGAGCGAAAAATCTCGAATGCGCAAAGCCCAAGCAACCATACATGGAGTTGGCCGTCAACTTCAGAGCCATCTGCCGAATGTGATACTGCATCTGGAGTTCGGGCGACAGATCAGGCGCAGCCATTAGCTTTTTCACCTCTCTACGCGACTCCACCAAGCGTTTCAGTTGCAGAGGCAATATTCCAGGTTCTGCCTTTGAATCTGGAAGGGTTGGCAACTCATCCGCATCCACTGGCTGTTGGACGGTGGTGAAACAGATATTGTACTCCTGAATAATGCTCGGGTACAGGGAGTTGAAATCCATCAGCAGGATGCACTTTTCATACAAGCCACGCATCGGCTCCAACACCAAACCACCGGCATAGGCTGCTTTCTTCCTGGCAGGTAGAGTAGCATCTCCAGTGGAAATTGTATTGTCCGGATCACCTCGCCTGGTGGTCGCCTTCTTGTCAGGCACTATGTAATTTTTTTCGTGGAAAGCATGCAGCAATAGGAACTCATTTCGTTCGGAGCGACCTCCTTGCAGAGTCCTGGTCATCGTATTGCCGCATATATTGGTGATTTGCAAGGCGAGCGGCATGATGTTCAGCTCGCACATCAGTCGCAGTAAATAGGAGTTATCCTGCATGGTCAGCGAAATGAGCTTGGTGATGCTCTCTCCCTTCTCGTACATCTCCAGAAGATCATCCGCGTTCACTTCCATGCGCTCGGATTCCTTCAGTTTCAAGACTTGCTGACACAAAGACTGCAGATCGTACGACCTGGCTCTGATGCACTCCTCCGCCGAACGTTTTACATCGCAAACCATTCTACCCACAAAGTGATCGAGTAAGCGCTTTCCAAAGGATTGGGTCATCCGGAGGCGGCCCATTCGGGACCATTGGGGAATCTTCAAGGCCACAATTTGATCGGTTATCACGTTTAGCTGACAGTCCATGGCGTCAAAGGTAACAATCAGATCCGCATCTATTTGCTGATATTGCGCCAAGAACCAACTTAGAAGCGCCCTCTCCGAATCATGCTTGTAGATCTTTGTGGACTTGTACTTCGCCAGCTCTAGATTCAAGTCCAAGGGCCAGCTAACTACCGCTGGGCGGGTTAAAGCGCACATGTGACGGTTGAAGGCGGGCTGAGGAGCAGGGCGATCAATATGGATGCGATTGTGAGCCAGCATAGAGATCATGCAGATCTCATTTCTCAAAGTCTTTGGGTTCATCGAGGTGCGAACATTGAGGGCTAGCAAAGTAATTGGCGGCGGAGGAGCTGGCTTGCCCTTATCCTGCACCAATTCCACATTCCTCTGCTCCGACAGGGTTACCTCCGTTTTGCACCAACTCATGGGGGCAGCACTTACTTTAAATCCACTCACTTGCAACCAGCAAGGACCTTTGATCTTGCGATCAAGCAGGAATCGTTCCAAGGCGTTCGTTGTGGATCCGAAAATGTGCGCTATGGAGTTGTACTTCTTTCCTGCTGACAAATTGGGCGGCGGTTTCTTTCCGTCATAATGGACTTCCAAGTAGTCGCAGGACTGTGGCACGTCAATCCCGATGGCATGGTGCGCAAAGCTCTTGCTGACCTTGCGGGATCGGAAGCTTTCCAGCTTCAGTTTGCTGGCCACCTCGCTGTCGAATTCCTTGTAGATGTCAGCCACAGTAACCATTTGCTTTGTGGGTTCCTTTGAAATGGGGTCGAGCAGCTGCAAGGTAATGGTGAGTTTGGATAGTTGATTATTTTTAAAATGGATAAATCGATAATCCCACAAATATAATACTCACAAATTGCCGGGGCAACAGGTAGAGCACCCGGTTGATATTCTGCACCCTCACGCAGACCGATTTTCCATCGGCGGTGCGTCCGAATAGGAATACCTCGCCGGGCAACTTCATCGGGTCCTCCCATGCCTCCCAGTACCAGAATCGCAGCTGCTTATCAGAGGAAAGTGGAGACTCTTGCTCTGCTGTGAGCACTGATTTCTCGAAGTCATCGTCCATTTGGCAAATTGACTCCCAATTGCTCAGCAGCTTGCTCATGTCCTCGGGCTCAGTTTGCTTTGGAGAATCAGCTGGCTCGGTTTTGGGAATAACCTTTTCAGCTGGCTTTGCTTTGGGTGTCTTCTCCACAGTTGACTTCGTTTCTTTCGGCTGCTCCTTCTTCTCCACATCAAACTGGTTTTCATCATCATCCAGGCAACTGAAATCCATGTCATTTTCGGAAAAGGGATCCTCGCCAGCTTCTTTGGCAGGGGTTTCCTTTTCAGTACTGACTTTTTCCTTTTTGATTTCTTTGACGGAAAAGGTGGCCACTTTTGGGTTGGGAACTGTTGCTTTGGGTTTTAGGACTCGTTCTGTGCTGGACTCCGCTTTTTTGGGCTCCTGTTCCTGAACTTTAATGTTCTTTAGAAAACTGCTCATATACTCTTTTACGGCGGCGGCATCGGATTTTCGCGATGCCGCTATTATCTTGGCCGGTGCAATAGCCTTCTCCACCTTGCCGGTTTCCTCACCGGGTTCCTTCTTCCATTCCCCCAAAAGATCAGCCAGGACGTCGTCATCTTTCACACTGCTTTTGGTGTCCACCTTTCGGGGCACAGCTTTGCTAAACAGATTCTTGATGGAGGCCTTTCCTTTGGCCGGCTCTTTCTCACTTTCCCTCGGTCTCTTTTTGCTGTTTGCGGCCACTCCCTTCTTCTTCCTCCCATCTTTCGATTCCTCTTCGGCGTCGGAATACTCATCCGGGTCCTCGAAGAAGTCACGACCATCCTCCGTGTACCCGGTGCCATCTGAACAGGAGGAAAAACATTTATTTAGTACACGCAATATAATTAATATAATTCAGGGACTAACTCTGGCAATTGTGATAAGTTAATTATTAGCAATAATGATTGATGTTATCTTCAAAATTAGTATCAACAAAGTATTCAATGTTTACAAGCTGACATAAAAAACAATTTACAACGATACATATTTTTCTTGATCAGCGGATGCTAAATTTTAAGTTAATTAACTTTTACACAGATTTCTATAACTACAGAATATTGCTTTAAGTAAGTCGAAATCCTGAGGATCCGAGGATCTCTAGAGCGTTCCTTCAGATTCCTTTTGGGATATAAAACTAGAACTTACCTTCTTCGATCCAGTCGCCGTACTTCTCCTGCGCCCTCTTCGCATACTCCCGCTCATCGACCACATCGTATACGGAGTCCACCTCGTCCTCCACCTGGCATTTGTTCTTCGTGCCCTTCAGCTGCCTCAGCCGCTCCATGGCGGCAAATTTTCCATTTTTGTCGATGCGCTGGCGCTTGACCCGCGGACCAGCTAAGCATAAAATCCAGATAAGTACAATGTATAGTTTTACATCTGCAATACTTACAAGGTGAATCGGACATTTGGACAGGCTATATTTAATAAATTTCGCGATGTTGTGCTTCTGACTTGGGATGTGGGCTTTGTTTGCGTCCAGGGATGGGACGATATTAAGGCGGGAAAGGCGGGAATATATCGATAACTGACAACATTACAGCCCTGGTGCCTGTTAACAATTGATCTGGCAATACCCAAGAAGGTTCTGTTAAAAGCAGCTGTAATTGCGCCCGGTGCTGTTAAGCGCAAGACCTTCACTGTTAAGCTTTGCAGATCATCCGTTAAATTTAAACTCAAATTGGCTACGTAGAGAAATATATATTTTAAAATTGTACAAAGCTGAATTGAACGAATTGAACGAATAGATATTTTTCATTACTATCATGAATGGAACCCCAAATATTTTTAATATTAATCTGCTATAACATTCTCTGTTTAAAGTAAAATTAAATATTATATTCGTTTCAATTTCAGTTAAAGGTAAAAGGAAGCGATTGCCATAAAATATTTATACGTTTAATAGTCATCAACAGTCGTGTCGATATATTTATATATATAATCTGGCAAAGCAACCAGCTTAATGTGCCCCCTTAACTATGCAATGTATACAAAAAAAGTGGATAATTTAATTTTGGATTGATGAGGTTCAGAGTTCTAGTCTATATAATTATTTTAAATTTGTAATTTTGTTGGCCTACAATGTGCTATATATTTTTGTATTGCCACACCCAGTAGCGAATGCCGAAAGGACACCCCGCCCTTTTTTCAATCCGCTATTAAGAGACAGTTTTTGGCTTTGTTTTATCAATATTTTATTTATCATGCATAATATTAGGGCTTAAATAATATATTTGATTTTATTTAAATACAATGTACAGCATTGACGCTTATATTTTGTTGGTTGGTTTAAAAATTATGTTTCATTCCCTATTACGTAATCAATGCAAAATCATGGTTTATATATATACACACATACACAAAACAGACTTACACATTATGAATACATATGTACGTTGCATACATATGCACATTTATGACTATATTTGCTGTTTAAATAGTTTTAAACAAAAATTCATACATATTTACAATTGCATAGAAAATATTTAGAATTTTCGCGATTATAGTCTTAACACACTTTTCAAAGATTTCCTGGTGCGGTCGTGAGGAAGGTGATTTAAAAGATGGAAAATACTGTTTTAGTAGAGCGGGGAAATAGTGAGCGAAAGGAACTGTAAGAAGGTGGAAAAGTCAGTCTATCGAAAGGAAATGGGGAATAAGGAGTTAGATTTTGATGAATGTTCATAGAGCTTCGGGGTTCTTTGAGGTATTTACTTCAGCTATGGGGTGCAATATTTGTTTCTATATGGTTTCACATCAATTTCCAAGCCATGTTCATGGCACAACAGTTTTTGCGTTCGAAGATTTTCAGGAATTGCTCTCCGCTTATGGTTCCCATAGTTTTGGCTAAACAATTAACAACAGCAACAAACATAAAATAACAACGAATAACGGTTAACAATTGCAAGTATAAACTGAAAAGATAAGAGAAAACAAAAATAGTATTAGTTGGTTGTTTAAGTTAAAGGAAATTACCTATTTTATGTTGTCTTAAATAAAAAGAACCAACAAATATCTGACATAGGTATTTTTAGTTTTAATCTGAATTATTAAATTGTTTATTTAACAAAGTGTTATATTATAAAAAATAATTGACATTTTTTGTTTAAATTTTTAATTGCAACAATAGTTAGAGTTAGAGACTCTCACCTTGCTCTGCGCCTGCACAGATGCCACAGATGCTAGACCCACTGATACCTCACACCACCTGCACGGTGGCAAAGGCGCTGAAGGTGACCTTCTTGGGGAATTCCGGTCCCGGGGAGCCGCGTGTCTTGATCACCGGCTTGAGGGGCTGGCGGGGCTTCAGGGAGAGCAGACCCGCAGATGCGGCCAGTTCCCTGAGGCGCTGGGAGAAGCCGCTGCCGGAGTGTCCGGATGTGGCGGTGGCTGCGTTGTGGTGATCCAACCCGGCGCAGTCCAGCACATCCAGCCCGTTGTTGGAACGATAGACTTGGGCGGTGGCCGTGGGATAAACCGCCAGATTTGTGCCACCAACTCCACCTGTCGCAGATGTTGATGTGGAGGCTGATGCCGTGGCCGCTGCAGCCGGAGTTATGTATCTGGAAAGGATGAGTTGCATATTTAGATCGAAATAAATAATACTTCATAGAAATAAATATATAATGAAGAGTTCCTAATCTTTGAGGTCTACCAATGATAATAAATGATAGATACGAAAAAGCACATAGCGAAAGACTTAAATGTGGTAGGTAAAATAACAAATATCAGCACCTGGATGGATGGAAAGGAGAATGGCCAAGGCGGGGGCGCTGGGATTAGTCAGCCTGCTAATTGATTTATTTTTTATTTGAGCAGAAACTAAACATCCCCGCACACGTGCCGGGTGTGAAGAGATCACCCCATCCACAGAGGTGTGTCCCAGCAGGTCGCACATAACTGCGAACTCTTTGGAGGATGGGACTGGGATCTGACTTTGGTCCGCTCAACGAGCTGTGCCTGGCAACAACTCCGATCCGCCATCAAATTTCCGACAATTGATAATCCATCAACATGTATTTTATTTGTGTGCCTTTGCTGATGCTCTTGCTGCAACGCTGAAGACGCTAATCAATTTGTTTATGAGCTGAGCTCGCTTCGAGCTACTTTAGTTTAAATATACTTATATATTTTTAAGGTTTTTATTTTGTTTGCGCTGTTGTGCAAAAATATATATGCAAATGAGTTCACAAACAGCAGCCTGGTTTTTTTTTTCCAGATAATTGTTTTGCGGCGAACAGAAATTGTTGGGTAAACAAAGTGTGATGAAAAATGAATGCCAGATGAGACATCAATACGTTGGTGGTGAGGTGATCTGTGTGTGCTCAGTCACTCAAGGGGTATAACCACTGTAAGCCGAAAGTGGGTCCAAAAAATGGGCAACTTCCACTTGGGAATCGTTAAGACTCAAGGGCCTCGGATCGCTTGATTTGGAGCTGCTGCGCTCAAAGGGATCTTAGTAATTGGGTCCATGAGAAGCAAATATTTACACAATTGTATAACAAATTTATTTGATCATTTTCCAAAGCGAAAGTCAAGTCAATAAATTTGTACCATCAAAAATCTTGATAACACAAAAAGTACTGAAATTCGTACGAAAATCGTAGGAACAAAACAATTTGCATATTGTGATTATTAATTTTATTGCTTGTTTTGAAAAAATCTAGGTAAACATAGTTTTAGCCTACCCAAAAATGTTTGTAACTTATCAAAATCGTTATTTGTTACAGAAATTAATCGAATTTTTAGAAGTTAAAATTTAGTATGAAAACTTTTTTGGCAGGGTATTTGCGAACATAAGCATTTAATTTCGCCTGTCGCCTGCTCTTTGTAGTTTAATGACTGTTGTTTTTTTGCTGTTTTACGATAAATTCGACATTCGGCATTGCTGGGTTAATTGTGGCAATTATTTTGGCAATATAATTGGCTTGTTTGATGCCAATCTAAGGCACGCTTGCCCTTAGAGGGCACTGCGAGTGCAATTGTTGCACTTAGATCGGAACTAAACCGAATTAGACCGAGATTGCCGCCTGCCTGGACTTCTTCATGATGGCACTTTAGTTGCTCAATCTCATTAGAATGTAAAACTATAAATTTACCTGAAAAAATGTTGTTCATCTTAAAATATTCTAAGGGATATCCGATATTGATCGGCTTTTAAATTAAATATCCAAGTGGGTCACAGTCGCCGTCGGAGTTAAAAATCTTAATTACATTCATTAAATCTGTTTGCCAAGCTTTCAATGGAGTTTATTGGTTTCAATGCTCGCATTTTCATGCCCTTTGCTCAAGTGCTCGAACCGTGTGAATTATGTTCGGGTTTCGTTTTTACAATTTTGTTCATCTTTTGTGTGGCCATTGTTCTTGTTTTTGTTGCTGTTGAAGCTGAAGCTGCGTTTTATGTGTATATAATTAAGCATTATCAGCTGGGAGTTGCATTCAAAATGTATTTTGGCTGGTGGCTTTTGTTTTGGTCTGGGTCTGTTTTCGTTTTGGCATTGAACTTTGCTTTGACTTTGAGGCTTTGAAGCATTCAGAAAACCATAATTAATTATAATATAATAAACATCTTCATATTGTTTAGCCCATCAACATATGGCTATCTGCATCTGCAAGTGTGTGAGAAAATATTTTGCCATTTTTCACACAATTTACAGTTGAAAGTTGAAAGGGAATTTTTCGTTGTTTTTGTTTTGTTTTTAAGGAATTTTATTGTTTGATATTTGTAGCAATGTCAGGGGAAAGTACAAACCAGTCAGTTAATTATTGCAATGGGAATTTTAACGAGTATCATTCAAAGTTTTGAGAATTTTCATTTAACTTACTTAGTTAACAATGTTTGTGTGTTTATTTGACAGATGTATAATTTTACCTTTTCCTTTAAAAAATGTTGTTACAGTTGTTACATTAAGCTTAATGTTTATTTCATTAAAGGCATAAAAAGGCCTTAAAAAAAAGGAATAAATTTTAGCAAAAATATACATTTTTGTGAGCAGTTTTTAAGCCTTGATTTTGTTGGTTTTGACCTGTTTTTGAGCATATTTACAGTATACAGTACAAATGTTATTTCAGATTAAATTGAAATTCAATTGCGGGTCTTTTTTTTTGTTCAGCTGAAAATCTTCTTGCCTATTCTTTCTGCAATACCGCATTCTTCTCAAGATCTCTGAGCCCGTCAGAACATGTCCATATCCCATAACTTAGTTCCCATGCATCTCCCCACCTTCTGTATCTATTAAAACGCAACGAAATTGGCTTAAAGAGTTGCTAATTCTGACCCAATTCTCATCGCTGGGGGTGCGGATCGGGGAGGGGAAAATGGGGGAGGAGGAAGCTGCTTGATGGGGATCAGACCGGTTAACTTAATAAATCATAGCTGATTTCGGCTTGCTCAAGATGTTTGTTTGCTTCCCCGTTTTATTTTTTTTATTTATGCAGCTTTGTTGACTCTGTTCAAGTTCAGGCGGCGCATAAATTTGATGCCAATCGAAAGTGAAGGGCGAGGGGAGATGGTTTCAGCCAGCAAATTGAGTGATTTTCGGTTGTTGCAATCTAATCGCCAGATCAATGAAATTGATACCAAATTGGCAGTTAATTTGATGGGGCAATCACGGCCGCGTTGCATTCGCACACATATTTCAGTTTTGATGTCACGAAGCTGTCAAACATTTGACAAATGACCAAACAAGTTATGCTGCCCAAGTACTTGCAAGATGGCACAACAAAACCTCGACGACGACCACGAAGCTAAACATTAGGCAAATGTCCGGCATTATAATTTGCCAAATGCTCTCGACATAAATCCATCAAACGGAATCAATATAAGAGCAGAAGGCAAATCAATTGCATAATAGATTCAACATCCAAGCATTGCAATAAATAAGATTGAGAAAGGTGTAATTAGAAGGGGTATCATGAGTACACAGAAAAAGCGTTTTGATATCGATGTAATAAGAATGAATGCCTTACATTTATATACATGTTTTGTATATATAAATTGGATATCTCTATATCGAGCTAAAAAATAAATTGGTTTCTATGCATACCGGCAACCTATATGGATAAGTGAGGCAACTGCAAGCTGCCTTCTAACATAATTACATATTTTTACTGTTGCAGTTGCATCTTCTCTGTGCTACCTGTCTGGAACCCCCCTGCCAAGCATCCACCAGCTTGTGTGGCATGTTAAGCAGCTGCCCAGAAAAAAAAAAAGAAAAAAAATATAATAACGAAAGAAAAGAAAACAAGAGAAGCGCCGCACATGCGCAGTTTCACATCCGCATGACTTTCCTCCCCCGCCCCCCTTTTCCGACCGCTCCTGCTGGCTGCATTTCCCCCTTGCCTAAGGTCCAACAATTGCTTCATTTTGAGGCAAATGAAAAGCAATTTTTATGCCACAATTATCCGCCATAGCCGAAGAGAAAGAGCGCGAAGTGAGTCAAGTTCCAGACTCCAGTTCGTTGCTTGAGTCTTTTGTTTAGCATACGACAAAAATATTCTAGAATAACGAGAGAGATCGAGGCTACCATGGAAAGTGTCGCAATGTGCAAAAAGATTTTACATTTTCTATAACATGATATTTTTAAATTGACTCTGACTGGAAGTCAATTATTTAAAAAATAATATCAAAGACGTTTTTAATAACTTGATTTAAAAGTAAACTTTTGGTTTAGATATAGGATTACCGCTCTTCTGTAACAAATTCCTCTTCTAACCCGTACAAATATCCTAAATATGTGTAATTATTTTGTTTTCCAGTTTATTTAATCAAATATCGACAACCAATCCGTAATGCACTCATTTCTGTAGCTTATAAAATATTTATTAAACCAATTCGCTTCACTTCGATTGCGCTTTGTTGTGCGATTTTGTTAAAATAATTTATTTGGCATACTCCAACCGACTTGTTATTAGCATTGACTGGTTCCAACTGTTGCTCTGCGGCCGGGACATAAGTAATGTCTATATAAGAATATATATCGCATCATTCGGCTCGCTCGACTCTTGACATTTCAACCGATTACCGCAGCGAGTCGTACCGAACCGAAACACGTTTTGATCGCGTCTCAAAATATTCTAATATTTCGTATGGGCGTTCTCCCTTTTGGCTTAAAATGATCACCCCGGGCGCCTTGAAATGTCAAGGTTGCATGTACCACAACACTTTAATACAAATAGATCGAAGTGCTCGGCTCGTCAAATATCCATTTGCTATTTCGCAACTATATAAGCGGCGAGAATTTCCAATTATAGGGACAAGAGGAATAGAAGATGGGGCAGCATAAAGCCCAAATGGATCTCTGATTGTTTGGCCAGTCATCGCCCCTCAGAGGAGGGAGACGAGGGAGACGAGGAGGACGAGGGATTCCCCTCCCCGTCCAGAAAGTTCAACTGCCTCGAGAGGCAAAAGAAAGGGGAGGCAAGAAGCGAAACAAATCTTTCACACGTTCAAAGCTCTTCAAGGGGAGTGATCCCCACCTTGCCTCGTCTATTGTGCGTCTCTTTTCTTGGCCATTGAAATTGTTTATTGAAATCGATGATGAATGATTGAAAGTAACTATTAGTTGCCAGCAGTTGGCAGAGTTTTTGCTGCCGCTGCCGCTGCTGTTGTTATTGAATTTTCTGTCGGAAGCAATTTACAAATTGTTTTGCCAGACAGCATTTTCTGCTTGATTTTTTTCACCTTTTCTCCATCTGCTTCGATTTCCTCGTTACAACGAATTTCATCAAGATTTTTTAAGTGATTCTAAAGTTGTTATAAAACTCTAACGATTATTGTTTATATTCCTAACCTTTTAAAAGTTTAAGTTAATGTCTGTATTATAATTAATTTGTTTTGTTTTTTAAATAGTGGCTATCAACTGATTTGTTTTAAATGGGTTGTAAAATCAGGATTTGCTAATTGGTTCCGCAACTCTAGATCTGATTAAACTTCACTTCCTCTTTTCCTTAAACATTACTTAAGCCAATTCCATTAAACAACGAAAAGAATTTTATAAAGCTAAACCAAAACTAAAAGTGGAAGAAAGCATAGAAAAAATGTTTAACTCTTTCTGAATATATTATACCCTGAACCTATGGTAAAAGGGTATATTAAAGTAGTGCAAATGCATATACAAAAAAAGAGAAGTCGGAGGCCCCCGAAAGTTAATTAAGGTATGGTCAGGGTGACTGGAGAAATAGATCAATGCTAGTTTGTCCGTTTATTTTTCTGTCTGTATGAACAAACTGATATTGGAGACAACTATTATTGATTTTTTCTAATAATGTTTTTTGACATATTGAGTTAATATTAAGAATGTTTTGCCATTCCCGATTTCGCTCACGCAATTTCTATAAATGTAAAATTCACCATGTCTCGAAGTCTATAAGTGGTAGAACATCATTATCACATATGTGGACTCATGTAGTTCTCAAGCAGACTCCTTCTCTTCCCACTTGCCAGTGATTAATCTAAAATGACCGGGACATTTGGCCATAACATATTTTCTTGTTTATTTTTCTGAAAGTAATTCGCGATGCGCCCTTTAATGGTATACATTGATCAGGACGCATCTTCAACCCTTTAACGTATATATTCTTAATCAGCAACACCAGTCGAGTTAATAAAGCCAGGTCAATTGCAAAATTTTAACACAACTCGGATCACAATATATACATTTCTGCCAATAAATCGTTCGAGCGGAATCTCTTGTTTACACATCAAATGCTGGCTCAGCGAAGTAAACTCACTTTTCTCTCCATTTCCTTATAAAAAGTAAATCGAACCTTGAGAATGCCGATTGCCCATACAAAGCTGAAAGCAGTGTGTCGAGCAAAACAAAAACCCAGAAGACGCCTAAAAACCTTAAGGTTATCATTACAGAGCACAACTACAACTACATAGCCGCTTCTACATCTACAAGTACAACATCAATGATCAAGGGGCAATGAAAGAAAAAAGGCGCGCAATAATTTGAAAGAGCGACGGCTGTAAGCATGGAACTACAGTTACGTTCAACACAAAAAAAAATAAGCTGGTAAAAGAAATATACAGAAAATAAATAAATGGACTTACATTTCACAGAGCAAGGAATTATTTATTTCCTATTCGTGTTCTATTCGTGATACCAGAATACAAATATTATTTTGATTACAAGCAATGTTTTATCTGCTTGCCACAAAATATAAGCACAAATTTTGAATATATTACAGAAATGTTAAATGAATCTTCGGGTACCGATCATATGAATACATAACTTTAAAGTTTCACTTTGTTTCTTTCTGTGCAGTTCATACATTGTGAAGCTAAGGGCGTTCAGCGTTCAGCGCCTAGCCAACGTTAAAGTAAGAGCCGACAACGAAGCTTTTTATGAAGTAATTAAAGCGCATGAATTGGCCAATTGTCCAAAAGTCTGGGCCGAGGCTTCGTACGGCAGGTTGATGTGAATTAATTACTGACCCCAAAGCGCTGGCAATTTTCCAGGTGCTAGATGCCGTTAAAAGGCTTCGCCGGCCAAAGAGTTTCTACCGCCTTAGCCTTGGATTCAGCAGCAGCAGCAGCAGCAGCTACTGTTCGGAGATGCCCGGAGATGCACAGATAAGCGTGGCCCAAGATGGAGCAGGATTTTATGCCTGTAAAAGTTGATTAGGTGGACGATCGGCGAGAAAAATAGCAGTCCATGCCATTCTTTCGGGGCATAGATTAACCCAAATTACAGATAACTGCGATAGAAGCTTTTTAATGCAGATCACAGATATCTAATGATGTAATAATTTAAGGATAAATTGCTAGATCTAGATCAGGCACCTAATGGCAGAGCATTAAAACAAAAATACAATGGATAATCTTATTAATAGATGGGTTAACTTTGAAAAGATCAATTAGGTAAATTACTTGTTTTTTTAACACTAGATAAATAATGCAGGTTGTAAAGATTTATCAATAGAATCACACCAAAAAATAAAACTGAACATTTAACAAAAAAACCTTAACCTCCCGAGAGATAACCAAAAACCTGAAGACTTCGTCATGGCAAGTCTTTGAAGTGGGGAAAAAATTTAATTCAAATTCAAGCATCCATGCCAAGGCCTTCTGCAGCTGTTTCCAGAGCAGTTATAAAAAGCCTTTCCTGTGCCAGTGATTGACCAACGTTGAGTAGTTAAAAAGTTACTTGTATCTCTGTCAGTTAACTGCTATCAGAGGGGCATCGACGAGTGCATCGAAACAACTTCCGCAAGTGGTTAACACCTTTCAAAATGAGATTGAAAAGATCTTCGCACAAAAACTGGCTCATCCAAAGCCATATTCAGCTGCAGTTGAGTTGATCGCAGATCGGAGACCATTCTCGGGTGTTTCCCGTTTTGTGCTCAATCTCAATGTATGGATATCTCGACAGTTGCATCTCGATCGTCGAGCGTAAGCGGGAGAAGTAAAAGTTTTCAAGCATTTGCTCATAATTATAAATACACACAATAAAGAAAGAGAAAGATACAAATACAAATGGCGAGAGCAGTGAAATTGAAAGTACAACAAAGGCGTCAACAAAGCGCATCCAAACAGTCATTCTGAAGGCGGGGCAATGGCAATTGCAGTTGTTAATAGTTTAACGCTGATGCGGAAGTTAAAATGTAGGAAAGCTCCCGTCAATCGAAATTCATGATGAGAAATCAAAACGCCATAAAACCCAATTAACATTTATTTCCGATGACAATTTTTGATTTGCTTATGCGGTGAGTGTGGAATTGCTTGCAATTTGACTCGCTTTATGGGGCAGTTTATGTATCTGCGTGGATGTGTGCCACTGACTGTTTTTATTAGCCACTTGGCGTTTTATACGGCTTTTGGCGATGTGAAAGGTGTCAACTGGCGGCAAGGTTCTCCTCGATTAATTAACTTATGTTCCTATGGATGATATTTCCTTTAAGCTGCAATTGCAAGTCATGTTTCTGCTGAAATGTTCCAGAACGCTAAGGCATTAGTTAAGTGCACTTAAACCTCAAAAGAAACTAAATATATTTTTTTTATTTCATCAATTAAATGACAGCGTTAAATGCCTTCGCACTATAATAAGACATAAGACCAGGATGAAGTTAATGGTGAAAATAAACCACTCAGAACAAATGCAATTTTTAGATATCTTCTGTTCATAGAGTAGAAAATAAACCCAGATACCGTACTTTATCTGAATGGACGGTGCGATGTTTGAAGTTTTCTTACTCACAATGGCAACAAAATATACAATTTGAAATTTTATAGTCTCCCGCTGCCAATTACAATTTGCGAACTTTTGTTTGCATTTCCCAACGGCAACGCCTTTATTTATCAACCACCGTCTCTTTTGGCTTCTTTTTTGACTAACTACATCTAAACAAGGTCCAGGCTTGTGCAGCACAAGCCAAATCACGACACTATCAATTAGAGACACCCAACAAGACAATTGTTTAAATGTTTCACAAAGAAACAGCAAAACGAACTCCGCCGGGCCGCTTGTAACTCGCTGGCGGGGCGTGTCCCTCTCGTTTATCATTCGGGGCTGGAGTTTCGCAATGAAAGCCAAAATAGTTTTGTCTTTTCGGAGTGCCTTGGAGTGCCGGGTATTACAGGCAGAAATAGAAACCGAAATTGCTCCAATTTGTTTGGGAACTTTTGTCGAAACTTTTAATTATGCAAGTGGACAACACCCACAAAGCTCTTTCCTCCATGCAAGTGGATAATTTGCATGAAATTAGCTGCGATGGGGAGTCGGTCATAAAAGTGTGGCCCACTTGGAAGATTAGTTGGCAACTTTTATGGGGCTCCCAGCCAAAAGTCAAATAAGGAAATTATTGTTTGTCACACTGACTTAATTCTCCTGCCCACTTGACCAACTAAGATGTGGAAAGTTAAAGCAAGGGAAGGGGAGTGGGAAGGGGAAGGGGCCAGGGAAAACTAGGGGATCTGCCAGAGGGAGACCTAGACTGGTCACTTCATGCTAAGATGCCCTCAATACATTTCTGCCGAGGCACTGTACTCGCCTACCCTTGGACCCTCCTTCACTACACCGAAAATAAAATGTTAATATTTCCGTATTTTCTTTTAAAATTTCACTACACCAAAATGAGTAAAATATCATTATATTAAAATGTATATTTAATAACTGAATTAAAACAAAGGCAATGCACTATTTATGAACTTTTTTTTAAATTGATATTAATAATGTAATTATACATTTTATATATACAAATATTTGAATTTTTTGAATCGCTTTGTTACATGTTGTTTGAAGAACGATATGGAATTCAAAAATTGTTTAGGATTCCATTTTGAACTCCTATGAGATTGCTAAGTTTTTTTCTGCAATGTAGCTTATAGATTGCACATGCTAGTAGGTGCAACTTGTGGCAGAAACGACGACGCGACAGCGGAGACACAATGCCACTTGCCGTTTGTTGGCTTCCTGCTCAGAAAGTCCAAACATGTCATGGACTGACTCCGTCTCCGATTCCCCGATTCCCCGATTCCCCGAGCACCGATTCGCCATGTCTCTGCCTCCGATTCTCCGACTGACTGCCTTTCCCAGCGACACTTTGCGGTTTCAGCTTTGCGTAAAGACGGAAAGTGTTTTTTTCTGGCTCCTCGCCGTCTTCCTCCCGAGGAGCGCCTTTTGCTGCTTCTTTTTTCAAAACATGTCAGGGCGACACTTTGACCAAGTTGCAGGTTCTTTTTTTTATAGGCAACAACTTGCAACTCGTGGTCGACAGCAGCAATAACAACAACAACAGCAACAACAACTCAATGCCAAAAAGTGCAATGAAGAGTAAAGTCAGGGTTGGTCAGGTACTCAGGTAGAAACAGACTTTGTATAGTAGTGTACGTCTTGTTTGGGTAGCCCGGATCGGAGTCGAAATAAAGGTTCAAGTTTTCGGGTCGGGCTAAAAGAGTTGGCCAAACATAAACAACAACAAAGTGGACCCGTGGAAATGCATCAATAACGAAGTCTGTTTGTTTATTGACCTTCATTTTGTGACGTTTTGTTGTAAGATAGTAGTCAACATAATAAATAGTAGGGTACTTCAGAGGGATTTCAGAATAGTGGAAATGATTATTTGAATGGATTTTGCAATTTTGTTTGTGTGAAAAAACTGATTATAAAAATACAAGATGATGGAATGATTTCGTAGGCGCTTGAGTCACCTAATAAACTTAGTCATTTTACACAACAAATAAGTATTCACGAATGTGATTCCATTTGCGAGCCGACATTAATATTTATATTCATGTTCACCTTATGTGTCATTTATTTAAAACAGCCAGACAGATTGGAGTCGGTTGAGAGATGGGAAAAATGTATTGACATTGAGAGGAGCGCATTTTCATTGAGAGCAAAAATGTATCAATATATCAATATATAAGTCGGAACTGCCGGAATCGAAACAATACATCACATAGTTGACATAGGAAAGATTAAAACTAAAGTTTATTTTTTAATTTTAAATAAGGCGTTCTAATCAGTTTAACATCAAACATACTTTTATCAGTTTAAGCTAATCTATTCCTAGTCCTGTGCATCTGGAAACCCTTTCATTAGACTTTGCATATCTAATGAACCCAATCGGGGCAGACAAGATTCTTGAGCAAGAACTCATGGCGTGACTATTAGGCAATCCAAATACATATTCAGCTGCCTCGTCTTGGATTGGGATCCATTCGCACAGATCACCCATCGTTACACACACGCAACGGCTCCCAAACTGTAAATGTTACTTGCTTAAAGACCCAGCAAACAACCAGAAAGAAATAAACAAAAATAATTACAAACAAACAAAACGGTGGCCGGTTGCTAGCTGTGAGCTATAAGCTGTAAGCTGTGAGCTGCGATGGTGGAAAAGCGGGTCAAAAAGCAGTTGCAAATGTTAAAGTGATTAGCACAAAGTTGAAGGGGCCTGCGGGGGGAGAGCCGCCGAGCTGGGCAATTAGCCAAACAAAACGAAGCTCGAGCTGCCAAAAAAGATGATCGTCATCAATGCGGCTAGATGAGATGCTGGACGGTGGACGGTGGATGTCGGATGCTGTATAGATGGATATTTTCTAGGGTAATGGCACACGAAAGCCTAGGGCAGAAATGTTCCAAGTTCTGCGAAAAGCTACGAGTAACATATATGCAAATCACGCAGGCCATCTTCTGGTCGCCACCTGATGATTTGACAAATTCCGATTGGACCCAATAAAATAATGGACAAAAAATTACAACTTACAACTTATTCCCCCGGTAGCTGACCAGGCCATGACAATGCGATGCTATCGAAATGGGAAAAACGCCAGAGAAAAGGCATCACGAATGGAGCGGAAATTCCATGGAAAAGCTAAAAACTAAATCTTTTGATCCAGCCCAACCCCTTCCCGGCTAAATCAAGTCTAATCGAATGAGCCAAATCTATTGTTGCCTGCAAAAAAAAAACAAAAAAAATAACGAACACAGCAGCAAAATGTTTCTTTTTTTGGTATTTGGAAGCTGCCTTTAATAGTTAAGCAGTTTCAGTTTCCTGTAAAAAATTTGTACAAGAAAAATATTTCGTTGTTGAGCAAAAATAGATCTTGCCAACTTTCCCCGCTCCCTGCTCCTCCTCTCCGCTGCCATGGCCAATGCCAAAAGGAATGTAAAGTGAGAGGGGCTGCATCCGTAGCTGGACATGAACCTGAATCCGAGCTGAGTTCGAGTTCGAGTTGGAGTCCGAGCCCAAACCCGAACCCGAACCGTTAAAAGCGTAACAACAAGTGCTGGCCACAATTTATTGGCCGAGCGTGTTGAAAAGCCAAAGCACAAGCCACGGATTCAGTCCCAGACCAGACGACAACATCGTCAATGAGTCTCCCCTTTC
>JAJJHY010010948.1:3262742-3452567 GCA_021224005.1 Drosophila setifemur | reverse complement strand
TACTTCGCTCTGAATGGAATTTCGCTGCATCGCTGTTGAACTTTGTTAACCTTTTCAGCTAGCCAGGAAGCCAATTGCCCATTTCACCGGGATACTCTAACTTCTTAGAGTGGGCAACGATGAACTGCCAAATTTGGTTTGGTTTGCAAAAGCAGAAAATGATTCTATGCAAGAAGTAATTTTATACGATTCAAAAAATCATAGAATCTTTAATTATGTATCTTTGGTTTTTGTTATACAAAAATATATAGTAATTTCTCTTAAGCTAAAATCGGAAATAAATGGAAGTGATTTTTTAATCAAATTTTTGTCGAATATTCTCTTTTGCTTAATAATTGTAAGATAGGTATATAATGTGAATTTTTTAAAATGTATCTACAGGTAAAAAGGTTTCACAAATAGAACAGAATAGATTTGTTTTCTTTATGCTGACCAATGCCATGTTAAGAGTATTTCACATTCACATTTCACTTGGTTCTAGCATCGGTTCGCAATTTTTTGTTGCTATCAACATTAACATTTATCAACTGCTACAGTTTCCTCTAACCAGCTTCCCCCGACCCCCCGCTCTTCCCACCCATTTTACTTGGGCGCAAACTTGTGCTAATGATAATGATGATACTGGACACGGGGGAGTGGGGCAGAGAGATGTTCTGCACTCTCCTGGTAGTTGTTTACCAAGTTGCCAAATGGCCAATTCGCTTAGCTAATTCATATTGGCAGGCCGTTTGTCTTTATCGCCGGCTGCCATCTGAGACGGAAATTTATTGATAGCCAGTGAAAGGCTTGGGAAAACTAAACTAAGCTGGGGCCAAATTGGGCCCAGGCCTGCAATTGAAGCATTATAATTCACTTCATTAATAATTTATTCTGACCCACATTTCCTACCAAATCAACCGAAGGAGATCAACCACAGAATAATCGTTAAATGAGCTTTTTCTCAGGAATGTTTTCACATTGTCAGAGTACCCTTTAGTTGGGGAGGTTATTTCGATTTGATAACCAATTTGCCAGGCTTTCACGTCCGACTGGACTTTAAATTTCATTAATAAGCGTCTCTTTCATGATTTTTTACTATTGTTTACAGTTTATGAACCTTAAGTAAATTAGTCCAAAATATTGTATTGCAATCTCGCTTATTGTAAGTGCCACAAATATTTAAGAGACTATAGTGAAAAATAGTTATAACTTAAATTATATATTCAAGGTTAAGAGTGGATATTACGGACTTGTTTTGACAGAGTTTTTCAAGGGTATTGGTTCTTCGAATAACCGCAGAGCAAGTTGTGTTTTTGTGGTTTTGCAATAATTAAAGTTCATCTTCGGAAACCGTTTTGTGACTAATTTAACTAATAATGAAGCGTGTTCCCTGGTGATTAGAAGTTGCCCAAAAAAAGAACCCCAGAGAAGAGAAGTCAGTAAAAGCGGGCCACAAATTTAACGCTCATTACGCGCACGGCTTGACTTTACCTTCGGCGGTGACGACGCGAGATTCGTGGGCAGCAGTTTCTGTTTGGCTTTGGTTTGGGCTTTGGCTTTGGCTTTTGGGTTCTGATTTGGGCCCGGGTTTGTTTTGCCTCGGTCTCTGTCCCGGCCTCACCTGCCTCAGTTCGAACGAAGGAAATTGAGATCCGCTGTGGAAACTCTCTACAATGTTTTGGCTATTAGTTAGAATGTTTCTAATATGCCAGCGACCATGTGTGAGTGCTGCGGGGGAAGCTCAACAAATTGAGGCTACTGTTGCACACGATGCCTCCATTGGGGGAACTTTGCCACTTCACTCGCTAGAACGATCTGCCTGCGGTTCAGTAGGGTTCTGTTCGTTTTTGGGACCCTAATGGGACCCGGCTATTGAGTTATGATTGTACAATTTGCCGGAGATACTTAAGATACTTGGCCACCCAGACCACCCAGGCCAGGGCTTTCGCCACTCATCAGGCCGGGCCCCACAACTGTAAATCTCCCTGGGGAATGTGGTGCGGGAGTGTACTTGTGGAGGCAGCGTTCTTGTCAAGGCGATGGATTGGAAAATTGCTATGGAGGTGCAGGGGTGGGGGCCATTGGACTTCCAGTGGAGCCAGGCACTCTTTAAATCTCATTTAGTTGCTAGCTAAGGTGGGAGGTTGAAGTCGGCAGGTGGGGGTCGTGGGTAATAAAACTGTATTTTTTTGAAGTAACAATTTTTTCATTATAAAATTATAGAATAGTCTGATTATGATTATACAATTTCTACAGGGATTCCACAGGATTTAAAAAGTAATACCAAAAATAATTGGAGTATTATTAAAGCGCTTAATAAATATTATAAGTTTTTATAATAATAATAATGTTTTACGAAGATTCGCATTTAATGTTTTGGTACAGATTATATTCTTCAGTTTAGTTTCATTATTTCTGCAATTTTAATAAGGTAAAGGAGTTTGATAAAGTTACATGCAACTGTTTAAGGAAATAAATAAAATAAATTTTAAATCCCTAATACAATAATAATAATAATTCCATGGCCATATTTTACTTATCCAATTTAGTTTCTTGCAAGAGAATGGAATCTTTTATGAAAACATCCCGAGGGCAGTCTACATTGGCTAGATGGCCCTGGTTGAATCTACCCAAAGACTGCATCCAGTTGCTCTGCGTATTCCACTTGCTCACACACTGCTGGCACACTTTACCATGATTTACCTTCGCTGAGAGCCGAGAGAAATGCCCTGGAGTGGTTTCCATGGAAACGGATTGGACCACGTTCACTTTGGCCAGAGGCGGCGCGTCACGGGCTGGGGGCACAACAGCTAGAGCTGCACGAATTTCGGCGGCTGCAGCAGTTGCAACTTGCAACCAAAGCGAACGGGAACGCCCCATTGTCCATCGATTGTTACAAACAAAAAATTAAAACAAAAAAGAAGAAAAGTTACGAGTAAAATAAACCGACTCACGCGCTTTTGTGCCTATGCCTTGGGCCATGCCACCTGTTGCACACTAACACTAACACACACCAGTTGCAACTAAATATATGTGTCACAGATCGAGTGCTGCTGCCTCGGGACTTTTCATCCACCTCTCGAATTGCCCAACGAACCGAATGTGGAGCAAGCGACAACAAAATATTTAGTGGCTCAGTCTAAAATTTTGTTGCCGCCGATCTGGCCAAGGCGTCTATATGTCCACATATCTATATGTGCGTCCATCTTTGTGGGGTCTTTTATGCAAAACGTCTGACACCAAAGCTGCACTTGTCTGCATGTCTCTGAATGTGAGTCAATAAGCATAAATTTGGCTGAGTGTGGAGATTCGAGTGCTTGGAGGGGGGACCGATTTCAGGTGCTTGGATGAAGTGATGCCAAAAGGCACAGTGGAGTTTAGTTTTTTTAAACATAAAATTTATGACAATTTTTTTTTTTTTTATCAGCTTTTGAGTGGCAATGCGCCTGTTAATATAAGTTGTTATTTACAGCTTTGGATTTTTGTATTTGTAAGTAAGGGTACAAATAGAAATACTGCTGAATTGTCCATAATTATAAGAAGGATTGATCTTAAGGTATCTAATCAACTTCTTTAAATCAAATTTAAAATTTAAGTCAACTGTTTTATGACGTTTTATTGCAAGTGTTTCCCCTGTTATACAGTAAACTTAATAAACTTGTTCCACTGTGCCTGGTCAGCCGAAGTTGCGTGTGCCTCTGTTGACTTTTTGTTGCGTGTTGCAATATCTTTTGGGCAAATGAGTCAGTCGCCAGTCAGTTTTGTTTGCTATGCAAGTATCCCCCTTCCCCTACCCTCTGCACTCCCTCCATCACATTTCTACCCGTCTTGCAATATTGACAGCTAATTGTACACAGATGGCATCAAATTTGCTCATGCAAACGAATCTCTCTCCTCTCCCCTACTCACAACACTCCACTCCATTTTTTCCACCTTTCTTCTCATTTTTCATTTAGAGGCAAAACTCACACGCATCAAGGAATTCGAAATTAGAATTGCCGGGCAGGAGAGAGAGATACAAACGTTCATATGTATGTTCGTAACAAGATTTCCATGCTGGAAGACGCTTATCCATTTTCCATACCTCCCCTCTCTTTGCAGCACAACGCCCACTTTCGGCTTGGTCAAATTAAGCAGCCAGTTTTTCCTACACTGTGCGAAACTGCATTGGATAACTACTAAAGCAACCAATAAGTGCAACTAAGCTAATGTGAATGAAATATAGTCCAAATTGGAGTGTCTTTATCCTAGAGCTGAAATGGAAACTTTTGACCAAAGAGATGGCAATTGATTTCTAAATGGGAAATACCAGTTTTTTCGTTAAAGTATAGGTATATTAATAATATTTCTAGGATTTCTTGGATATGCAAAGCTTCAGCACCCGAGCCATGTTATTGCCAACATTTCAAAATTTTACTGCCGTCTCTAAAATGAAGAAGAATTCTTTTCGAGTCGGTTTCTTCATTGGAATTTAACTAAAATTTGAATTCTTTGTAAAGGTATTATTCTTTTCAACGACATTAAATACTTGGATTATATACCATATGTTTCCAAATTGGACGAAATTGCCTATACCTTTTACCTGACATATGAGAAATATTTTTTGTGAGTGCATCCTCTACATTTTTTTGCTGCTAATTTTGCGCTTGAGTAAATTGCTCTGATCGTTTCCTTTCGCACCACTTCCCCCCCATCGAGCCTCCTCCCCTGCTGATTAGATTTAGTGAAAGGCGCTGCCGCTCTGCTTTTTTTTTTGCCGCGGCTGCAGCCACTGCACCAAATTTGCCCAAAAAGGGAGCGCACCACATGCTGGGCAGCGTTGGGTTGGGGTACGGGCGAGGCGGGGATCCATCCTATCGGAGCCAACCCGTGGGAGAGTGGAAATGCATGATGCGATGGGATGCTGCCACTGCAAGACCCCCCAGGGAGGGGGTTTGGCATACGTGTGCGTTTCCATTGGCATGCTTAGCCCCCTCTGTCAGCCCCACCGCCTACCGCCCACCGCCCACTTCCCAATTTGCCAAATTTCCCCCCTTTCCCTAGTTCCAACTGCCTGGCATGCTAACGGTAAGCGTGACGCACTTTTTTCGTCTAGTTTGCTCTTGTTGGCCGTGTTTTGTCCGGAGCTTGGCTAACATGTCGCATCATTAACCCATGGCGGCCGTTATTATTCCGCTGGCTTATTTAGCCCGATTCGCGAATTGCGCACACAAAACTTATGCAAGCTTTTCCGAGCAGGCCACTAAAACGAAAATCGTTTACATTTCGAATCGAAATTGGCTGCAACGGTCACTCGCCCCATTGTTGCGATTTTCGCCAAACCACTCGAGTTCCAGTTGGGGTCTACGCTAGGGCGTTGGTCTGCTCTACTATGATCTGTCCAATTATTTGCATTAGCTTTGTTGTGCAGTTGTAGTCCAACTTACGTAACCCGAAATAGGGTGCTGGAAGATTTGATTAGCTCACCTGGAAAGAAAGGAAAAGGTAGAAAAGGTTAATTGGAGTTTCCAGGGGGGAGGGACATGGGGGTAAACAGTGATAAATAATATTTCAATATTACCCAATCAGATATAGTATTTCAATCAGTATTTTAGATATAGAGTTCTTGTTTTCTTATTTGTTCCATATAACTTAAAACTTTATTGAATTGAATTTCTTACTGCATAATGCCTTTCTATTGCAATAAATTAAAGGAGTTTACTTCCCGAAAAGGCTTCTCTTTCTTAGGCCACAAGAATAATGTGTTAACCTCCGTTACGTTCAACGATGCCTCTAAGTCATTGTCGGACCCATCCCTCCTCGTTCCAATCCCCTCCCAATCATACATTCCCCCTTCAGAATGAATTCAAGCCACCCAACACGCCCCATTTTTATGCCTCCGACATTGTGACAGTTATGATCGCCCAGATCCCAGATCCCAGATCCATGTGAGCAGTGGGTGGTGGAGGTGGAGGTGGAGGTGGAGGTGGAGAGGGTGAGAGTGGGGTGGGGTTGTATATGGGAGTGATGGCACGGGGCGGGAAGGTCAAATGGTCAGCGCATAAACTGACGAACTTTACGAGTATATGGTGGTCCCACTCGCAGATAAGTAACGCCCACAAGGGGATCTCTCATCTCATCTCCCTCCACTCGCGCAGAAGGGGGGTTCCTCTCCTGATCCACCTCCTTTTTCCACTCACTTGATCCTCGCGAGCTCTGCCTGTGAATTTTCCGTGCTAAATTGTTAATAAACAAGCGCCTAACAAGCAACAGTTAGGAAAACTGCGAACAACAGTTTACAATTAGACTTTCAACTATCGCCGCCATCTCGGCCAGCGATCTCCTGCTAGCCAGCTCCCTCGTCCCTCGCCCGTTCGTTATCTCATTCTTAGTATGTGGAGGCGGGCTGGCTGACGGTATGGTTCACTTGCAGAACACCCTCTAATGCCACCTCCCCACCTCTAATGCAGACTTAGACCGCCTTGCTCCGGCTCGGGCTCGGGCTCAGGCTCAGGCTCGGCTCCGTCTCCGGCTCTAAGCCCCATGGCTTGACAAGTGGGCGTGGGCAACGCTTCCGCTTCCCCAAAAAAAAACAGAAGAAAACGAAAAAAGCAAATTCAAGCACAATAGTAAGGTCTGGAACATTAATTGCAAGTCAAAAGATCCGAAGCCGGAGCAAAGTTAACAGTTAAAAGCAGAAGCAGAGTCAGCGACTGAGAAGCGCAATTCTCAGGCGCTTCAAGTGGAGATTCACTCAGATAACCATCTGCAGATGGAGATGGCACGTGAAGGCTGTGCAACTGCAAAGATATCACTTCCATTAGGGAAATTGAAAATCCGCAGTTAGCTGAACTTAAAAATCCTTTTTGGAGATAGTTTATAAAAATAAAAGAAATTAAGTACAACAGAATATTGTCATCTTACATTGTATAATTGAATAAAAGTAAATGGGTTACTTAATTAATTGTATTAAGGCCAATAAAAAGAAGTACAAAACTTGAATACTTTTCTAAATTCTTTAATACTAAAGCCTGATATTGGAAGTATTTTTAATAGAAATTTCAAATGGTTTCAAGTATTTGAGTATATTTGAGACACAAAAGAAGAAGTTGGATCATACAGACAGTCATCAAATGCTAATTATTGCATTTGGTAATATTAAAAGTAAGTCAATAAAGACCCAACTGAATGATTGATTTGGGGGAAAATGTCCCCGGGTCATCATCATATCTCAAGATATCCAAAGGTGCGTCACGTGCTCATCTCTAGCACTCCGGCTGTCGCTGCCAGCAGTGTGTCAAACCCAAAGTCGAGGCGAATGTGGAATTAGAATGTGTGTTCGGAATGCTTCCCGATCCTCTGCCCCGCACCCCTCCCTGTGCAACTTACACGCTACAATTTTCATGTTCCATGCTGGCTACAATCCCAGCTTCAGCTCCAGCTCCAGCTCCAAACTTTAAACTCCCGACTCCAACTGCAATCCCAGCCTCCGAGTTGGACGGCAGCAGACTGCAG
The DNA here is from genome assembly GCA_021224005.1 of Drosophila setifemur. NCBI lineage: Eukaryota > Metazoa > Arthropoda > Insecta > Diptera > Drosophilidae > Drosophila > Drosophila setifemur. The sequence continues at coordinate 3,445,094 of JAJJHY010010948.1, read as the reverse complement.
GAGTTTGGCCAAGACCAGTGCCAGTGCCAGGCCTGACTACGCTCTGTTGGTTCTGTTGGCAATTGTACAATAATTATAGACTTTGAATTGTGTTTAACACGCAACGTCGACGTTTTGCCAGTGCTCAGTACTCGCATTCGGCATCCAACGGATACCGGCCGCTATGCGCTTTCACGTTCTCAACTCAACTCAACTCAACCCAACTCTGGCCAACTCTGCCCAACTCTGCCCAGCTCGATTCGATTCCTTCGGCTGGCCTGCGATTGCATTGAGAATTTATTTGCGGCAGAGGTCAAATATTTGATTATCGTGAACACTCGCAGCGCCAAAACCAACCAACGAGCCGAGTGTGAAAAATTTGATGGGAAATTATGGTGCAACAATTGTGGCAAAGCCTTCCAAAGTCGTTTAATGGCAATTTATTAGCGCAAAGTAAAAGGTTTTCTTTCGGGATTTTGGGTAAGTCAGGAAATTATTGCCACTTTGCCACTTGGCAGCATCAGCAACGGCACAAGCAGCAGCAGGGGCAGCAGCCGAGGCAGTCGGAGCAGTCGGAGCAGTCAAAGCATCCATCCAGCTGGGGATCGAAGTCAATTTGAATGGGATGGGTGACTGTCTCCGGGTAAACAAATGGACAACGAATACTGAAGACTCTAGTTTTATTTGCTTTTGGAAAATTCTCTTTGATTGATTTTAATTTTTCAAGAACTTTTAAAGTATGAATAGTAAAATTATTTTTAATCGACACCATTATCAATTATTATTATTTAAAGATAGTATAGATAATGGATTTCCTCCCCAAAACAGTGTTCTAAGGAAAACAATTGAAACTCACGTATCAGCTGGTAGTGTATAGAAAGTCAAAGGAGATATATTCTGTCTGTCTGCCTGTCAATAAAATAAATAATAATGCTACATAAATATCCCTAGCACTTTGGGAACGGTTTCTTTTTTGGGGAAGGAAAGTGTGGGGAGCAGGGAGGGCGGCGGTAAGTTCAGGATAATAATGTTATTCCATGACTCTATCCAGAATGAAAGGGTGCAACCGGGCCCCGGACACCAAACAGAACAAAACAAAACCATCGAAAAAATGGGAGAAGAAGGAGAAATAAATGAGGCAGCTTTTGTTGCTATATAGTCATTGCGGCAGCCATTTGTTGTAGTTGGTGTTTGTGTTGCCGATGCTGTTGCTGCAACGTTTTGGCACTATTAACCTACTCCGGGAAATAACACCACGAACGATGAGGAGAGGATGGGGCTGATGCTGATGCAGATGTTGAATGCTGACTGCCGACTGCTGAATGCTAAATGTTGAATGTTGAATGTTGAATGCTGACAATGGCCATGACTCTTGGGTGGGGAAAGGAAAGGAGACAGTCACAAATCAGTCGGCACATAGCTGTAAATGCCCCTAATAATATAAATTAAATGCTGGCTCAGCGGCTAATTGTAAGAGATACCCCGAAAAAAACATAAAAGTTCCCTCTGCTCCTCATGTTTCATGAGTGCCGCACTTGCCGCGCAATTAAAATTGTCAACCCAAAGTCGGAGCATCACTTTGATTGGATTTCATTTAATTTCATTTCATTAAACTTTATTCCTCTGGCCCCATCTTGTCTATGGAGGAAGCTCCGATGTTCGGCGAGGCCGGGGGTCAGGGAACGGATTTGTGGAGGTGCTAAAAGAGCTGACCTTCACAGATCTGGTTTCAGCCCGGCCGACCAAACCCAACTCGTTTTTGTCCGCAATAGTAAATGGATTTCTTTTGCATATGAAAGGCAAGTTTTTGTATGATTTTTGTTTTTTTTGTTCATCTTGGCGACGGTCCCCGACTCCATTCCCATCATTTTGTTCATCTTACACTATTCGAATGCTTAACGATCTCATAACACGCGAAAACAAACAAAACTGAACATTCTACAATCAATTCTGATTGTTTATTTTTTATTCGTTGGGTGTTGTCCGCTGTTCTTGATGAATGGAAATTAGTTTCCCGATGAATGGATGCTATAATATTTAAATGTTTTTGTGTCACTATTGTTGAGCCGCGACTCTTCAAAGTGATGGATTGGCAATATATTATGTTTCAAATACAGAAAAATTCGATTTTATTCAAAAGGTGAAAAGGAAAATATAACAGATTGATGATCAATACAAATTGTACAATTTTATGATATAGCATATACTAGTATATTTTACAGTTTCAACACCTGCAATAACTCTGAATTTAGTGGGTTATCTCTCCTCTTCCATCTGTTTCCCCAAAAATACTTTAGCCCAACCTTCGTTAACTCAAATTGTCGCCCAGCCCAGCCCAAAACATTAAACACTAAATTACAAAGTAATGAACTGAGGAAAAAAAAAAACCCGCAGCCTTTGCCTAACGGCATATTACGCCAACTTCTTGGCTCAGACAAACGCACACACTCCGGCGGTTAGTCATTCAACTCAACGCAACTCACATATTTACTTATGATTATTATTACAACAAAAGCAAGAGACCACGACGCAAGATTTCATAAGCGGCTACTAAAAAAGGCAGGCTTGCTTTTGCTCTTGCCTGCAAACAAACTAATATAAAATAAAATAAAAGTGACTTCGTATGGGCCATAAAAATCGCGCGCCAAAAGCAAACGAATCGAAAGACTTGGCCAACGAACTTGCCGCAGCTAAATGATGCAGCGCCGCAAAGTTAACAGTTAAACGCAATTTAACGCGCATGCAACTGCAACCCAGCAACTGCTGCACCAGCACCAGCACCAGAGACAAAAATCAACAGCGCCAACACCAACAGCAGAACGACAAAAATATGTGCAAAAGTTAACAACCATTTGTTCTCACAACATTTTTACGCCAATTCACAAAAAAAAGTGCCCCAACAACTGGAGGCTGGAAAATGAGTTAGAAGCTGCGACGACTTCCCATTCATGAGCTGCTGGCGCTCGAGGAGCGGAGCGATCCGAACGATTCGAGCCATTCAAACGAGCGAGAGGGTGGCTGGCGGGGCTGGTTGCAGCCCACACACAGAAATAGCAATAGCAATAGCAATGGCCATAGCCATAGCCATAGCCATAGCAATCCACGAGGCTGGGCCAACAAAAATAAAAACAAGCCGTGAGCTAAGGCTCTGGCAAACGGCAACCGCAGCTCAACAACAACCAAATACCAGCCACCAACAACAAAGTAAATGAAATAAAATTGAATTGTGTGTTTGACTGTGCAGCAGTTGCAGTTGCTGTTGCTGTAGTTTTAGTTGTTGTTGTTGTTGTTGTGGCCTGGCTTCACGATGTTGCCGCCGTTGACGTTTGAGGCCAAGTTTAAGGTCTTCCTGTTGCCAGTTCGCAGTTTTGCAGTTGTTGTTGTTGTTGTTGTCTTAACTGTTTTCACTCGAGTCGCGCGAGTGTGTGTGTGTGTGTGATGCATGTGGGCTGGCTTACTCAGCTTCCTGCTGCAACAAGTGGCTACCTTTTGGCATACCCTAACCCAGAAATGGAGGTGAAACCGAAACAGGGATTACAGATCGGTTAAATAGGAGCGACCTGACAAATATATTCGATTTCCTATTTGAAAAAGATAATTAGATACCTTTTTGAGTACAAAATTAAATAAAGTGTTAGATAAGCAAATGTATTTAAAAGTAAATCCTAAAATCTTTAGTTTTATTACCTAAATTTATGGGAGAACGTTTTGAAAAATGTAAACCACATAGTTATACTAGTAGATAGCTTTAACTATATAATCTTCTAAAAATCCTAAAAAGGAAGGAACATTTTGATCTAATATCTAAATCTAATATCCCATAGACTTAATGTTGTTTCGCTGTTTTAAAGGGTATTTATTCACCGGCTATCCTGCTATACCCCGAAACCCGCCTCATTCTCGTTATCTTCTGTTGTTAGTACCGCGATCTGCTATCGCCGAAAAAAACACAGATATCAAGAGGGGCGGGCAGGCCGGGGAAGGGATCCCAGTTCAAGCGATTCCAGTTCATTCCAATGCTCCTCAGCACATTTCCCGGGGCGATCGCTTACTCTTGGAATTGCAGCACCCCCAGCCCACAAACCCACCCACTTGCCAACCCCTCGCTATCGAGCCGGTGCACTATCCACTATCCACAATCCGCTGCCACTGTCCATGGATCCCCCGCAATGCGGATGACGATGCCGCCCATGTGTAGCAGATTTAGTCAAATGTGCTTAACGGTTAAAATGGGTTTGGTTTTTCGGTTAGTTGAGCCTTTTTCTTTTGGTTATCTGCTCTGGGCGCTTCTTTTCGCTTGTTGATTTCTTTTGTTGCTTGAAAAATATTGTTATTATTTATTTTTATTTTCGGCTTTGTTGCTTTTGTTGTTGGCTGTTGTTGGCTGTTGTTGTTGTTGTTGTAACAGCGAAAAGGAGTTGACCCAGGGCCCGGGCAGATTGGAGCTGCAATTTTTCTCCGCTTTGTTGCTGTTGTAGGTGGCGTATGCTTAATATTATTATAACTGTTGAGTCCACGGTGTGTTCTCGCAGGGATCGCGGATCGTTTCACGTTTGCGGTCAGGGACCAACCCAAGTCCATCGACCAGGCCCAAAAACAGAATGGGGAAAAAACCTGACCAATTTTTAGTCGGTTAGTTAGTGAAATGTGGGTGGGTGTGGACCGCTCTTGCAAAAAAGCAGCATGACCAGCAGGAGGAGGAGGTATTCACTTGGGAAGGCGTTCACTTTAATTAATTTTTCGATTTGGGTCACTGGAAAATCTCTCCCCTGTGCAATTGACATTTCCCCTGGGGCTTTCCCCTTCGGCTTACATAATTTAATTAGGAAATCGTCAAAATTACGTACGCGTCTCTATCAACTGATATGAACAGATTTTAATTACAAGTACCACGAAAGTGAAAAGCGAAAATCTTAATTAAAGTCCAGTCGCGCTTCTGCACAAATTCGAGACGCTCTTCAATGTATATTAAATATATATGTTGTTGACGCCAGCTTGAGGAGATTTGGACCAGCTTTATTGTTCAGGCCTTTCTCGTCACAGTTCGTTTAGCTGCAACCTAAGTTAGTTTTAGTTCATTTTTGTTGCTCTTGCCGTAACGTTTTTTGTCATTTATGATTACGTGAGTTGCCGCGTGCTAAATAACATTAAACAGCAATTTAATGGGCAGCAAATTTATGACTTCAGCAGCTTCACAAACTACAAGTATAACTGAACTGAAAAAAATAAAATTAATCGAAATATTTCACTTCATTTAATGAGATTTTGTCGTAGTGTCAAGTTATATAAATTGATGGCTTTTTTTATGGCAAAAGCAATTCAATTTTGGACAGCTCGTCACAGTTTTGAAGCAGACGGATGCAATGATGGTGAGTAATGTAATCGCATTAGTTACGGAATAATTAAGATGTAAAATGGAAAATTTCGAACAATCTTTGGACTTAATAGGCTTAGATAGGGGTAATTATTATATATATAATTTAATTTATTATTTTATTGAAATTGTTGTTAATGCCTTAATTTTAAGTGATATTCTCTAAAGTCGTATTAGTTGAGTGGATGGTTTTCTGCTAAAAAAAATTTGACAAATATTTATAGTCATTGAAAACTACCCAAAATTAAAATCCATAGATAAATCAACATGATCAAAAATCTTTTGATTTTGCCATTAAACAAGTCTCCAAATGTTGAATGGACAATAAAATGACAATATAAAATCAGTTTTATACAAATTTAAATACAGATCACAATCGATGGTTAGATTGAAATAAAACATCTGAATAAACATGTATATTCCATACGAATATAAGTAAACTGGCTGTAATAAATTGCGTTAAGCTGAGTTGTCAAAAAGCCTAAAGCAGATTGAACTAAAACTAGTTTTTATTCGCTTCAACCTGGAAACGTGTTTGCATTCGGAAAATAACGTAAAAATATCAGCAAAAAAATCAACGCCGAAAATATAAAAAGACGATGTAAATTAAAGCTCTCAATGTAAATACGTAAATTAAAAATTAGTTAAAACGGCAAATCAGTTAAAATTGCCATCGCTCGTTGTTGGCTTTAACCTTCACATTTTGCATAATATTAGCGTTTTTCGGTGATGGTTTTTTTTTTATTTTTGACATGGTTGAAGTTAATAGAGATGATGATGTTTGGTTTGTAGTTTAAGCCAAAATTATACTACTTTTGCCTAGTGGCTCTGAAACGAAATGAATTGCTCAAGTAGGCCAACAAGAGATGTTACAAGCTTGCATACCTCGCAGTGGGGGAAATGATTAAACTAAATTTGGCGTATTAATCATTATTATCTATAAAATATGCACAACTTCAGTATAGTTGATTTATTCAGTGATGTTTTTGATGAATAATTAATTTAGTATGCTCTTTTATTGGATTCGAAATTAGTTTAATCATCGTGCCTGCGAAGATTATTAAAATTTATTGTCTCAGCCAAAAATAAATCCGAGTCCGGCCAATAAACAAACAAACCAACTTAAAAACCGGTTACCCACAACAGTTAACATTTGGCCAGCGGCAGAAGGGTATGGAAAAAGAGTTCACATGTGAGTGGCTCATTACACTGCCACCTTTAACCTTTACATGGTCGATGTGCACGACACAGAAGAAAAGCCGAAGATTGGCCAAAGGTTAACCCCAGGCTGCCTTATCGATGCGGCCCTGTACGGGTCTCCCCTGTGATTTCAGCTTCGTGGTGTCTTTGCTGGCATCATGTGTAGTATGCGGCTAATTAAAGTGACATTGAGATGCGTTTTGTGCGAAAATGCCGTGTGGTTCGGTTTCGTTTACGAATCTCGGCCCTTTCCAGCACTTTCCAAACTGTCAAGCGCTTGGCACTGCTCGTAAATTCCCTTGCCCAAAACACACACAAAATTTGCAAATCTTCTCTTTTGGAAAGCCTCGGTTTCTCACCCAGAAGAAACTTTCTTGGATCTCGAAACATTTGCCATGCGTCGAGCATTCCGAATCTATTTAGATGCGCGCGCGAAATTTCAACTGCAGGCCATGTTCAGAATATCTAAGTAGTCGCAGATACATCTAGCCAAGTTGCAGGGCTGACAGAATGTGGTTCATTTGGTCACTGGGTTAGCCCCGGCACCGGAGCAGCACCCATCTTCCATTTCCATTTCCCCTTCTACGATCTACCATCTACCTTCTACCACACTCGCTGCGAAAATTGAAATGGCAGAGCGGAGAACGCGAGCCGCAAAAGGCAAACAACAAATTGTTTCGCTCCCCCAGCGTCTCGCTCCCCCCCGCCCGCTCCTCGCTTGGCTGCTGCTGCTGCTGCTGTTGTTGGCATGCAAATTGAGCGCCAGACGCCAACGCAACTTCAGCGGCTTCAGCGGCAGCAACAATATCAACAGCAACTTCAGCACCAACAACATCAGCAACTGCTACTCCAGCGTCCATTGTTGTGGCACAGAGAAACAAAAATTGCTGGAACACACAAAATATTTTACGAATTTCATTTAATACTAAAAGTAGATTTCTGCACTCAATTTAAAAAGGTCTTTTAACTGGAAATTAAAAGTTTTGAATAAATATAATATTTACAAATTAAATATGTTCATCAAAAGTTTTTGATTCTAGTAATTGCGAACAAAATATTACATAGTATTATTAGTTTCAATATCAAAGTCGATCAGGGGAGAAACAAATATTTGTGGTGTTCTGAGTGTACAATATTGGAAACCATAATTTTGCATTAAATATAATCTACAACCAATCCTTTTTTTCCCGTGTAGGCCAACGCAATTACAAAAAACTCCGCTGTCCGCTTTTGGCATACCCCAACAACGGCAGCAGCAAAGAGGAAAAAATGGAGATTTTTGCCCGGAATTGTCGTTGAGTGGCTGCTGACGTTGTTGTTGCTGCTGTGGAGGTTCCCCTTGAAAAAGGTGAAAGCAAAAGTTATGTTCTATTTGTTTCACTTGAAAGGCAACAATAACGAAACGAAAACCGAACAAAAACTGGAGGAAAACTATGTAATTTTCCAGCAGAGAGTCCCAGTCCATGGCCGGGCCTTGCGTCTGTCAGTCACTCCGTCTTTTAGTCATTCCGTCATTCAGTCATTCAGGGGGATAAAAAGGTTCACGGTTTCGCGCACGACTCTAGTAAAAGCAAAAGCTGTTAAAAACCTTAAATTGTTTATAGCTTGCTGCCGACCGGAGAGAAAAAGGGCTCCGAAAGGAAAGTGGCTCCAGCAGATGGTGGCCCTGAATAGAGGGAGGCCAACGGTGGGGCGAAAAAGGGTGAGAGGACAATTTTTAAACATACAAAATATATCCCATTAAACTTGAAGCTGGACCTCCGTATTACCAAGAAATTCTTATATCAAAAGTAAATATAAATAGAGATATAAACCCGATGTCCATATACCAAACCATCTCTTCTTCTCCTTGCCTATTCAATGAATGTTCAACAAATCCTGGATGAAAAACAGAAACTTCAATCAATTATTGAATTTGAAAAAACAAAGTAAAATGACTTCCACAATGCCACAAACAGATCCATACACAATCCAATTAGGAGGACAAAATGCTGTCGACAAATCACCACAAAAGTCAAATCCGCAGACCAAAGCCGACCGAGATCAGCATCAATTTTCGAATCGCAAATGCAAGACAACGAGGCATGCAAATCCACACAATTGCCACACAATTACGCTTACAAGTTTACGTTTCCTGGCTGCACCCGCGCCATAAATATATATGGATACCCCCCAGCCGGAATCGAAATTATTGTAAATTTTGAAAGTGAAATTTTCTCGTGTACGAGTATCTCTCTGTGGCGGCGGAGAGTGAAGTCAAGTTTTTTGATGCTTGGATGCTGACGCTGATCATGACGTTGATGAACAAACAAACAAAGCAACGAGTTTTCAGCCGCCCCCAGCCGCCCCTCCCCCTCCCCCTTCCATTTCTGTCCCCACTTGACCACTTGACGACTTCTGTCAACGGCGAATGAAAGTGTTTGCTACACGATGTTGATGGAGATGGAGATGGGGATGCTGATGATGCTGGCGAACGCGATGATGATGATGTAGATGTGGCCGATGAAAAGGGGGCGAGACGCAGTTGGAGTGGATTGCGGGTGCCACTCGTCAGCTTTTATTACCCCACACTCACACACACACGCCACATCACAACTTTATGAAAGAAAGAAAGAAGAAAGTGAACCCTCTCGAGTGGCTGAGCAACCTCCAATAGCACCACCAACCACCCCTCGCCCACTGGCCGCAGCAGGGAGTCCCACGCTTTGGGTTGGAGATTTCGAACACAAGCTCAGCCAAAAATTAATTGGCAATTAAGTGCTTTTGATAATCGCATTCGATTGGCTCAAAAATGATAAAAACAAAATGCTCATACAAATAATTTAAAAAAATCTATATAAAAGATACAAATGCTAAATGAATTGAATTTAATAGTAGTTCCGAGTATATATTTAAATGCAAATATTTAATTTTTTTTGCTAAAAGATATGTTCAAAAGCATTTTCTGGAAATATATCAGATTATGAAATACTATTAATTCATTTGAAAAATAAATTTATTGAACCATCACAAAACCAGTCCTCTTACAGATCTATTACCAAAACTTTCGAGTATACCACTTGTCCGTCGCCGTGCCAGAAGAATCCCTTCCCAAGTTGTCAGTCTTCGCACATGACTGCATGATTGAGCAAAGTAATTGATCGGCGGATCCATGCGAGTGATTTGCGATTACATGACATGACACACCAACCGCCTCGACCGGAGGCCAAGAAGCACTAGTTTGGCTATTAAGCTGAATTCAATCAACATTTATGGAAGAGTTTGCCATTCGATGGAGGGAAGGTTGTGCCCCTCAGCAGCAAAAAGACGTTGACAGTTGGACTTTTACTTTCCAATTTGTTAGTGCGACATCAAGTGGCAAAGTGTGGCACAGCGAGGGGGGAAATTGAGCGTGGGGTTGGGTCTTTGTAATTATTTCATTGAATCGTTTGCTTGCTGAGGCGTTTCAATTGATCCACTGCCATCACTTGAGAAAGTTTAATATTTTATGGTATTTCTCCTCTTTTTTTCCTGATATTTGTGGAGACGTCGTCTTGTAATTGAACAAAATGCTGTCTCAGTACATCCGTCTCGAGCCAGCGACTTTTAATGAAAAGGAACAGAAAAACTCTTGATTTCTGTGAACCGCAGTTGCCAATTTTAATTATATATCTCTCCCTTTCACTCTCTCCCGAAAACCATGTAATTAAAAGGCTTTTCGTCTTTACCAATTTTTCCAGACCCTAGCTTTGACGTCGACCATGACAGAATCGATAGTAAAAGTAACCCAAAAGCAGTGCCCGAACACAAAAGGGAATGTCCAGAAAACAAAAGACTAATGAAGTCGTGAACCATGTATCTTGCAGATACAATTGTGTGTACAAATTGCTTGTAATTAAAAGCTGTCATTTGTGTTGTGATGTGTTTCGTTTTCTTATCCTATAAATTATTTTATTTTTCGCCATGTGTCTTTAGGAAATCCAATTAACTTACCATTCCATTTTATATTTTACAAAAGTCTTAAATTGATGTACATACCTGGAAAAAAAAAATAAAATTAATTAATTAAATTGATAAACAACTAATATATTTTGATTTATTTCAAGTTTAGCCTCCAAAATAATATAGTAAAAAATACAAAATTTCCTAGTTTACAATTAAATAACTGTATAGTCAAAACCTTAAGTTCTAGATGTGACATTTGATGTCATTCAAAAATAAAATCGCGTTGATCTTCATTATTATCCCCTCATTAAGCCCAGTTAGTACGGTAATCCGGTTGTGAGGCCGCCGAATAGTCACACATTATTACTCAAAACTGGAGCGCTGTCATCTGAGATAAAAAAAAAAAACATAATTCAAGGCACCTGTCAATTGCCTAAAAAAAAAAAAACTAAAAAGAAACGAACCAAACTTTTTGCGAGGTCTCAAGGCAATCGAGCTAAATGTTCCAGTTAGCTAGATGCGAACAGTTTCTGCCGCTCGTCATCCCAACTAGGGTCAATTTGGTGTCCTCTCCCCGCCACATTACCTCTCAATTAGGGGCTTCTTTCGCTTTGACCTAGTTTGGAGCTTGCCCAAAGCTTGCGCCTTGACAAACAGTTAAGGCCGGCAAAATAAAGGTGAATAACCACCCACGACACGCCGTTGGAGGCATGTGACGGAAGTGACCTTGTCAATGGATTTTTGGACTGGTTTCTGAATGGGGTCTACCGCAGCTCCTCTCTTTAGCAACTCTCCGCTTCTAAGCCAACTGACTCAGCCGTGTTTTGACACAGGCACGCGCTCTGTGGAAGCTCAAGCTCACATGAGGTCGATCAACTTTGGGAAAATGCTCACAGTGTTTGCACCAGTAGCTTTTCCTTCCCTCAAGAAGTCGCAGCGAGGGGTTGGGTTGCGGGTTGGTTCGAGAGAAAATTTGCATTCGATGTGAGGTAATAAATATCCAGCTGGTCAGCGGCCAACCTAGGCCATCGATCGTTGCCCCTCTCCCCCGCCCCGCCCCCCCTCCGACTCAGGTGCATTCACATTTGAATTTCAATTTCAAATTGAACGAAACGAATCGAAACGAATAAGAGAAATACGGAGAAAAACATAAAAATCGCATGCGAGAAAAATGAAATCAAGTCAAAATTATGCGCATAAGTTGCAAGGTGGGTGGGGGAGGCAATTGGGGGGAGCTGCACTATCGCATATATAGCGGCACATACTCGTCTGTGGCCGTTATGGTTGCAGAAATTTATCATCGGCCGGCTCGTATCGAATTGCGGGCCGGAGCAAAGGAGAAAGGTGCAACAAGTGGCAGCTACAAAGTGGTCGAAACGGCAAGCGAATGCTGCAACATCAGCGGCCACATCAGCAGCTGCTGCCACAAATGCTTCGAATACTTTATTGATTTCATAGCACATTTGCCAGGAATTTTCCAGCGTTTACAACTGTGTGTGTGTGCATCTCATTTTGAGTTCAGCCGAAGAAGAAGATGGGGAAAAGCGGGGGGAGACTGGAAAAGTTTGAAAAATTTGCAAAATGCACATACGGAACGGAAGTTCATCGGTTGGGCTGGGAAAATTGCTTGGGAAATTCGGTTCGCTATTTAGTTCCGTTTCATTACAGGACGGAAATCGTAGGGTGCTGCAAATTGGAGCGACTTTAAATCTTATTATATGATTGAAGGATTGAGATGCAAATGCTGAGATGCTAGAAGAAGTCAGCGGTTGAGATATTACCTATTTTTATACCCTTGCAGAGGGTATTATAATTTTGACCAGAAGTTTGCAACGCAGTGAAGGAGACGTTTCCGACCCTATAAAGTATATATATTCTTGATCAGCATCACCAGCCGAGTCGATCTAGCCATGTCCGTCTGTCCGTCTGTCTGTCCGTCTGTCTGTCCGTCTGTCTGTCCGTCTGTCGGTTGCTATGTAAACTAGTCCCTCAGTTTTAAAGCTATCGGGCTGAAACTTTGCACCGACCCTTCAATCTGTTGCAGGTAGTATATAAGTCGAAACGGCCGGAATCGAAACACTACATCACATAGCTGCCATAGGAACGATTGGGAAAAAGTGCCAAAATTTCGCCATTTTTAAAGATAATTTATTTATTTCTTGGAAAACTCTGTTTAATAGCAATTTTAACATATCCTGAAAGTTTCATCAAAATCGGACTACTATATCCTATAGCTGCCATAGGAACGATGGGAGAAAATGGGTCATTGAGCATAACTCTGGTGTTTTTCAAGACAATTAATTCATTCTTGAGAAAAACAGTTTTCATAGACAGTAAAGCCCTTAAAAACCCAAAAATCGGATTACTACTGTTATATCCTATAGCTGCCAAACAAACGATTGAACGGGTTGAAAGCAACTAGCCTGCAAGGGTATTCTAAGCTTCGGGTACCGAAGCTAGCCTTCCTTTCTTGTTTTTATTGATAACACCTTTTATGGAGTGTTAGTGCTATTATCTTCATTCCCCTATCATAATAATCATTAACTCTATAAATAACAACCAATATATTTAAATGAACACTTTTCTAAATTATTTGCATTTTATAATTTCAATGCATTACATTAAAATACAGACTTAAATATTTAGTTGAGTTTTAATGTGTTTTATCTGGGATGTGAATATTTTAAAGACATATTTAACGAGATCGCTTAGTTTATGGTATATTATCGATTCCTTTTAATTTAAAAACGTATAGCGAATTTTTATGTATTGTATATACACGTATTCTACTTTATCTCTCACTTGATTGTCTTGCTACTCATTTAACTAACTTTGCTCTCATAATATCAAATTTCATCGCAAGTTCATCATTGTAACTACAACAAAGAAATAATATAAAATACAAATTCAGGAACTTGCTCAAAAAGAGAGGAGAGAGATGAGGAATCTTTCTTTTCGGCCTTTTTGCCGGCTTCAGCTGCTTTCTTTGCAACATTTCAACGTTTTGCGGCAACTTCGTTAACGTTTACTTTCTCCTTCGATGTGTACTTTTCCTGCTATTTTTTCTGTACGGGCATTTTTTCTTTTTCCCTGGTTTGATTTTTGTTGGATCTTTTTTCGTTTTTTGGCTGGTAACCAGTTGGGTGCACAGGTTCAGGTTCAGATCCGTTTGCTTGTGGACTTTGCTTATCTCGGCTTGAATTTTTATGTCTGGGGCTTTTCTCATTTTTTTTTTTTTTTGTTTTTGAAAGCCAAACGGCATTTCCAGCGTGCAGTTAAGTTAAGGCGGTGGCAAGTGGCGTTGCAACGCGATGGGAAGATGCGGATTGGGAAAGGGAAGGGAAAGGGGAAGGTGGAGAAAGAGAGGGGCACAAGTTTCTGCGATTGTTATCAACTAAATGGTGTTAAAGTGCGTGAGAAACACAATGTGAAGCCTCGAGAGGCTCCAGTTGTAGGATGCAATGGTCCCGGAAGATGAAAAGAGTCCGAGTCCGGGCGGGGGAAGTAGCAAAGTGGGGGGCACTGGCACGGGCACTGCAACTTTTACCCTGTTATACAATACAACACATGGAAAAGGGCAACGGCAATGGCAATGTCTGCACATTATCATCATAATCGCCAGCATTATGATCATCATGATGATCGTAAAAGTTTTCTTCAAGTGCCCTCAACCTCAACACGTAACTGAAGGGAAATGCAATCCCAACACACACGAAAAATGTAACGAAACTTCGGTAAAACAATAAAGAAGGCTCTTATTTCAGTTAAACCAAATTGGAATAACGTGTTCCCTTTAATGGTAGGATATACAAAATTATATACATTATTATATAACCCCTCATTATTAATTAATATATATTAATTTTTTTAATTAAAATTCTTCCAAACCCATAAGCTGTTGTATAATTAAAGGGGTTCGAAATAAGAAAATATAAAAAATTAGCTTTGGAAAATAACATATGTAAGAAGTTACTACTTTAGATACAGTAGAAATATGTACCCCTCCCTTGTAACCACTGAAATAAATCAAGCTACCAACTTAAGCAAACATTAACCGAAAACTTAACAATTCGCTTTTGGACCTCAGCGCGTGCCACTTGCATAACAGCGCGATCACAAAAGCGGCAGGAAAAATGTTGATAAACTTTTCAGCGGCTTAATGAGGAACAAATTGAATTCGTAATTGAAGTGTTTGACGAGCGTTGAAGCATCGCATTCGTTTGCTGGGTCTTGGCTTCGGATTCGGATTCGGATTCGTTGGCTGATGTTGCTGCTCCGATATATTTTCCATGCAACAATTTCCCGCTGACGTTGCCGATCCACAAAAAATATCTGCTGTAATCAGTCTGCGTGCATTCGACTCGGAGTGGCACCCCACAAGTGGGGCCTACTACTGGGTGGGTAAATAAAACAAACCGAAACTGGGGGTTTTGTGCAAGATCGTCAGATGGTTAGTTAAATTGGGGTTATCATCATACAGCGAGTACATGCTTTGGTAAGCTATAATGAGGCATGGATAAATGGGTGGGGAGGGGGCGCACTTAATTTGGGCAACCTGTAGCATTTCGTTAAGTGATATAGCCATTCGGCTTAATTGGTAATTGTGGTCTAACTTTAAAAGCCATTTAATTACGCTACATTTGGGGTGACCTTCATTACCCAATGATTATTATGCAATATTCTTTTAACGTGCGCTGTCTAAGATTATTTCTCTCCCACACTAAATCTTGAGAATATAAAAAGGTTCCACTTAAAATGGTTTGCAAATGTAACCGATATTTCAGAGTCACTTTGATACATTTAACAATAGCAATGATAACATTGTGCTGTATTTAAATGTTATCTAAATTTAAAGGCACTCTAAAGTCATACTATAAGTGGAACACTTATACTCGACAAACTCCATCTTCTTACCCGACGATTATTTATTTATTTATATTTTGCAAGATTTTAGCACTTGCTGCACAGCCAAACATCGTGCGTCATTTTCAGAAAAAGAAACAGATCGAGATCGAGATCGTGGCCAGGGGTTGGCGAGATACAACATTTCCGAGGAAAGACCGAGAAGTCGGATTCAAAACTGGTGTTAATTCAATTACTATGGGGCTAATAACTAATATGCATAGGAAGATCAGATTGAGTGCTAAATGAATTTCTGCCAACGGACGCGGCCGGGGACTTGGGTGTAAATGTAGCTGGCAGCGAGCATCTTGTATCTGGTGGATGCGATTGATGCTTTCGTTTCGAGAGCCCCAGGCAACTATGTATGTGCTTGCGTAATTAGCGTCTTTGCTTGGATTGGCTGGACGCTGGACGCTGGACTCGGTGCGGTGCGGTCCGGAGCGGAGCGGTGAGGTGCTGTGAAGTGCGGTGAAAAAGATGAAAATGAAAAGAAAGCCATGACTGCAAGTATCTGATGGTACGTGCCCAGCACTTGACAAATTTCCGAGCTATAGATAGAGGTCCGAAGAAAGAGACCAAAGCGCACCGAAATTGAAACACAAAAGAAATAACGAATTATTGTGATTATTATTAGGAGACACAATTGATTTGGCATGCGGTCTGAATCAGAGATGGAGTTGGAATGGAAGACCCTAGAGATCCGGGCGCTGTGGAAAATTGAATTTCTTGGGCGCCCACCTTTGGATGAAATCGGAATTGGAATTGGAGAAACAACTCAGCCGGAGATTTCACTTTGGCGCAGTGGAATGGAAAAAAAAACACAACCTAAACAAAACAAATGAAATGAAGAAAACTTTCCAACAAAGAGAAAAATTAATCAAAAGATGACGACGCAGCCACGAGTCACAATCTCGGCTGAGCTTCAAGTTCATCTCGCAAATCATTTGTTGGGAGCTTCGAGGGAGCATCGAGGGGAGCGAACTACAAGCATAGTTAGATCGCACAAACTACAAGATACTTCTACTACTTCCGCTACAAGCAACATTGCTGCAGATCTGCAGCTCGTCGGATGAACCGAGGGTAACAATTTGGTTTTACTTTTATCTTTGCCTTTGTCTGATGCTTGGATTGCACATTGGATCGCGGGACTTGGAAATCCCAGCAGTCGGGTGAAATTTGGTTTTGCGGCCTTTAAGTGAATTACAATTGTCTGAAAGCTAGCATAAAGATACATTCTATTTGGGTTAGGAAGCTAGCTGAGCTAGGGAGACTTAATGAACAACATTTTTTAAATTTTAAAATTAATTCGCAGGTTAAGATTAATATCAGTTAAAGTTTAATGTAATTTTAAAATATGGGAAATAGTAGATAATCTCCATAGTAGGCAAGTTCGACAGAGTTATTATACTGATTAAATCAATTTAGATCTGCAGGGACTCCCTTAATTGAACTCTTTATTTCATCAATATAGAGTAGTCACCACATGAACATTATCTTTAGACTTGCTTCCAGCTGGTGGTCCAGATCATCTGCTCCATAGGAAACGATGTCAATGAATTAATATTTCCCATTCGGATTAAACCCAACAATAATCAATTAATTTCCCATGGAAACATCCAATCCAAAACCAATGTGGAATACATCCAATCGGACCACCAAGAGGGCACCGTCATCTGGAGTCAAGGGCTAACAGAGGGGACAGCTACTAAAGCTCTCTTCTCCGTTTTCCGTCCTCCGTCTTCCATTCTGCCCTGTTCTGTTCTGTTCTGTTTATTTACGACCATTGGGGAGCGTCGGCATTGGGAAAATGGAAACGCGGTGGAAACGCAGCGTGCCATTAAATCGTTTAAATGGTTTCCTTGGCACTTCATAATTTGCCGATCAGAGAGCGCCCCAAACTCAAAATTGCCCTCAAAGAATCTTTGCGTGTGGGCGTTGCCCATTGCCCCATTGGGATCGTTCGATCTGCCAAGTAAAGACAGCAGGGAGCGAAAGACTCGGACGGAGGATCCGGGGAGATGGCTGGCCAGGGGATGGCAGAGCAATGTACGAGTATTCGCATTGCCGGCCATTGCATCTGACCGCCAACTTGAGTCCGAGCTGCTGCATTTTCAACTTTTGCTGCAAGTCCGCGCTGGAATAGCAATTAATTGTAAATTATTTGCGTGTCGTTTATTTACAGCAAATTAGCTGAGTTGCAATTTTTCTCGAACAGGAAATTATCGTTATTGCCACGCCGAATGCCAAGATCGCCAGTGAAAGAAAGGTGTCTTAGAAATGGAAAGATATTTTTTTTTTTCTGAATTTATTTATCAATTTATTTTTATAAGCGGATATAATAGATTACAATTTTGAAATTATTTGCCAATTAGAATTAGTTGTTAGATACAAACGTAATGAGTAATGAGATGCAAACGTAATGTAATTAGGCAGTTAGTAGTCTAAGCAGCCGAAAACGCACTGTTAAACTTAAATGAGAAAGCACTTAACTTGACTTCATTTCGGTTTCATTTGCAGCACTTTCCTTGTTAATTGAACGTGGTCAACACTCTGGCTGCAAATCAGTATCGGCATTTCCATTCAAAAAATTTCCCTTCACCTCAGTAGCGGTCCAGTGCACACACATTGTACTATACTATACTATACTATACTGTACACACAAAGCCCCCGAAAGACGGTTGGAAAATGGAGGAAAAAGCGGCGAGGCGACGATGCGGAAATCAAAAGTGTGGCCGAGCCAAGGCGAACGAGAGAAGAAGTCTGGTCGTGTCGGGGAAAAGGTCTTTCATTGTTGTCATTCGATTATCGATGGCCGTCGCAATCGTTTTTAATTCACGTAGTTTTCCCCCATTTGCACTTTTCCAGCTACCCATTTTCCAGGTGCCTATTTGCACTTTCGTTTTCAATTAAGTGGCTGGCAAGTGATCAAACAAAAGGCTTTTGGCAGTCAAACCTGATTCGAAGTCTTGTGCTGGGGCTCACTTCCACGTCCACGTCCACGTCCACTCCCTCTTCGATTTTGATTTTATTTTGCCTTCTGGGCAGTTTCCGTCGTTTTATGTCAAAAGGAAACCGACCAGCAGCCCCCAGCCAAGTAAAAGTTACTGTTTACGCATTCGAGTCGTTTACTTCCTTATTTACGTAATTATTTTCGGCCAGGTCCAACGACTCCGAGCAATAATTAGAAGCACGGAAGATGAGAAGAAGAACTAAAGCTGCAAATTAGCTTAAATTTTGCGTGACTTAATTAGGAGTGTAGGCCCGGCCCAATTACATCACCATACTCCCATCAACAGCAGCAGCAGCAACAGCAACAGCAACATCAACTGATGCGGATTCGCGGATAGGAAAGTGAACCTTTAAGCCATTTTCTTTTGTCCGAGCATCTTGTGCAGAGGCCTGGAACGAAGCTCAGGAATTGAGTGTGGTCAGTGCTTTCTTGGCCATTATGATTGCCTCTGTGTTATATAACCCCATAACGAGCTGAGGTAATCGTAAAAGGCTCATCAAAAGTCAGCAAGAATACGTTCCCGGTTGTTTTCGTTCGACACGGTAGTGGTATGCAATAGATTTAAGTAACTCTCGTATTTATTTACACTTATTTATGTTAACATCTTAGCTTCCCGCTTTTGAGCTTTTAAAACTCTGAAAGGCCAAAGTAGACCTCCAATTATATATTATTAGAAATCCTGAAATGATTTCACATTCCGTTCCCTATTATCGGGGTTTTCTTTGTGTTGAATTTGTTTTTGCAAATTACATTAACATGTTCAACATAACTTGAAAAGAATTTGCAATTAATTTAATTAAAAATATACAAGCTTAGGACTTTGTCCAGCAAACATAATATTTGCGCTCTTTGACAAATTTACCACATCGAATGGAAAAATATTTGTATTTAATTGCATTAAAGGCAATTAAGGCAACCGGCGAAAAAAGTGTAAATAAATCTAGTTAGGCAACTTGGTGGTTGGTTTGCGTTTTTGGGCCAATTTAAATGCATTCGGAATTATGATAGAAAAACTCCGAATGAAACCCGAGTAAACAAGTCCAACCAGTTGGGCTCTAGGCTAGGTATTTGTAATCATAATAAGACAAGCTGCAACTCCGACTTGGATCCGCCGATCTCTCCCCATTTCAGACCCTCGAGGAGGCAGCGGGGAACTGCCGGGGAACTGCCGGGGGGCAAGGGGACTCGGCTGGGGGAAGTCATCTTGTGTGGCTCAACAACAACGAGACATCAAGTTGAAGTTCGCACGGCACTTGAAAATGCAAACTGAACGAAAAAACCATATTGTATGGATGATAATAGAAAAACGCCGGCGATCAACGAGCATTGATTTTTGGATACACTTTCGAATTTTAAAATCGATTAATATCGTTTGGTTTATAAATAAATTATTTTGGAGAAATTCGTCAAAAAGAGTACTATTAATTTAAGCAACTTCTAATAATAAAACTATAATTAAATTAGCTTGCTGCAAACTATTAATAATAATAAAAAGATTGTAAAAATCAAACGCTAATTAAAAGATTTGTCAACGTAAAATGAACTTTTATATGTATATATAAATCGTATTTTTCATATTTGTTTTTTGTTTGTAAGATTTTGAAAAAGACTTTATTATTTAATTAATTTTGTGAAACCTTACAGCTCAACTTCCCTTCGTTTTTATATTTCTCAAATTCCCAAGTCAGTGTACAAAGTTATACACATACTAATGTACAAATATATATCTAAGCAGCAGAAAATAGATAAAGGCAACAACAACGGACCAACAAACAACAGCTGCCTGACAGAAAGTACTTTCTTTCTTAATAAGATGCGCGGTTCGCATATTTGCAGTCACAACAAGGGGCTGAGGTGAAGTAGGGGCAGGGGCAGGGGCAGGGGCAGGTGCAGGGGCCTGGGGAACTGAAAAGCCAGCGATGCGTCTGCCTTGGGATGCCTGGCAGCTTCGCCTACTCCGCCAAGTTAATTTGTTGACTGCTTGCAACTTGCTCTAATGCATGCAGACAGACTCGGACCCCGACTCCCCGGCTTCCCGACTTCTTCGCTGACTTTTCCCGAACCCCAGTCTTCAGTTCCCCGGCAGCTGAGACAGCGACAGCATTTGCTGGCAAATAGTTTTTGCGCTTATCTCGCCGAGGAGCAACAACAGCAACAGCAACTAGCAGTGCAGCAATTGTTGCAATGACACAAAAGTGAGTTTTGGGAACTGGAAAAGTGGCACAAAGGTTGACGGGCAAAGTCGAGGTAAGGCAGGTGTTGAAAATATGCCGTCGCCGTTGTCAGTGAATTTCTGTGAGGGTGTATGCAACATCTCCAGCAGCAGCAGCAGCAGCAGCATCACCAACCGAAACAACAGCATCCACGACAAATGAGGCAAATGGGTCACTCGGCTGAAATTGCCTTATCGCTGAATCCGTCTCCAAATAAGGCTTTGATGGAATCTAAACATTGATGGAGAGTACTAGATAGGCTTAGACCTAGACTAGCTTAAGAATCTTCCACCAACTACTTAGCAATTATGTACGAAAAAGAACTTGAACAAACCACATTTATACAGCACAACAGAACCTCTACAATCCATTTCATCTTTGTGATTTAATGGTAGTTCCGCAACTTCAGTTCGCCATAAATTTAGTGAACACTAATGCTTTCAAAATATATTCAAATGTATCCAAATAAAATTGGCAAATCAATTAAGCTAAAGTCGAATCGAAATTAAAACAGAATGTTAACTGCTGTCAGAGCATTACACCCACTCAAAAAGCCAACCAGCAGACACATTTGGCCTGCCCCTGTGCCTCATTTGCATAACAACAACGAGATCAAGAAACGACGACAAGAGGGACAAACAACAACCTCCGTGGCAAATTGCTACTTACGACAGACCCACAAAACCCCCAAAAAGGTATCCATCAAAAGATAAGTAAACAAAGAGAGACCCAACGAAATGGAATAAGAATTGTTTAAATTAATTCTACGCAAATAACGCCATAAAGAACTCCTTGAGAAGAGCAAGCGTGTGAAAACGTGGTCGAATAACAAAAACAAAATAGAGTTATGAGTCCGGGTAAACAATTAAGCCGATCTACGCACTCATCTGAAGGAGGATCAGACAGTCAGACAGTCGTAGAGTCAAAGAACTGGCTTCTACTTTCAAATCCCAGATTCTGTTTTGGTATTTCCGTTTACATAAATTAGTTGAGAGATAAAATTTCTCATCTCTCAATCTTCCCATTCATTCCCATTGCGTAATCCGTGATCCGCTCCAGCCATAAAATAGTGTCCAGAACCTGCTGATTGTTTCCTCTCTAATTTATCATTTTCAACTCTCTTATTCCTCCATTGTCTTGTATTTTATTATTTTTGTCACGCACTCAAAATCAATAAAAGTAAATTCGTATAGCAATTTAATTTAATTTGTTGATCGTTGTTCTTTTACGATCAGTTTCTTTCTTTTCATTTGTTTTCTGTGATATAAAACTTTGCTAATGTACTTTGATTCATGAAGAGGCCCATTGCCAGTAATTATTTTCACTGAAAACGGCTCAAATTGGTAAGTTTTCAGGTATTTGTGGTTGCCATAAAAAACAATAAACCATTTATGATCTTATCTGAAAACCTTTATAGCCTACTTGGCTAACTGGTTGATTGCGTAATAAGTTTTTGACACTGCTTCTCCATGGGATGTCCATTATATCCTTTAAAATGTTGTTATATCCTTTATGAGAGTATGATAATTTAGCAAAGAAGATTGCACTGAAGAAGGCACTCCGACCCTTTAAAATATTTATGCATCAGCAGACTTTCTTGGTTTAATTATTAATTAAATTAATTAAATTTTGCCTTCATTAAATATACTAATTTAGGCTTGCAGCCCCAAATATAATGGGAATATTTAGCTGACCCCGGCATTCTAAAGGCTGCTTTTACTTTTAACTACCCACATCAAATTTGAAAATTTAAAATTCAGAAACGATTCCCCCTTTCGAGCCAACATAAATTTGTGTTGTCGCTGGCAAGTCTCTAATTAACATATTTCGTGAATTTCTGTAATTAAATCCTCTGCTAGAAAAACATTTATAAGAATTTCGCTGAGCCAAAGTCAACGTGAAAACATAAATCACGCAGAAATTTGGGGAAACGAAAGTTTGAAAATGGCTGGTATCTCCCTTATTTTAAGATTTTAAATACATTAGCTTCAAAATAGATGAGAGTAGAGGTAGAGTTCTCGGCTCTATTGACTTCGAAGGTATTTTATTCTTAATATTGCTAGTTATAACCACGCTCTTAAATTTTAATCAAATCTTAATGGGATATTGCTCAACAGCAGCTTGCATAATTTTATTAATCAAATCCAAAGTTGTATTGAGTTCTTTCAGTTATTTTTAACAGAAAGCGAAAACTTGTGTGCGCAAGAATGGCTGTCTATAATTTTCTAAATATATTTTTATAGCCAAATGTTTTTTTGGTTAGCCAGCTCTTTGTCATGCTAATTATGAAATGCAAATTTCCTAAAGACATTCTGCCAGTAAACGCCGAAAGCAAGAAACCGGAATCGGTGGGCATTATTTATGAGACATTTATTGATATCATACGAGTATTCGAATATTTCGGGGCGTGTGCTCCTCCGCGTGTGAGTTTCACGGCAATTTGTAAAGCTTCGTTTCTGGTTTCCTTTCGGACACCGATTCGGGGGATCTCCGTATCAATTGCCAATTACTGAGCAAACAAAATATTTCTCTAATTTGCTGACACGAAACGGCGGGCTCGCATGTCACGGCCACAAGGAGTTCCAATCAAAAGTTTGGACCAGAAAACTCTCCTCGTTGCAGCTCCCATTGGCTTGATGCCTCTGCAGAGATAACTCCAGTCAGGCGATGTTTGGACTTGGGTTGGGCTGGGTTCTGGCTTGGTCTGGCTGTGGATTCTGAATCGGGGAAATATTTTTTCTAATTAATAATAATAACAATTGATGCCCAAGTCGGGCCAGCGTTCACAGCTAACGGAACTGGCAGAAAGGAATTTGGAGCAAAAGGTGTTAAAATTGTATTTATTTGCCAAGTTCCCTCCTGAAGCTGAGGCTTTCTTCGAGCCCAACATCTAAGCGGTTCATCAAAATGGCTCGCCTCGCTTAAATTGCATTTTGCTTTTCAAATTAAAAGTGAGGTTTTTGCGGTTTTCTTGGGCTCACCTCAACTGATGGCTGTGACTTTGTATATAGTATATGGTATGGTATCTGGGAAGCATCTTTATTTTTCAAATTTACTTCGGCTGGTGAATTAATTAGTTTTGAGCATGATATAAGTTATGGGTTTCGCTTGTCGTAAATCTGGGATAAACTGCTATTTCATTTGATGTGCATATGCATGTTTTATTATTATTGCTTAACTGATCAAATTTATGAGTTCTATTGGGGGGTAGAATTCTAATACTAAACTCAATTTTTTACAAATACCATTGATCTGTGGGAACCCCTTAGTAACAGTTGGCCAAACCGATTCGCCGATTGCTTTCCCTTTGGATTTGCATACCACACACCCCGAGTGCGAAGGTAGGAAAATTCATTTGTCCATATGCCATATATAATTACCATGACTCGCACTCGAACAAAAGCCGCTGCCATAAAGCACTCGAATTTTACTGCATTTTACAATTGGGTCCGCTACCGACCCGGCGAACTAAACTGAACCCGAACCCGAACCCAGCTCTCTTCACATGTGAGTTCACATTGTTGGCCCGTGACCCAAAGCGGTCGCAGGTGTCGACAACTGGCGACGCTGACTCACCGGTATTGTTTTCATTTTCGCATAATTACAAAAGTGGCAAACGCTAAATGGTCAGAGTACTATGGAAAAAGGGAAAAATGTAACAACAGTTGAGCGGGAAACCCTATAGAGGCCTGGGAAGTTTTTTGTCCGCTGCATTTCCGGCTGCTTTAATTTCAGTTTTTAATTTCAGTTTTTTTCAGTTCTCAGTTTTTTCAGTTTTTTCAGTTTTAGCTGTGTCTGATGTCATTGACAATTCAATTATGGGCAAGGAGAGGGGGCAACGGGGGAGGGCACTCGAGCTAAGTTTCCATAGAATGGTGATCTCCATTTAATAGTTCTTTTGTCTTGATGACTCGTCCAAAAATGGTGCTAAAACAGACGTCAAAGCCTCGAAATTGAAAGTGTTTCAGCGCCGTCAAGAGTGGGTGCCAAAAAAAATTTGTGTGTTTTAAAACACCAATTACCCAATATATTTGACATTGAAAATGCTTGAACCATTTCGAAGAATTGAGTGAAGAAAATGAATCACATTGAGTTGGATTGCATAAATGACAAGTCTGTTGCTCATGTTATTTGCGATTGAGTGACAGCATTTGGCTAAAAGTCAACACAACAATTTAGCAGTTGGACTCAACAATCGCCCGGTGTGCATTATGTAAAAATAATGCCTCATTTGTCCGTGCCTCGGCCGCTTCCTCCAACACTTGATCTATTTTTAGGCACACAGCTCACACAAGATTTTCGATTTGCGCCACAAATATTGACAGACATACTCGTATTTACCTTGCCAAAAATCAAAAATCAGAAATCAGAAACCAGAAAGATGAAGCGGTCAGCTCGCAAGGCAAATACGGAAGATCGTCTTCAGTTCTATTTGAGCTTTTATTTCTTTTAATTAGGTACCATATTTGCCGATGGTTTCGGCGCTGATGATGAGCTCAATGATGAGCAATCAAAGTGAATGCCGAGCAACAAGTTTATCAGCAGAAGCAGCAGAAGACTCAACAGGTTGCGCGGCAAAGTGATTGGCAAACAGCAATCAGAAGGAAACTTTAGCCCTCACCTCGGGCATGGCAAATAATCAGCAATTATGGTTGGATCTCTCCCGATTGGCTAATGGGAGGACAATTAGCGGCATTTGTTTGTCGCATTATCGTGAGTCGTAAGTGGCAAGCATCGGCGATTAAGTGACAAACGCAGGGGCTTCTCTATGGCGTCATTGAGAGTTGCCCCACAAATCGCAGCCTTGACGAGGGACGGCCATATGAGGAGAGTATTGACCATGATATTGATGGGCTTGCATTAGATTGAAAGGTTGCCAACTAAAAATAGCTGGAAGTTGGAAATCAATAGATGTATTTCAACTTTTACACATGGCTAAGGAAGCAATGCCATGTATTGCAAGCCCCTTTTCTCTACTTATTTTTCCATTTACAACTATTTATACAAATACAGTTTGTTTATACCATTGGCAAGTTGCGAGTTAAATGCGAATTCCCATAATAAGCATAAAGCGGAAGTTCGGCACTATAGGACACACATCGCACAACGCTTTGCCATGTTCATCTCCGAAAAACTTTCGCACGCCAAAAGATACAATATCATCGTTCCAACAACAACTCACCGAGGAAATAAAAAAAACAACTCCTCATATACATAAAAAACGCTTTCAAATGATCACTCCTCGGACACCTACACCTCGTCCATCCAGTCACAGCATCCAAAAAAAAAAGAAGAAAAAACCTCTCCAACTAATGTCTCATGAAAAGCAAAAGTGTGCAAAGGTATGACACATGGTAAAAAAAAAACAAAACTTAGAGGTGAAAAAATTTACCCAAAAATCATGTAAGTAAATTTGCAAGCGAAATAAAAAACTTTTACTTTTATTGTTGTTGATGTTGATGTCGTTGAAGTCGCTGTCGAAGCGAAAATATTTGCGCATCATGCAATTTGATTTGCAACACCATTTCGAGTTGTATTTTCAAATGCGATATCAATCGAGCCCCAAGAGCCACCAACGACTACCATCGTAATAGCGCGAATTCCAAAAAAACATAACAATTTAAAATAACAAATGTATTTACGACCAAAAAACAACTCCCCAGTGCGTTGAACTAATCAAGTTCGTTGCCTAAGTCATTTGATTGATTGTACGCGCTTGTATCTGTTGAATGCCTCTGGGAGTCTTATCAACATTTCAGCTGCAGCTTGCTGCCACTTTTCCTTTTGGTTTGATTCACTTTGCATGTTGGCTCCTGCTGATTGAAATGTTTGCAATATTTTGCGGCTTGGAAGACCATGGCGTGGCGACGGGGGACGGGGGACGGAGTAGACAGTTGCGGCATAGTTGTGGGCGGTGTTTAGTCAAAGTAAAAGGCTTTTAATAAACATATTTGCGTGATCTTATGCAATAAAAACTATAAATGAGACTGCAATTTCTACATCAAAAGGCACTCAAACATTACAAGTAATTCGAAAGTCAATCTTAAAACATTTCCTATTTTGCATAATATTCGAAAAAATATATTTATTTTTAGCTTAGCGTTGTTGAAAAAATGTTGTTCTTATAAATATAATGAAGAATAATTTCCATAATAGCCCTCATAAGATTTATTATTTAAATTAATTATTAATCTAGCCTCTCATTATATGACATTCATTAAATTAAAACCATCAGAATCAAAAGCCCAGGAAATATAATGAGGAAATAATTCATTTTATTTTAAAAGTCACAATCTCTTACATTTCCGAATTCCCATTGATTTCCTGCTGTTATTATATAGCAGATTACTTTATTTGTATTCTTCATTTCAATTAGCTAATAAGTTTTACCACTTTTACTAAAACTATTCCTGCCTTTTCCCCCGCCTTGGGCAATGCTATCCGTTTCCAACCAATGACACGCCCCTTCACCTAGATGTTATTGCATCCAAACGAAATCTCTGTGCAGAGTCATAAAAGTTAAGCGATTGCAAGAGCTATTAAATATTTCAGACACATTTCGCAGACGAAAATGGTAACAGTCTCCGGCCGAAAAAGTAAGCCCCGAACCCAGCCCAAATTTAGGCAAAAACTTAAAATGTCTTTTGGAACTGTTCGGCGCGAAATTGGCAAACTTTATGTGCCCGAAATTCGGTGTGCAATTTGTGTTTAATTTGGGGTCACACACATTTCGGCCGAACCCCAGGCAATGTTAACTTAAGTTAAGTTATGTAAAGGCGATTGTAACAGCCTGCTAAGGGACAGGGCTAAGTGTAATCAATGTGAAGCAGTTTCCGAAGGCATTTTAATTGCCTCAGCGCAACTTGCAACACGGCAACCTGCCCCGCGGCCAGGCTAAATGACACATGTGCCCGCTCTGGCCCTCTTTTCCTTTTCTCTCTCTCGCTCTCTCTCTCTCTCTCTCTGTCTGCTTCTCATTTCTCAGAGCTGGCCCGCTTGTTTGCGCTGCTGATGCTGTTGAAAAGACTTTCACTCTGGCGGAGCGCTAAAGATGAAATGACTATTGACTTGGATTTTGGCCAAAAATAAAACTGAACCATTAACTAATTAGCTTACATTTTGAGCGATTTATTGAGCTCTAGATTTAAGCGTAGTTTGTCTACCCAAAAATAATACTTAAGCGGTAGTTTTCCTCGAATTTCTTTTACAGAATATGTGGAGTGGATTCCGTTAAGCATTCATTAAGTCCTAAACGAGTTCACAAGTAAAAAAAAAACTAAAACTTCTACTAATAAAAAGTAAGTATCATAAGTTTTTTTGATTTAAATTTTTTTTAAATAATTATATTTTCTTCTTATGACATACGATTTGCAACATTGTAGAAATATCTGTTACTGATTTGGGAACTAATTGGTAATACTCGCAGTATAAAGTGAATATGCGAATATCCAAAAACATATTTTATTACCTTTCTCTCTTTTCTAAATGTTAAAACAAAAAAAATCAATTTATTTAGACTATGAAACTATTCAAAAATGTTTTAATAAAGTAATTCATTCTCAAATTTAACATCTTTCTTGATGTGGTTATTTAATAAACTGGACTTAAAAACATTAATCCTAGGATTACTCACCTTCTGGCCTGTCTGGGAATAGACTGAGTCCAGCACACGGGCGCCTTATGGAGCTGGTGCATGTTTCTGGACGACTTGTAGGTGAGGTCGCCGTTGTCCGTCTGCCACACCTGCAGATTCCCCTCCGCGGGATAGAATGTGTACAGGCTATGGGTGGCTGAAGCAATCACTGGAGATGAGCTATTGCCCTCCACCCCGTCCACAACACCCGCAGCCACCAGCGGGGAGAGTGTGGCACTGGAAATCGGTTGCACGAGCAAGGCCTGTCCGGCTGCCGCGGCTCCGGCTGGATTCCCTCCGCCCGTGGTCTTGTAGTTGAGCATGCGGGTGCTGGTTGCTGTGGCGCTACTGCTGCTGCTAATATTGCCGTTGCCATCGTGCTTCAGGATCAGGCTGCTGGGATCGTAGCCGTGACGGTTGTTCCTGGATATGGCGTCCACGGAATGGGACCGCAATCCGTGCCGAGTCGGCTGATGCTGATTGATGTGGAGCCGACGCCCGCGACGATAGTTGGTTGCTGTTCCCGGGTTATTTCCCGATCCCGATCCGGGACCCACGATCCCAGACGTCAATCGATGATTGTGCACACTTGAGGCGGCGCTGGGAACCAAGGGCTGTCGTTGTTTTTGGTACTGTAGGCGGGGCTGTGGCGGTGGCTGGGGGTGTTGGCGCAGCTTGCCCTGATCCTTGAAGAACTCCCTTCGCTGGATTTGCGGAGCGGCCAGCGAAAGTGCGCCCCTGCCACCTGCGATTCCATTTCCACTGGCCGATCCCCCCAAGGAAGTGGCATTTGTTGTTGCTGCCGCTGCCGTTTTCGAGGCGCCCCCAGTGGCTGCCGAACTGAGCTGGGCCAGCTTGCTGGCATTGTTGTTGTTGTTGTTGTTGTTGGTGCTGTTAGTGTTATTGTTGGTAGTACTGGTCTGATGCTCCGAATCGGTGGAAACCCGATCCGGATCACTTTCGAAACCTTCGTCCAGGGATCGAGTTGGACTCAGTATGGGTTTTGAGTGCTGCTGCTCCAGTTTCGTAGACATGGCTGCTGGCCACTGGGCGGTATTATTTGTTTTCGTATTTGTTTTTGTTTCTGTTTTAGCTCGAGTATTGGGTATCGTTACACTTGCTGCTTTTGCTGCACACACACATTCACACGCGTACACACACCTCTCTGGCTCTTTCTTTTCACTTGTTTCACATCTAATTTCGCTTTGCGTTGCCTCGTTCACTTTGCAAAAAAGTCGCGCCAAGTTGCAGTTAACAGTTGCAGTTGCAGGTTGAAAAGCTCGTAGCTCCGAACACACGTCTGTCTCGCACGAAAGTTTTTTTCGAAGTGAGCTTCAAGCAGCTAACGCCGAGCCAAGAAACGGGCTGTCAAACAGCCAAGCGCGAGAGAGAGAGAGAGAGAGCCGAAAGCTTCGCTCATCACCTGGGCACTTGTTGCCGATGCACCTGCTGTCATTCGGAGAGAGGGAGTGCGAGGGAGAGAGATGGAGTCTTGACTGCTGAGAGCGGCCGATTCAGTGGAGAGAGCGCTCAGCTGTTCACCTTAGCAAACGGTATTCGCGAAATTTCCAAGCGCAGAGGCAAGTTAACAAAAGAGAGCAGGAGAGAGTGCAGGGGTGAAGCGAGAAGAAATCAATTGAGAAACCTTGACATCTGTGCAATGCTGTTGTTATTGGTTTGGTTGACATTTTCCCAATTCTGAAATGCTAACAGGATATTGTGGTAGTTCCTTGACGGAGGAGCAAAAATTAGGCAGGAATATATTTGTAAATAAAATTATAGATTCACATTCACTTTTGCATGCTCGAATTCGCATTTCGACTTGTAACGAACCAATTTTTATTACCGATTCCCCATCCTTCACAAAACTATTTTTTTTATCTGGTTATAAATTTTGTTAAAAAATAGTTTTGCATCTTTATATTTAAGGGAATCCGTTTTTATAATAGGAAACGCGAGTGGGCAGTACAACTCTCAAATTTCAACTTTTAGAGCTGGAAAATTCCATAAAAAGGAATTAAATTAAATGATCTCTATAAAATAAATGGCACCGCGCCAACTTTTTTAGCAGCGACTGTACTGATGTTTTGCTCTCTCACTCTCTTTCCAAAAAAAATCCGCTCTCTTGCCACGGCATTTTCATCAATGAAAATACCAACTCCACAGTAATAGCAACAACAATAACCGGCACATAATCCGCAAGAGCGGGCATACGAAAACAAAACAACTGTTAGAAAAGCTCGTATATTGTGAGCAGAGAGCTTTCGACACCTGCTGTACAATTGCAAATTGATTTATTTCATTTTCAGATTTCTTAATGTATTGAAATATTATTATTATTAATATTTATTTATTTGTTATACCCTTGCATAGGGTTTTATAATTTAGTATTATAATTTAGAGAGTACATATATATTTCCATGTCCGTCTGTCGGTTGCTATGTAAACTAGCCTCTAAGTTATTATCAAAATCGGATCACTGTATCCAATAGCTGCCTTAGGAACGATGTGAGAAATTTGGTGTTTTTAAATACAATTTATTTATCTTTGGAAAATATAGTTTTTCTAGACATTAAGACCGTTTTATAACATTAAAAACCATATATCGGGAAACTATATTCTATAGCTTCTATATTAACGATCGAACGGTTTGAAGGTCGAACTGGTCTGCAAGGGTATTCTAAGCTAAGCTTTGGCCCTCGAAGCTAGCCTTCCTTTCTTGTTTTTCCATGAACTATTGAAATTAAATATTCACAATTTAAAAATAAAATACCAAAAAACTAGTTTCTCGAAACAGTTCCGATGGAAACTAACCTAAACTGCCTCCTGTCGGATACAACAATTTAATTTATTAAAAAAGACGGAGCTCCTAAGCATCGCATATTTAGTAGGACACGTAATTCCAATTCATAATAATTCGACAACTCATAATAATATTAATAAAGAGAAAAAAACAATGCAGATTATTTTTTCAAATTTCATAAACTTTGATTATTTGTGGATATGCATTCATATCGAAGGAGCACTACATTCTGAGTGCTTTAAAGGCATTATGTGAAAATGCGAAACTTTAAAATATATGAATCATTTTTGAGCACTACATTTATTGAATATACTGTTGTTTAAAGTTAAAAACTTGTTAATTTAATTCTATGTCTATTTGTATTTTAAGTTATTGAAGTCAAATATATCAACTGATAATTTAATAGTTTGGATGCTTTATAATAATTCCCTTTGAAACTAAGTAGGTGCTAGTAAAATGAAGAATTAAAAAAAGGATTTCGACTTCTCTACTTTTACGATACCAATAAATAAGTAAATAAATTATGGTTTTATTGAATTCCGTTTTACACAATGTTTTCTCCATCGTTAAGCTACTCGTACTTAAAGCCTGCAATGCCTTGCTTCTGAAAATGCACTTCCTACATCGTGATCTTGCTCTTGTTTTTCTTTCAAAAATTTCGATAACGCTCAACGATCGTAATTGTTGATGCTATTTTCTTGCTGTTCTTGCCGACATTCCATTGGTTTTCGCTTTTCACTTTATGCTCTCATTTACGAAATTATTCACTCACTCCGCTCTCAGCGCAGATTTGAGCCACGCTTTATCATAGTTTTACTAGCTGTTGGCGTTGGCTACTACACTGAAATAAAAACACACGAAAACTTGTTTGTCATTTTTCTTGTATTTATTAAAAGAAAGTGTTTTTTATTAATTGGAAAAAGTAATTTTGGGAGTATTTGGGGAACATTGGAATATCTATAAATAAAAAATTTAAAACATTTAAAAATAATTACTTTTGTAAATTTTTTGAGATAAATCATTGGTATTTATTTTAGCAATTATTATTATGATTTATGAGCTAATAAAAATCTTAATATTAAAGAAAACCCATAATTTCAATTATTAATAAATCAAACTTGTGAATTTAAAACACATAAACCATCAGGTTAAAGAAAAATGTAAATTGTAAGCATTTAAGTATATTTTGCGGTGTGGCTTGTGGCTATGGCCTTTGTTATGCTGCTGTTATAGTTATAACTGCAATTTAATTATATGAATTTTATAGTTTGAACACCATAAAAATGTCGGTCTTAATTGCGTTTTGGCTCTAACTTTGATTCCTCCTCTGATCCCGTGTCTTGTGGCTTGTTATCGGTTTACGTGACGGTATTTTGATTTTTATTATTAAAGATCCCGGACGACTTCGCGTCTAGTGACCCAAAGTTAGGAACGATCCGGTTGTTGGGCTACCATGAGCTACTATTACCGTTATGGTTAGGCAACGAGCCCCGATTCCCAAACACTCCATAAAGTTCAACTTACGTGTAATGCGGTGGGTGGGACTCGAAGAGGGAAGGCCGGGATTTGGGAGGAGGGAGGTGGGTGGTGGTATATGTTTGCGGTTGGCTTGTGTTAGGTTCATTTGGGTTCAAGACTCGAGCACGGCTATAAACCCGCTGTAAAGTCAACAACTTCTCAAAGTTAGGGGCAATCAATCAATCAAAGTGCAGTTAGAGCAGTTCTCTGAAAAAATAACAAAAAACACAAGCAATTTAAAGGCGTGCAAATAGATTGTTCGCATATCGTAAATAATATGCAGCTACATAATGGGTAACCAAACCAATCTAGAGGAAATTTAATTAAATTATTAAATTATGTTTATGTTTTAAATGTTTTTAGAATGAGGTACAAATCAAATTAAAAATTACGACGAAAATAAATTCACATTACTCATTTTGGGAAAGGAAGGAGAATTATGAAGTATTTTTTTAAACTCTTCTTTAGCCGATTACAAACTAAAATAAGGCTTGCATACATTTAATTTAACATTCTTTTTTTATTTTCCGTTTTGTTATTAATTCGTTAAGATATACGTAAAACCGATTACTTATATTTTTTTTGTATTTATGTAACTACTAAATAAAAATCTTTATATATTATTTCTGCCGAACAATAAAATATATTTATTCAAGCTTAATTAAATTAATTTAATTTTTGCACAGTTAATTACTTTGTAACTGTAAACTGTAACATAGTTGAAGAAGCTCAGTTTCAATATACAACTGAGAAAAAAAGCATTGCCATGGTAGAACCCACATCGATCTCTGTCAAATTCAATTGACTCCTCTTTCATCTGCTCACATTTGTAAGAGCGAATAAATCGAATAAACCTCCACCCATACATCAATCGACGGCAATAAACAACCGTAAAATGTTTACAACCAGGCCGAGAAAAACCCACAAAACGCTGTCTCCCCATTGCAGCCAATTTCATCCTATGGGCGGCAACGAACGCAGTCCAGGGGGAGCCTCCCAGAGGATAGGGCGGGCAGGGGGCCGCAGCACCAGTTTAATTACAACTTTACCAGTTATGACAGACGTCGGCTCTCCGGTCTCCGGTCTCCGGTCTTCCCGATCCTCTCAGATCCGCCGCCTAAGCACACAGAAGCAGCCACATCACAGCAGCAACACATGTCACATAATTTCCACAATTAAAACATAAATTGAAGCAGTGCCGCAGTCAGCTGTTGGTGGGCTGATAAGCGGGGGGAGGGAGGGAGGTTGGGCGATGAGGCGGCGCTGAGGGGGTTGAGCAGGTGCAACAGGTACGAGGCCCAGTAGTCAAGGCACACGCATGCGTAAAACGGTTGATGTTTCTGCTGCAACTACAACTACAAAAACAAAAACAACAACGGCAGCAGCATGCATGACATTTTTTAGTCGAATCAGAAAACAAATCTTAAAAAGTAAATGATTTCGACGACCAAATACGCTGTAAAGGAAGCGGAGCATATAAATTCTGGAAACTCTCAATATCAATTCCGATAAAGTTAATTAGTTTTTTTAATTTTACGCCGTACTAAACTTGTTTATAAAATGTATAAAGTACGCATAAAATGTTTACAATTTACCATCACATTTAAAAATATAAAGATTTACTTTGAACCATGTGCTTTTTTTGGCTAAATTTATAAGCTACACTTAAAGTATTTTGTTGAAAAACAATTATTTAGTTTGAAAACGATTTAAGTTTCATATTATTCTGTTCGAAATTTGTATTTTAGCTTTGATTACAGATTTTGTACATAAACTATTTCAATTTAACACTAAAAGATTTTTTTTGGGATGATCGTCTGCCATTTAATCGTTAAAAATATTCTCAATTTTAAGGACTTACAGAATATTGGAGATCCTAGAACACCTTTTTTACCACCATTACTGCGTGCACAGTTGCACTTGGGCAACTGTTACGCGGATGCCTTGAGCAGGGACAACTCCAGCCAGCCAGGCAGTCAGCCAGCCGGTTCAGCGACAACGATAACAGCTACACAACAGCAACTGCAACTGCAACGGCAACAGCAACAGAAACAACCACACCAGAAGCCACAACAACCTCCGTGGAGAGGAGGATGATCAAAACTGGCAACAACAAGGCGTGAATGCCGTAAGCTTATTGAGGAGCGCAAGCCAGATGTGGCTGCAGAAGGGGGAAACAGGAGGGGGAGGACAGGTGGGGAGAACACAGGTGAGCAGATCAGAGCGAAGCTGAAACGCAACTCGGAGGCTGACTACATCATTACCGTTTTGGCCATGGGCCGCTTGCCATTGTAATTGATGTTGTATTAGAACATCGTTTACGCAATTGCCACAGTTAGTTCTTGTTGTTGTTGGAGGAAAGCAGGAGTGGCTGTTGTTGATCCTGTTGTTAATGCTTTTATTTAGCTAACCACTTTTATTCCCCAAGTGTTTGAGTTTTACAAAAGGAATGCCTTTAAATTGCAAATCCTTAATTCACAAGCGCCACGTTCAGCTGAGGCTATTTCCGTTTTATGTGCCTTTTTATTTTTATTTGATGTTAGTAAATAATTTTGCGTTTTCCTTTAGGGGAAACAAAACGGTCTTATAACAACCATCATTATTTATTCCTCTTAAAAAAGTGAATTATTTGGCTCTGACTTGGAACTTTAATACATCTGGAACATCTATAATACTGCGTTCCTAGCACTGATCCTGTTACTGAATGTTAAACACAAGGCAAGATGCAATCTGCTCTGCGAATTAACTTGCTTGACGTGTTCAGCTGGAGTTGGAAATGAGGCAACCATCCTTGATTACCTTGCGCTGTCATACATATGTGGATAGCCTTCATTAAATAAGCAAGGAATATACTAGTACAGAAAATTATTCACTAGAGGCAACTCAAGGGGAAAAATCCAATTAGTTTCGTACTGCAGTGAAAGTAAATTAAATCCCCAAATGGCGTTCTATTTGACAAACCATCGTGGACGTAAAGAATTTCCCAATCAAAGTCTTGACTAATCCACATAGATGCAGTCCAACCTGTCTGCCCCTTTCCAACTGCTCTTAGCCAAGTCCCAAATGAGTTTTGCCCGAAAAAGGTTCAACTAACGCAATGCCGCCGCCCAAATAAAAAATAAAACAAAAACAAAACCGTAGCCGTAGCCTCAGCCGCAGCCGCAGCCGAATAGCCAACGCAGAATGCAGAATGGAGAACGCAGCGCCACCGGGCCAAGATTGGCAAATCAAATAGCCCGAAAAAAATACTAAGTCCCAGCCAGAGCCGCAGAAAAGAAATAGAAAAACGAAAAGGAAAAACTCTGCGGCACGAAACGAGGCAACATTTTTTACGCTTAAATGGCAGATTGTTAAAATAACAGAGGCGGCAACGGCACGCAAAATTGAACAACGGCATCGTCATTTGGGAAGGGGCCTCGCGGGGTGCGTGGCACACAGGGGCAGGGGAGGTGGCAAGGTCCAGGAGGAAGAGCCGCCATCCCACCGAGCAGCGGACGCAAGAACTAGCCATCGACCATCCAACAGGTGCAAGCCGAGATTAACGCAAAATCAAAGCGGAAAGTCTGACGCTGGCCGAGGAAGGAAGGTGGGCCGAAAGAGGGGGAGCGCATTAGAACATTTTCCTAACCCACAACGGATCCTGTGACTATTAAATATATTTTAAATTTAATATAATTTCATTATGAGAAATTTGCTAATTTGGTCAAAAATGTCATATATATATTTTTAGAATTTGTCAGAATTTTTGAAATCAAAAAACATTATTTTTAAAATCCCTCTAAAACACTGTTGCTCATGTAAAATTATTCCAATTACCTTTTAATACAGCAAGAACATGAAACATATTTTAAACATTGTTGACAACATTTATATTAATTTTTTTATTATTATTTTGCACATGTTTTTGTACTTATTACCTACGATTTTATATAGTTTTTTTTATAACTTTGTACTATTCTAAAAAAAAAATTGATAAAAGTTTTATAGTAAAGTTGAAACGAATAGTCTAAGCCTTTAAAATAATTTCACAATACCAGATACTACAGATTCGATAATATGTCGAAAAAAACGTGTACCTAAGGGTTAACGACAGACTTCTGTTCCCCCAAATGGCTTACCAAATGCAATTGCTACCGACTCAGTGCCCCGCGCCAGGGGAAGCGCCATGCCAGAAAATCAGACGCGGACACAGACACTGTCGCTGCGACTTGAGGCCAGGCCACTGCCAAGTGCTTGCCACATTGCCACATGCGGCAACTTGCAACTTGCAACTACCAACTGGCAACCAGCAACCAGCAACCGGCATCTGCTGCAAGTCGCGCTTCGCTTTTGACTATATCATTAGAAGCATCATTAGAATCACTTGGCAGCGACTTGGCTGCGGGCAACGCCTCGAGTGGATTTTTGCTGCCGCATAATAATTGTTGAGCTCGCCTCATCGCGCGATGGCAGGCTGAATGTTGCAGGTTGCACACTGCCGGCTGCAGATTTACTATTTTTTGTTTGGTTTGCTGCCTGTGGATTTTTCGTTGTTTTCTTTTCGTTCTTTGCGATGGCAACCATCGCGCCGTTCCCTTTGCTGGGCATTAAACTTTTGATTAGCGCTTTCCAGGAACAGCAACAAATTAGCCAAAGAGCCAAGATTACGAATAGCTATCGTTTTCCGCGAACTATGAAATTTGCTGAAGGTTCCCTCTGCTTTACATTTCGGTTTCACGCAATGCCAGCTGAGTTTTTGTACAGGCAATTGCACAATATAAATTGTATACTAATATTTTGGTTATTTGGTTACGGTAATAAAAAAAATAATTATTATGCAGCGCTTTTCTATTATTATCTACATTAAAAATCTGTCTCTGTTTTTTTTATCATCACTGGCTTAACTTTTGTGCGATGTTTTTTCAACATCATTCCTGGGAACTCGCAGTTTTAGAAGCCACACGCATGCCACAAATTGCAGCACGTTGCTTCCATTTAGATGAATGATCTAAGGTAATTGGCACTAGCCATAAAAGAAAAGAACATTAAAACACATTTAAAGAATTAAAAAAAAAAGTAACTTACGATTTTCATGGGAACTGTTAAGAACAAAATCTTTGCACCAGAGCATTATTCCTTAATAAACGAAGAGAAATTTTTAAATAAACCAAATTAAATTTAAATATTATTATTTTAATTTCCTATTCGCCACTTATACAAAATAAATATAATTTAAAATCATTTGGGGAACGGATTTTTACTATATTTAAACCTGTACATCTATTTCGAAATTAGTGCAAAGACTTGCACTATTTGTACCATCACATTGGTATCTTATCTTGAAATCAGATAAGATTCCTCCTTGACATTAAACTGCATCTGACTTGGGACTTGAACTTCATAAATTGACGTTGGTGGTGCTCTGGGGTCTGGGCTCTGGGGTCTGGGGTCCGGGGCCTGGGAACCGCGGATCGCGGATCGCGAACCGCATTCAAGTGCGAGTGCAATGACATCCCGCACAGATAGTTGCAGTTTTTCCGTTGCGACTTCGCTTATCGAGCGCCCAACCGCCAACGCATTTGACAACATTTGTTTCCTCATTACGAAGGCTGAACAGCAGCAGGGAGTTTCACCAGCCAGCCACCAGCCAACCAGTCGGTCCAATGTTGAGTTGAATGTTAATTACGTGATGCTGCGGGGAAGCAGCTCGTCGCGGCATCTTGTCGTGCAAAAGAAAGTGAAATGGGAAGCGTGGAAAGTCGACAAAAGGTGAAGATGTCTGCCCAACAGCCGCAGAGTTCACAATCGGTCAGCTGGTGCTGTATTGCAGTTTTTAGTTTTCAGTTTCCAGCAGGAGGTGGCAGCGGTCCGTCTTCGGGTCAGCAAATAATTTGAATGGTCAATGAGTGTGTGACGAGCTGGGAATAAGCGTTATGTGAGGGAAATACTGGCAAGCAGGAAGAAGCGCAAATGGTTGAGCAAATCGACGGTGACAAATGGCACAAAATGCTTCCTCGAAAGCAAAGTTGACAGCTGAATGTAGAGACGGGTAGTCTTAAAACTTAAATTAAAAACTTGTATTAAGTAGACCCGGATGTTGTTTCGTGTCGAGTTAAATATGTTAAATATTAGAATCCAGATGACTAATTTCACTTACTTTTAAAGAATTGGGATTGGATTAGCATTGGGACACACATCAAAAAATATTTAACTGCGAATAAGACTCATCCGATGGATACATAAAATAAGAATATGGAAAGTTTTTGACTACCTCAAGCAGTCACAGACATGTTAGGGGCAGAAAATATTCATTTAATTTCACTAAGCTTCGCCAAAAAATTTTTTTTTGTAATGTAACCAATGTGTGCACAATTTAATAAAACTGAACTTTTGTTTTTGGTTTATTAAAATATATATATGCCCTTGCAGAGGGTATTGTAATTTTTACCACAAGGTTGCAAGCCAGTGAAGAATATATAAAGTATATATATTCTTGATCAGCGTTACCACCCGAGTCGATGTATAGTCATGTTCGTCTGTCCGTCCGTCTGTCTGTCGGAAAGGCTAGAATCGGAACACTACATCACATAGCTGCCATTGGAACGATTGGGAAAAAGGTTCATCAAAATCCTAATTTTTTAAGGTAATTGATTGATTTGTTGGAAATTACTTTTTAATGACTATTTTAACCTATCCCAAAAGTATCATTAAAATCA
Source organism: Drosophila setifemur (assembly GCA_021224005.1). Classification (NCBI taxonomy): domain Eukaryota; kingdom Metazoa; phylum Arthropoda; class Insecta; order Diptera; family Drosophilidae; genus Drosophila; species Drosophila setifemur. The sequence continues at coordinate 3,405,843 of JAJJHY010010948.1, read as the reverse complement.
GACTACTATATCTTATAGCTTTCATAAAAAACGATGGGAGAAAATCGGTCATTGAGCATAACTCTGGTGTTTTTGAAAACAATCAATTAATTCTTGCAAAATATAGTCCTTTTTAAATACATTAAAGCCTATTTAAAAAATTTAAAACATAAAGTCGGATCACGACTTCGTTTCCAGAATCAAGCCTTCGTTTCTTGTTTTTAATTTAATTTCCGATAGAAAAAAAACTAAATATCTTTTAAATTTCAAACTGAAACGAGAGGCCCATGGAGTTTGTGTGCGAGCTTGTGTCTTTTGGAATTTAGTGCTAATGTGTACAAGAAAGAGGCGGAACAGCCGAAAAAATAATAAAGTGCTAATAATTTCTTTGCAAAATTATGATTCCCCGACTGCAAATAAACGTTCCCCTGGGCGTAACTAAAGTTCGCTAGCCTAAACGCTAAAAGACAAACCATGAGCAAACAAGAAGAAAAACCAGATCTTAAGGAAGCAGTCCGTTTAATACCCTTTTAAAATTTGCAACAAATTTATTTTTTAACCAAAACCATTATTCTCGAGAATTATATATTATGGCTTTAGTCGAAGCTTTTTGCATTTTACTCCTTTTCCAGCCAAACACAAAATGCTTAAAATATAGACTTCGATATGTTGGTCATATCTGTTATGCTTTTGTTTTATTTTCGTGGCCTAAAGCCATTTCCATTGTGAAGAAATTGGTTTGAGCATCTGACAGACACACGAGCGTAATTAAGTTTAAATACATAAACAAACAAAAATACTGCTGCCAAATTGCCTCCCACCCTGCCATCGCTCGTGGGACGAAGGTTGGCCAAATGAATCAGCCAACAAGACCGAACACCAATTAATCCAAAGCAAAACCATATTTGTATACCCTTGCAGAGGGTATTATAATTTTTTCCAGAAGTTTGCAACGCAGTGATGGAAATACCCTATAAAATATATATATTTCTGATATATATTCACCAGCCGTGTCGATCTAGCCATGTCAGTATCTAAGCAATCTGGTCTCTCAGTTTTAAAGCTATCGCCAACCTATACAAAAAGTCTCATCAGCTATATCCTATAGCTGTCTAGGGAACGATGGCAGAAAATGGACCATCACTCTGGTGTTTTTCAATATAATTGAAGCCATTAAGCCAATTTAGAAAATAAACAACCAAAAATCGGTTTGCAGGCAACCAAATGGTCTGCAAGGGTATTCTAAGCTTCGGACCCCGAAGTTAGCCTTCCTTTTCTGTATTTTATAATTTGTACATTTTTGTGGGCTGTTTGATTTGGTGGAGGGGATATGTCCATTTAGCTGCTTTTGATAATTACGCATAAATATTTTATACGATTTCTTTCTCGGAATGTATTTTGTGTCAAGGATGAACGGAACTACTACCGAACATCAAAAAGCCATCGATGGATGCGCTTTGATTGATTGATTAATCCGACTGAGGGGCAAAAAAAAAACCGCAAAAAAACATATATTATGTCTTAATGGACGGTTAATATATCTTTCAAATCGCATGCAGATATTTATTCTAACTATCAAATTAGATTGGACTTGTAGCGAAAAATACAAAATAAATAGATAGCTGTCCTTCCGACCGTCTCTCTTGATCAGCTTAAAATATATCAAAATGAAAAATGAAATTCGGGAACAAAACTTAATTGTTCATTTATTCATTTATCAGATATGTAAATATTGATTCTTTTTACGAAACTGTCCCATTACAAATGTGGCAAATGGCAAATGTTATCCCCTGCAGTTTAGAACGTTCTGAAAATTAAGGCAAGGTACGCGTAGCCATTCTGGCAATTACCACATTCATATAACCCTTCCTCGCCGGCGATCGATGGTGGAATTGCGGGGTAATTTGCAAACGCACCAAAGCCTCGGTCCAAGCCCAAGCACCTGGTCAGCAAAGACGACCTTAATTAGCGGCCAGAAGAAGTCCGAGGAGGAATCAAAGCCGAGAACAGCAGAACAAGTAATAGGCAAAACGCACATGGAATCGAGGGTTTTGGAAGGGGGAGGGTAATGGTGAGGGAGGAGTACTGAAAGGGGGCAGCGGTGTGAAGAGGTAAGTGAAGCGTTCATCGAGTAGAAGGGCACCGCGAATTCTTAGAAACCAATTAAGGCGCCACTCGCACAGTGGTTAAAAATCGAAAGATCTAAAGCTAAATCCAAAATAAAATGTTTGTTTATGCATAAAAATGTCGAGAGAGTTTAGTGAACTTTTAAATTATTAAGGTGCACAAATTCGTAGCTATTTTTGAAGGAACTCTTAATATGTTCGGTAAATATGTTTTTAAAGTAAAATGTAAAATGTTACACATTTTCCCCGAAGCAGGCAAGTCAAATCTTTAACCCTTTAAAATAGTATAGTGATTTATTAACAATTATTTATATGTTGTCCTTTAGCATAGAAGCTAGTTAACGATGCATGCATTTTTCTATTAGGGGTTAAATATAATTTATATATATGCGAGCAGATCAAGTTTGTTTACAATTTTTGCCATTCCCTTCTTAAAAAGCTTTATCAAGATCTGGTTTAGCAACCTAAAACGTTCCTTCTTGTTTTTGTATATTTATGAATCGACTTGGTTATCAATACATTTTGTTTACTTTATAATATAGGAGAGTTTCATGTTCACAGTACAATCAGTAAGAAGATAACCTTTTGTTTATTTAATCTTACGAGCAATTCAATTATTAAATGAACGCCCTTATTTAATTAAGAGGTTAATCTCATTAGTTCGTTGTTGAACCCCGGCAGACTCAATCTTTTATTGAAACAAATAATCGAAATTGATTTATTGCAGCCAAAATATACCATATCCTACACTGATCCAGTATCGGATAAGAAATGTATTAACAAAAGGATTTCATACACATTGTACTAGTATATTAACAATTTCAATCTTACATTGCCAATCAATGTTATCCGTAATATCCACCAAAATATCCGTTACCGCATTGCCCTCGGCATCCGCCTCCATAGTTTCCGCGTCCATTGTATCCACCACCATAATACTCGCTATAATAACTGGGATCGTAATATCCGGCACCATAATATCCGCCAGCACAGTTTCCCGTTCTGCATCCGCCACCATAGTTTCCGCCGCCGAAATATCCGCCATTACATCGCCCAGTTCTGCATCCGCTACCAGCCAGACCCACTCCTGAAGATACGATTCCACCGATGGCCTTGAAGAGTCCGGAAAGGTCCAAGCCATTATTGGATCCACCTTGATAACCCGCACCATTATTTCCATTCTGATAACCGTTGTCGCTATTCGACAAAGGAGAGCATGTCGCCATATGAAGGTAGATTAATGAACCCAAAATTACAATTTTCTGCAAACCAACATTAAATAAAATATTTAAAATAATTTCTATGACCAAGAAACAAACCAAGAACGTCATTGTGATTGCACAGATTCAAATGAACTGAATAAAATGAGCTCCGACAACGCTCATAAATATGAATTACATTTAATAAGTTTTCGCAAATACTCTTTACTAAAGATTTAAAAAAAAAAAAATTAATGGTGATCATATTATATTTCCATTTATTGAATTAAATATTCAGCTAGCCCTGGTTATCTTAGAATATTCTTATCAGATTGAAAAATAAAAACTTAAGTAGGGTAAAAGATTTCTTATTTATTCCGTCGAAGGCATGGTCAAAATTAAAATGCCCCTCCCATGCATAAGATACCTTTCCCATTTCTACGAAAACAAGGTGAAACCTGAGTTCAAATGACATTATTTATAAATAAACCTAATTTTGGAATTGCCCAGCCCATTCATATGTACATACTCTTATATAAAGGTAGTACGTTCTCTCTAGAAAAGTCAACTTGAAATACCCCTTTTTGCAGTGTATAATATAGAAATAATTTTTTCAAAAATAGAAAAAGTTTTGCAAAGGAGTCGCGGGGATTCGAACTCTCGATAGCAAATGACTTGCCATTTATTAACGCAAAAAAACAGATAGCTTATATATATATATATAATTTGTGGTGTCTGCCACGCCTTCTTCTGCTTTTTATATACATCTGCACAAACTTAAAATACCCTTTACCCTTTGGATACAGAGTCTAAAAATACACTGCTTTTCATAAAATATTTGCATTGATTATATTGCAAATAATGTATTTAATGTATGTCTCGAGCACATGATCAACATTCTAGACAAATCAATATTATTAATACAAAAACATTTTTTCTCTATATAGTACAATATTAATAATAGTATCGACCTCGATTGTATTGTGGTTGGCTTCGGCCTCTATATGGCTGAGCCCTCAAATCTATGATGGGATATGTTGATTGTGATTGGGGGCTTTCACCGCCATTGCTTGGTCCACCTCCGTATTGTCCTCCGCCATATTGTCCTCCGCCAGATTGTCCTCCGCCATATTGTCCTCCACCATATTGACCTCCACCATATTGTCCTCCGCCTCCATATTGACCTCCGCCATATGGACCGCCTTCATATTGACCTCCGCCGTACTGACCGCCTCCATATTGTCCTCCGTTGTATTGTCCCTGTTTATTTTGCTTAGCTCTTTGTCCCATTCTTACTCCTTCATCAACGACACTGGCTATAGCTCCGAAAAGACTGGCAAAGCCTCCACCTCCACCACCAACACCACCTCCACCGGCATTTCCACCTCCAAAGAATCCATTTGCAGTGCTCAGATGAGCTCCCTCGAGTGCAATAGCCAAAACAAGCTGCAAATAATATTTATTATTTTAATAATTTTTATTCGAGACGATTTTGTATGAGGTATACATTTTACTGACCAGTATTTTCAATGCGGCTGTCATTTTGAAATGAATCTAAGTTAATGCCTGCATTGTATTTATAGATTGCATTATTATCAGCAATGGCTTCTTGGAAAACTAATGCGCAGAGGAGGCCGTGACAAGTATATTGATTCGTTTAAACATTAAGGATCGGAAGTAAAATGTAGGTATAATATCTAAGGTTCAGTTTCAGTTACGATAGAAAGTTGCGAATTTAGCGGTCGATGGCCAATTAAACTCCAATCTTTTGTATTAACTCTTAAATAAAAGTGTTATAATTGTACAATAATTTAAAGAATCGTTGTGTGCTGCTCACGAAATAATATGCCACTTCTCTACCAGAAAAAATATTTATAGCACAGGCCACATCTGAACCAACAACCAAAACCTAAATACCCGAGATTTTAAATTGACCCAACATGTAAGGGTCTTGAGATATTCTACTTCTAAAGAACCAGGAACATTTTGGTCCATTTACATTCAATGTCCCCAAGTTATATTATAAACATGAATAAACTATTTGGTTCATAACAAAAAATTTGTTTTTTCAAGGGTGGTTAATGCTTCGACCCCTGGCGCCAGATCCTCATTATCTTGTTTTGAATTGCAAAAACATTGATTAATTAATATTATAAATGCAATGTTATCAGCAACCACATCATTAAAATATTCGGAATGTTTATGTGTTTGGAGATAAAGGTATCGGGCACGTTTTCCAAGAATTTATTCTTTATTTGAAAAAAAAATTCCCATATGTTTGTTGCTCCCCTCAAATTAAACACAAGTCGTAAATAATCAAAAAAGGTTATGTTCGGGGGCCAATGCTTGGAATACCCTTGCAGACCAATTACTCTCTAACCACTTTGTATTGGAAATATATGAGAGGTTAAATAAATTATTTCCAAATCAAAAATTAATAAATTTTCTATAAAATCATCGGAGCTATGCCCAATGCCCAATTTGTTCCATTGCTCCTAAGGTTACAAGATATAGTGCTCCGATTTTGATCTGACTTTTATGATATGTGAAGTTGACATAATAAAACCTTTCTTAGGATTTAATAAATTATATTAAAAACTATGGAAGTTATTTCACTTTTCCAGTATGCATGTGTTAATTCGACCCTGTACCCAAAGGGTAAAGGGTATATAAAGATTGTGCAAATGTATGTAATAGGCAGAAGAAGGCGTGGCAGTCCCCACAAATTATATATATTCTTGATCAGCATGGCGAGCTGAGTCGATATATCCATGTCCGTTTGTCCGTCTGGATAAACGAACGGATCTCAGAAACTGTAAAAGCTAGAGTAACCTTATTACCAGTGTAGATTCCCCTATTACTGACGCAGCTGAAGTTTTTTTTTTTTTTCGGTGCCACGCCCACCGCCTCCGAAAATTCGAATTTTAATGTTTGCACTGCCCTGCACTGCACAATGTTTAAGCTAGAGTCTTTGAAGAATTTACATGCAATTGGAGCATAAATTTCTACCAATCGTGAAAATTTAATCAAGATTGGTTAATTAGAATCGCTTGCGGTCGGTGGTTGATTTTTCTAGGAAGTGACGCTTCATATACCACATGTGCGCCTTAAATATATTGATTCTGTATTATCTACTTGCTTCGAAATGTATATGTTTAGGATGTCTGGCTGATAACACAGAGGTGTCAGGTTCGAGCCCCAGACCAGACTCGGTATAATGTTTTTATTTTTTTTAGTTCTTGATTTATTTTGCTTATAACCCAATTTGTACAGGGTCTATAACAGTCGGAAAAATCGACTGTAATGTTTTGACTTGTTTATTAATTCTTACTTTTAAAAAAATGATTAAAATTCAATTAAGTGTGCGGTTTTATTTAAAATATAATTATAGGATTATTATGTTTACAAATCAATTTAAAAAGTCTATTTAACTAAGCAACATAGATTAGCCGTCTCTTCGTAGTGCTTAAATCTATGGCTATTTGGCTATGGATATATTATTTTGTTGATAATACGGTCGAGGTAGCACATCACCTAAAGTTTTAAAGAGCAAGCGACGCAATTCGCTAATTTCTTTTATATACGAGCAATGTTTTGCTTCTTCTGTGGCAGAGTTTAAATTTAAACTAAAATAGAATAGAATGAACTTAATTGATAGATTTTATAAAGGAAACTGGCAACTGATATCTGAACAGCAACAGCAGCAATTTCGAAGAACTTCTAAAATAATTTTTAGTCTGATTACTAAGCCGAATCTCAATTTCAATGAAAACCGAATTTTACGGAATTTTGTCAATAAATTAGGTAATTTCTCCGTAACCGTATTAGTCAGAATTTTAATTAAATATGAATTGTAGGTAGTGCTTTGAAAGCACGATTCCCAATTGAGTGGTCAGTTAAACAACAAAATAATTCTACCAACATTTTGAAATGGCATTCATTTTATCTGCAAGCTTGTAGTTTTTAGTCAGAGCAATCAATCATCCGACCACTGTGCAATGGATCTTGATGGAGTCCCCGCTCATCAATTGAGATATTACGAAATCGGCCCCCACCCAAAGCCTCTTTCCCCTTTTTCATCCGCGAGTGCGTGCGGTCCGCAGACACTAATAGAGACGCATCCACATCCACATCCACCACAACAACATCCCTTTTTCCGCCAACTGAACTGAGCCGGGCATCGCATAGCATTTGCCTTGTTAATGATGTGCCGTGCGCGCATTTAAATAAAGTGCAGCCCATTATAATGAGCCGGGCCTGCGTCTGTGTCCTTCTCCACCAGCAATTACACCTGGAAAAATCAATGAAAGTTTTAAATATGACTTTTGCAATAAAGCTATAATTTGCTACCCAAATATTCAACCAAACTGTTGTATCTAAGAGCCAAAATAAGGGGCCTCACATCCAAGGCAAAAACTTTCCTCTAACAAAAATATTTGTATGCTTTTCCGAGTATAAAATTTAGAATATAGAATCCATTTGCCAAGTGTCTCTTTGCATGGGCGAGCTGTGGCCTGTCCATAGTTGTCGACATCTTAACGTCATAAAGGAGCGGCCTGCCGAGCCTCACAACCACTTCTCCCCAAATGGCCCTCCCTACTTATTTTTCTGTTCCTTCGCTGGCCCTGTTCGGGTTCTAATGAGCGGCTCATAAAACGCGCTAAAGTTTGCACATAAAAAGGGTTGACCATTACCATGGCCCGTATGAAACGCATAATTAAGGCCGAAGAGATTTGTCCCGGACCGAGGAACTCCATGTGCTTACTGCGAAACTCGCTCAACAGCATCCAGCTATTAAGCATTGGACCTAACGATTGTTAAGATTCGATTTTAATAGTCAAATAATACTATATGAAATGGTTTAACAGGCATAAATTTATATTTCTATATAATGCCGTAACGCCATCGGATGCAGCTTCTCTCGGCGTCTTCGTTGGTCTTGCTAGAGTTGGCCTATCCACCAGTCCAATAATAATAAAAATCATAATATTCAATGTTCATATTTAATTATCATATTAAGAACTTTTATATTGTAATGTTAATGTATTTATAATGAGACTGTTCTTCTTTCCCAAGAATTTATAAATTATCTATTAAAAATAAAATATTTTTCTTAATTGGCTATTACATCTGAAAGTAGATATAAATAACACTCGGAATACTATTGTTAAGAATGTTGGTAGATATTCATAGGCGAATTTTGTTTTGAAGGCTTAATATAGAAAAATTATCACATATATATATATATATATATACATAAAAAGGCAAATAAAAATGGATTTATATCCTCTCCTGTCGACACAAAGCTAGTCAAGTCGCATCTTTATTTATCACTCAGCATTTTTGCAGCTATTTCCAGTCAAATAAAAAAAAAATAAAATAAAAATAGTTTTCCCTGTGAAAATGCACCTATAGAAAGTTTGTTTCTCTCACCCGCTGAGTGCAGAAAACAATTAAGGCAACGCCACAGATGGGGCGAGATGGGAGGAAAACTAAGGCAAAACTGCAAGCTCAGTGAAAAGAAAGCCACGTTAAGAGGGAAAGACGGGCTTGCAACCTTAATGACAGTGGGCGACGAACGATTCGAGGGGCACTGGGCACCATCCTACCCCTTCTACTCTCTCGATCCAGGGATCTCTGGATTCCAGCCTGTTTTCTTGGGTGGTCGGCTATTGACATAACATAAACATTTCCACACACACTTGCTAACACACATGCACACCGAGGCAGTCGCCTAATTATGGCCCTTTGCGGTTCTCCTTCTTCTTCCCTGCGCTGAATTGGCCCATTCAATCGATTCAAATGCCCGACAATCTTTTCAATTAATTCTTATCACCTTCGGGTTCTATTACACTGAGAGATTTCGGTGATGTCACCTCATGCAATCCGAATTATAGGAAAAATCTAAGAGTCCAAATAGGGTAATTTTTGTAAAAGGAATATTCCACATTATAAAAGTTTTTTATCATATTTTATATTATTATTATATTTCATTTGTTGTATCCTTAAATGAAAAACTATTTATTAATTATTGAAAAATTTTTTCAATTGATGATTAAACTTTTACCTCTGTTGGAATTATATTTCTCAGCCTGTAGCTGCAATGATTGCTTGCAACAATGTTGCAAGTTTCTGGTTATGTTGCTTGGTTTAGCTTGGTTCTGGTTCTGTTTCCCCATCCTACTGGTTGGAGATGCTTAGAATATTTGACTATTGGAGGACCTCGATCGGGCCGAACTAGTATCTTAACTGTCCTTTTTAACAGCAATCGATTGTTATAAATTTTTTGGAATTTATCTGTGCTGGTGGCAATGACGGCATTTTCATTGCTGAGAAATTTTTGGAGCGCCAGTGGAAAGGTTTTCTTTTCAGCGAATTTTCGCTATTTTTCATAGTTTTTCGGCGCTTGGCAGTTGTTTGATTAATTACCATGGCAAATGTGAAGGAAAATGGCTGAACAAGTTTCGTTCGGCGAGACGACTTTGGAAAATTGTCCACAAGTTCCGGCGAAATGAAAAGAAAAACTGTTGACAAATGTCTATTTTTGAAAGAGGGGATAGGGAAAGGCCTGAGTAGTTTTGAGTTTGGTATTATCCAAACCCATAATTTGCGAAAGTAATCCGGTCGTGGGATACACGTTTTACAATTTATCAGGATTGGTCTGTTATTTTTCTATAGTACATTTGTCTTTAATACGGACTTTTTCTTTCATAGAAAATGTTCTTCAAGGATGGTTTTTCCAATGTTAAATATTTTTTACTGTAGTTCTAAATAGTACAAGTATGAGAATATAGCCCATATTATTACCCTGCTCAAATAAGTAATCACTGATTCAATTACAGTTTCCATTAGAAAATTGTCCCATTCTTTCTCCTATCTTCGCGTTCTTCAAGCTCTTCCGCTCCAAGCTAAGATGGTTTAGAAAAGTGAAAACGTTTTTGCTACATGGGTTGACACCTGCACACGATCTCCATAACCGTAACCGCCTTACATCGTTCGATCGATCGGCGGGGCCACTTGCACTTTCAGCATCGTCATTCTACTCGCGGACAACTTTCATCTTTCATCTGGTATCTTTAGTTGCTGCACTTTCGTTCAATCGGTCAACGCAACTCGGCGGTGCATCGGTATTGGTGCCTGTGCCTCTGTGCCTCTGTGTATCTGTGCGTTGCGTTGCGTTGCACCGTCTTGGGGGCACCTTACGAAGCCCGCCGATGTCGATGGCAATTTGCATATTTTCCGCATGCGCAGACGACTCGAGTCGGCCAGTTTATTAAACAAAAATATTGACATGAAAATCGGCTTTCGATTTCCATGCAGCGGCGGCACTGCGACAAATTGTGCGGCAGTTGCACCACTCTGCACCCCACACCGCACGCCGCACCACCAAAACGAGATTAAATGGAAAGTGAAGTTGAACATGCGTCGCCAATCAAGCCGATGAAGCTCTAAGTCCGAAGTTGCAGCTCGGTTTGTCGTCTGTGTAATTAGGACAAAATGTCTAATGTTGACCAATGCCGAAAAAGTAAATACCACTCGGTCCAGTTTCGTTTCGTTTTACGCACTTTAATGATCATTTATCTCCGGTGGACGGAGTGCCTAGTGTGCCTAGTGTGGCTAGTGTTTGCCGGTCATTTAGTCGGAGGCGCTTTAAGCCGATCAGAGAGGCTGCAGCTTTTACCCCAACTGGGAAAGTTCTGCCATCAATTTGACCAAAGATGTCGCCTTCCGATCAATGGAATGTAAACCGAAATCGGATGGGGCTTATGGGTGAACCTTTTCTTTTGGAAATTCAATTTCACTTGGAGGGAAACGGAAACCGAAAGTTTCTGCTTCTGATTGGGAAGCATGGAGATAAAGTAGGCTGAATGTACGAGTACATATGAAAACAAAGTAATTTTTCGTTTGAAATAAATTTCTTGTTTAATCAAATACAAAAACATAAACACATTTTTACCTTTAATTAGAAAAAAACATTTTATAGCTTAGCTTGAATGGTTGTGGTTGGTGTTTACCAATTTGCGAAATATAGTTATCCGTTCGACAGCTGCACAAACTGTGATGGACCTTTGAAAAATGGCAAATGTGGAAAATCAAACGAAAAGCACGAATGCGAAAAGAAGTGCCGTTAACGGCTAGATTAGCGACTGAAACCCTCAGCTCGGCTTTTTCTCATTGCAGCGAGCAAAACCGAATTAAAGCAACAATTATTTATTTAATCATATTTCATTGAGATTGAGCAATCAGCTGGAGAAAAGCTCAGAATTCTTGGCTACCTGCTACCTGACACTGCAACATCAGAAGCAACTGCAACGGAGACTGCAGAGGCTGCAGAAGCATCTTCTGCAATTATTTGTGCATTAGAGGAAGCCTGCTACCTCGAGCTGTCGGCTAATGTCGGTTTAAGTGTTGCAATGAATAGAAAACATACCAAGGAAGTGCACAAGCCGACAAACACAACATAAACATAAGCTGGGGAAAAGCGAGCCGGTGGGAAAATACTCCAACTCGAACTCGTACTCGGGCTCGTACGGTGGCGGTTCCATCTGGCAACCTGCAACCTGCAACCCAGTTACTGGGCCGCAAATAATATTCGCATTAAGAATGCCTGAAATGTGCGCCAAGTCCTTAAATGCATCCGCTATACGATTCGCAATGGCATCCAAATCGAATTAATGCAGTTGAATGCCCCAAAAATGGCAGCCCACGCAGTTGTTGCAAGTTGCGCACTGCATGTTGCAGGTTGCTCAATGGAAACGTGACCATAAACGACTTTGGGGAAATCTAAGAACTATTTTGGCAAGTCGTAATTAAATTCATATTTAAACCGATTCATTAAGTTTAACTGCTGGAGTATCATTGCTATTTCAATCAGATAAAATATACTGTACTCAAATATGTATATTTGGCAATAAGGATCCACACATTATATAATGCTCATTAAAATCCAAAAAACATTTCACGAAAATGCCATAACGAACTTGCTTGCTTCGGAACAACCAAAACTTACAAAACATATTCCAATAATAAATTAACTATCTTTAAATATATGTGAATTGTGGCCTTTGTTCTATGTTCAATGCCACATAATTTATACGGCATCCTAATGACATAGTTAGGATTTTGATGGGACTATCAGTGTCCGATTCGGAAAAGACTTTCTGAACAAACAAACAATATTCTTGAAAAATTCTTTGAAAATTATATGTTATACTGCTCCGATTATGGCAAATACAACCTATTTCTCATCTTTTAAAGGAAATATGAATATGAGCCAACTAACGAGCTAGTTTTAAAACTAAGGGACTACTTGGAAATAGACACATGGACCCACTGACAAACGTATGGATACCTGTTTATGCCTTGCTGGAGGTTATTATTTTTAGTAATATTCTTAGTTTCATCATACCTCTTTTTTTAGAATAACAATAAGCGAATAAATTTGAAAAACAAAACACTTTTATGTGAATTTAATAATAAATTCGTACAATGTTTATAAAACAATTTGATATATGTAAGAAATAAATTAAGTATCCCGGGGTGGCATGGTGAGTAGCGTAGAGAAGAGAATATGAAATGGAGCGGTTGGGAAAGGCACAGGATAATCAGACTGCAAACAGGATTATTCGTCTATAATCTCGGTTATTTTGGCACTCTCGGCAAAGACATCCGGAACCTCGGCCTCATCGGACCGCTCGATGATCTGATACCGCTCTGCGGCCGCCAGACACTGAATGGCCACCTCCCTGGCCTTGGCCCGCGACTCATCCGGCAGCTGGCCCATTCCACTCAGCAGTTCCATGATGTCCGTCTCGAACAGTTTCTTGGCGATCTCCTCGCCAGCATTGATCATGTTGAGAATCACCACAATGCCGCGGTGCTGGACTGAAGGACTGGGATTGGCGATCAGCGTGTGCAGGATGTCCAGCCAGCTGGAGATGGCCAGGATCTTTTCGCAGCACTTAACCGACACCGAAGAAAGCATGGCTAGAGCTCCAGCGCATGCCATTGCAGTCTCCTCGTCCTCATCCTCGCAGAGCAGGGCCAAGAACTTTACTCGGTCATTTTCGCCCTCGAACATTTTCACTACATCCTCAGACATAACCAAATTGCACAGGCATTGGGCCGCAGCACGGGTCAAATAGAGATGGTCCTCCATCAGGTAGAACTCAATTTTGGACACGCCCTGCTCCTTGATGATTCTTTGGCGCACGCTTTCGTTCATGCTGGCCAGATTGGTGAGCGCCATCAGGGACTCAAAGTTCTCCAATGCTGAGCAGTCCTGCAGCAGCAGGTTCAGCAGCGGGCGAATCACGTCCAGGGACCTCTGACCGCTGAAGGCCACCTCCGGATTGATGGTAATGCCAATCCTGGCCAGCGCCTGGCTGGCATGGCGTCTGCCCTTCTCCGTTCCCTCGAGGGCCATGCGCAGAAGAGCCTTGACTCCTCCATCCTGGACAACCTTGCCTCGCAACTCCCTCAGTCCGCAAACTGCATTCAGGACTCGGGCTATCAGCTCTTGGGAATTGTGACTCTCCGTTTTGGACAATGCACACAATGCAGTGGTTATTCCCTCATTGGCCAGAACTGTAATCCGCTTGTTAATGAAATCAACATCGTCCAGCTCGTGCTCTTCGGGTATGTGATGCTTGGCGAATTTGGCCAGCTCTATCATCTCGGGCAACAGTTCCTGTTTCTCATAGGCATTGCACAGGTTCACAAAGGTGGTGACGACACCATACAGACAGGACTGATCTCCTTTCCGGGCCAAGTCCATCAGCGCATGTATGGATGCCTTGTCCTCGATTAATTTCTCCTTACATTCCGCATCCAAAGTCAAGTAAGCCAATCCATCTGCTGCCCAGCGACGGATATCCCTATCCTTGCCCGGCTTAATCAAGAACCTGCGACATGCCTCCGCCAATTTGAGGGCTGCTCCATCCCCAAAGGGACGGATGGCCGCATCCTGGCCACCGTAGCTGCCCAGCTTGCAAAGGCCCACCAGGGCGCGCACTCGAATCCCATCGTTCTTGGAGTGATAAAGACGCTTCAGAATGTCGACGCCCTGTTCGCAGAGTGCCTTGGCCTTGTCCTTCTTGGAGGAGGCAGCGATGAGGCACTCGCAGGCCACCCGCTGCTGCAGCTCATCGTCCGTGGTGGCCATGGCCAGAATCATCTGCAGGATGCCTGAGATAGTTTTATTATTTATAAAGTGTTTTTATTATTTTCAGCTAAGTACTCACCATCTCTGGCGATAATATTATTGCCCACATCCAGAGGACCATTCAAGAGGGCTGTAATCGCGACGGTGACCCGCACCTTGGACTCCATGTCAGGAGAGAGAAGCTTGTCCTTGATGAACTCGTCGATTTGGTCAGCGAACTTCAGCTTAGCCTCATCATAGTACATATTTTCGTATACCCTGGCCAGGCACACCGAGGCTATCGTGGACGAGGAGCCGGTGATGTCCATGGCGCTCTCGTATTTGTAGTCCTGCAATTCGGAACACACCTCCAGCAGGCGGCACAAGCCCCTGATCTCCACCAGGCGCTCGGCCCACTCCAGGGCGGAGTAATGAACATTTCTAGTGATCAGCTCAATCACCGCATCCCTAGCCGGTCCGGAAATCGTGCGATCCGTGATGCTATACACCAGGCAGGTCAACAGAGTATCTATCTCGCGATTGTTCTTCGAGCACAGCTCCTTATTCGGCTTGGCCTCCGCTTTGTTCTTCAGTCCCGACAAGGCGTTGATGATGGTTTGCAGACAATATTGGGCGGTGGCCACGCAGTCCTCGTGTTTCTGGTCAAAAACCCTCATAAACCAAGGCACTCCCAGCTCTGTGAGCACCCCCTTAGTGCGATCCACGCTATTTTCGCAGAGCGAGGCCACAACGCGCACCATGTTCACGTAGATTTCCGAGTCCTTCTCCAGCTTGGCCAGGGTGGCTACTTTGGCCACAATGTGCTCTTTGTACAGGAGCTCGGCGCCAGTGCTCTCCTTAGCCAGCACCACCAAATTGTTGGCTGCCGAGCGACGCTTCTCGATGGGTGAGCCGAAATCGAAGGTGAGGTCCATCATCTGCTTGACCTTCGTGGAGGTCTTGGCATTGCGAGCTACTCGCTCCTCCACAATCACATGCAGTCTCTGCAGCATGGGCTGCACGGTCTTGTTCCCAGGATCGGCCTTAAACAAAGAGGTGGCATCTTTGTAGGCCTCCTCGAACTTCTCCAGGGCCTCATAAGCCTGAGCTCTGCGGAACAGGGCCTTGGGATCTCCAGGAGCTGTCTTCAGGGATTCGGTGCAGTCCTCCAGGGCATTGTCATACTTATCCAGCTTCAGGTAGGCAGCTGCACGATTCTTGTAGAACACGGGGAGCTCCTTGTGCTTCGCACCCAGTTTTATGGCATTGCTATAATGCTGCACGGCCTCCTCCCAGCGCCCCGCCTTAAAGGCCTCGTTTCCCTTGTCCTTAAAGCTACCGGCATCGGTTGCCTCCTCGCTGCTAATCGCATTCGTCATGGTTACACAATTTCCTTTGCAAACGGATACGAACTGGTCCGAAACTTCCTTTTGTCCACAAATGACTCACGTTTCGGTCTGGTTTGGTACCTTCTGGCCTAATTCTCTACAGCCAGAAACTTCTCGATCGCTCTCGAACACACACACTGTCTCACACGTCTGCAGGCGGAAAACTCAAGCACGCTGGGTGGGAAAATTCAATCGCTCGTCCACTGCGCTGTTCTATATATAAATAAGATCGAAGAAGAATCAAACCAAAATAGTTGCAACAGTTTGCCGCGGTGTGACCAGAGCTCGCCCATTCCAAAATCCATGTTTTCGAGCCAAATTTAAAAGGGCGCAAAGCCCAAACAATTCAAATCGTCCCTAGGGTAAGAATCCATTGTTTATAATAGTGCATTTCAGCGTTTATATGGAACATTATTTTTATAATTAGAAACTGATGGATTTGACCTTGCATCAATCGCTTGCTTAGCAGTGACTTGGCAGCTTCCGATGTAAGTTATTATAATTTTCGACAAATATCAATTAACATTTATTATTAAAATAATTTATTATCCATGGTGGGGTTGATCGGATGGTTGGATGGAGCCTCCTCGCATCTCTATGCTCCGATAAATGATAATATTAACAGATTTATATTTCTTTTAGAATCATAGGTATTTCCAATTGGAATTTTCACAAAACGTGGCAACGCTGGTGCATATCAGAAAACATCGATAAATTAATTATCGATATGAAGAATCGATTCAAGTTCCATCCCCAGCGCTGCAGTTGCACGAGAAAAACACAAATTTAGAATATCATCGGCGTAAACATTGAAAACTGCACGAAATGGACACCGGATCGGACAACAGCGACGACGAGGGGTCCATTGGTAATGGAGGAGCTGACATGGGGATGGATTTAACCGGTATTCTGTTCGGCAACATCGACTCCGAGGGCAGGCTACTCGATGATGAAGAGGGGGAGGGACGCGTGGGCAGTGGTTTTGATGCGGAGCTCCGGGAAAACATTGGATCCCTGGCGAAGTGCGTAGTTAGATGTTTCTCTCCAACCACTATCCTTGAATTTGCGTGCTAACAAACATGGATCCCTTTCAGGCTTGGTCTGGACTCGATGCTGCTCGAAGTAATTGATCGGAAGGAGGCCGAGCCCTTGTCCGATGACGAGGAGGCGGAGAAACCTGAACCGAGCTCCAGCGGTGGGATGAGTGCCTTCGATGCCCTAAAGGCGGGCGTTAAAAGCGATGACAGCGAGGATGGGGCTGTCAGAGCCCAGGACGACGCCATCGACTACTCGGACATTACGGAGCTATCCGAGGATTGTCCTCGCACCCCGCCAGATCAGTCTGCGTCCTACGACGACTTGGATGACGCTATTCCCGCCTCAAAGGTGGAAACAAAGCTAAGTAAGTGAAAGAGGCATCCCATTTTAAGTGTAAAATGTGTTGCTATTTATTTTTTACCAACCCCACATTTTTAGCCAAGGACGACAAGGAATTGATGCCGCCACCAAGTGCTCCTGTGCGCTCGGGAGCTGGCAGCGGTACTGAAGACGGAACAAAGTCGACTGAATCCTCCAGTCCCAATAGCGATTCCAAGGATTCCAAAGGTATGCTTACAATCTAAAATAAATGCCTTGATTAATTTAATTCACTTTTTACCAGGAGATGCTGATCGCAAGCTAGACACACCGCTGGCCGATATTCTGCCATCCAAGTATCAAAACGTGGATGTGCGCGAATTATTTCCCGACTTCAGACCGCAAAAGGTATTGCGCTTTTCCCGTCTCTTCGGTCCTGGAAAGCCCACGAGTCTGCCACAAATATGGCGGCATGTGCGGAAAAGGCGACGGAAGCGTAACCAGTCCAGGGATCAGAAGGTACAACGCCTTGCTCATCTTACCCAATTGTATATGGTTTTATTAATTGGAATCAATTGCAGCTGACCAACACCGGAGGTTCCGATTCACCCAGCGACACTGAAGAGCCTCGGAAGCGCGGCTTCAGCCTACACTACGCCTCGGAGCCGACGCCTGCTGAGTGCATGTCCGACGACGAAGACAAGCTCCTGGGGGACCTCAACCGCGAGGATGTGCGCACAGAGGGGCCGGAGAACGGGGAACATAGCGACCAGAAGCCCAAGGTTGCCGACTGGCGCTACGGACCGGCGCAGATTTGGTACGATATGCTGGAGGTGCCAGACTCCGGAGAGGGCTTCAACTACGGCTTCAAAACAAAAGCGGCCGCGTCTGCATCCCAATCGCAATCACACCCCAAGGACGAGCGGAGGGTTAACAGTCCGGAGGCGGAGACAGCCGGAGAACAGATAATAGCCGATGACGCTTTTCTGATGGTCTCGCAGCTGCACTGGGAGGACGATGTGGTGTGGGATGGCAACGACATCAAGGCCAAGGTGCTACAGAAGCTCAACTCCAAGACGAATGCAGCCGGATGGCTTCCCTCCAGCGGATCTCGAACCGCCGGCGCCTTCAGCCAGCCGGGAAAGTCAGCTCTGCCTGTCGGAAATAGCGGTGGCAGCTCCAAGCAGGGATCCGCAGCTTCCAGCAAAAAGGCACAGCAAAAGTATGATGGGAAAGCCATGATCAAACTGTATCTCTAAAATATTTATTGATTCCAGTGCTCAGGCGAAACCTGCAGAAGCCCCCGACGACACCTGGTACAGTCTGTTCCCTGTGGAGAATGAAGAGCTGATCTACCACAAATGGGAGGACGAGGTTATCTGGGATGCGCAGCAGATGACCAAGGTGCCCAAGCCAAAGGTGCTGACCCTCGATCCAAACGATGAGAATATCATCCTGGGCATTCCCGACGACATCGATCCCTCTAAGATCAACAAGAACACGGGACCGCCTCCGAAGATCAAGATACCACATCCGCACGTGAAGAAATCCAAGATCCTGCTGGGCAAGGCGGGAGTTATTAATGTGCTGGCGGAGGACGCGCCTCCGCCACCGCCCAAGAGTCCCGACCGAGATCCCTTCAATATATCGAACGACACGTGAGTGGAGACCAAATTAAAAATCTTATTTTGTACTTAAAGCATACCCAATTCCCATGCAGTTATTACACGCCCAAGACTGAACCCACGCTGCGCCTGAAAGTGGGTGGAGGAAACCTCATACAGCACTCGACGCCTGTGGTGGAGCTACGCGCTCCGTTTGTTCCCACTCACATGGGCCCCATGAAGCTGCGCTCCTTCCATCGCCCGCCTCTGAAGAAATACTCACACGGTCAGCTGGCCCAGATCACGCACCACTCCGTCTTCCCGCTGCTAAAACATATCGTAAAGAAGGCCAAGCAGCGCGAGGTTGAGCGCATCGCCTCCGGTGGCGGTGACGTCTTTTTCATGCGCAACCCGGAGGATTTGAGCGGCAAGGATGGCGATATCGTTCTGGCCGAGTTCTGCGAGGAGCACCCGCCGCTGATGAACCAGGTGGGCATGTGCTCAAAGATCAAGAACTACTACAAACGCAAGGCGGAGAAGGACAGCGGCCCGCAGGACTATGTCTATGGCGAGGTGGCCTTCGCCCACACCAGTCCGTTTTTGGGCATCCTGCATCCAGGGCAGTGCATCCAGGCGCTTGAAAACAACATGTATCGCGCGCCCATATACCCGCACAAGATGTCCCACAACGACTTCCTCGTGATTCGCACCCGCAACAGCTATTGGATTCGGGCCATAAACGCCATCTTCACCGTTGGCCAGGAATGTCCGCTCTACGAGGTGCCGGGACCGAATTCCAAGCGGGCTAACAACTTTACACGCGACTTCCTGCAGGTTGGTAAAGATGTGATTTAAATATCCTATGTTTGAGACAATTTTCAACTCTTGTGGACGAATTTCAGGTCTTCATCTACCGCCTGTTCTGGAAGAGTCGCGATAATCCGCGACGCATTCGCATGGACGACATCAAGAGGGCCTTTCCAGCGCACTCGGAGAGCAGCATCCGCAAGCGACTGAAGCAGTGTGCCGACTTTAAGCGCACGGGCATGGACTCCAACTGGTGGGTGATAAAGCCGGAATTCCGCCTTCCATCCGAGGAGGAAATCCGAGCCATGGTGTCCCCGGAGCAGTGCTGCGCCTACTTTAGCATGATAGCGGCCGAGCAGCGTCTAAAAGTGAGTATTTTAAGCGGTGTTAAGTTGTCGAATATGTAATACTCGTTTTATTTCTGTTTTTAGGATGCCGGCTATGGAGAAAAGTTTCTGTTTGCCCCACAGGAGGATGACGACGAGGAGGCGCAACTGAAACTGGATGACGAAGTGAAAGTCGCACCCTGGAACACCACGCGTGCCTATATCCAAGCAATGCGGGGCAAGTGCCTGCTGCAGCTTAGTGGTCCGGCTGATCCCACGGGTTGCGGTGAAGGCTTCTCATACGTTAGAGTGCCCAACAAGCCCACGGTGAGAAAGTTAAACCGTAAAATCAAAAAAAAGAAGAGATTTTATTTCCCCTTTTTCCTCCACAGCAAACCAAGGAAGAGCAGGAATCGCAGCCAAAACGCTCTGTCACCGGAACGGATGCTGATCTTCGCCGCCTTCCTCTGCAAAGAGCCAAGGAGCTGCTGCGCAAATTTAAGGTGCCCGAGGAGGAGATTAAGAAGCTTTCCCGATGGGAGGTCATCGACGTGGTGCGGACTTTGTCCACAGAGAAAGCTAAGGCTGGCGAGGAGGGCATGGACAAGTTTTCGCGCGGTAACCGTTTTTCCATTGCGGAGCACCAGGAGCGCTACAAGGAGGAATGCCAGCGCATCTTCGATCTGCAGAACCGGGTGCTGGCCAGTTCCGAGGTTCTCTCCACCGATGAGGCGGAATCCTCCGCTTCTGAAGAATCGGACCTCGAGGAATTGGGAAAGAACCTGGAGAACATGCTCTCCAACAAAAAGACATCAACGCAGCTCTCGTTGGAGCGTGAGGAGCAGGAGCGTCAGGAGCTGCTGCGGCAACTGGACGAAGAGCACGGCGACGGCGGGGGAGGCGGTGGCGCCAAAGGGGCCAAGGCCAAGGAGGAGACATCCCAGCAGCAACCCGGGAACGCCAGCAATCCAGGCAGAATCCTGCGCATAACGCGCACCTTCAAGGGCAACGACGGCAAGGAGTACACCCGGGTGGAGACAGTACGCCGTCAGCCAGTGATCGACGCCTACATCAAGATCCGCACCACCAAGGACGAACAGTTCATCAAGCAGTTTGCCACGCTGGACGAGCAGCAAAAGGAGGAGATGAAGCGCGAGAAGCGGCGAATCCAGGAGCAGCTGCGGCGCATCAAGCGCAACCAGGAGCGCGAGCGCCTAGCCCAGCTGGCTCAGAACCAGAAGCTCCAGCCCGGCGGTATGCCCACCTCGCTGGGCGACCCCAAGAGCTCCGGTGGTCATGCGCATAAGGAGCGGGACGGTGGCTACAAGGAGGTCAGCCCTTCACGCAAGAAGTTCAAGCTTAAGCCGGATCTCAAGCTCAAGTGCGGCGCCTGCGGCCAGGTGGGACACATGCGCACAAACAAGGCCTGTCCCCTGTATACGGGCATGCAGAGCAGCCTATCCCAATCGAACCCCTCGCTGGTTGATGACTTCGACGATCATAGCGAGAAGGAAATGGCCATGGATGACGATGACTTAGTTAATGTCGATGGCACCAAGGTAACGGTTAGCAGCAAGGTGCTCAAGAGACACGGCGGCGATGACAGCAAGCGACGCAGTGGCTCCAGCTCTGGACTCACCATGAAGGTTCCGCGCGACGCGATGGGTAAGAAGAAGCGGCGCGTGGGCGGAGAGATCCACTGCGACTATCTGCAGAGGCACAACAAGACCGCCAACCGTCGTCGCACCGACCCCGTGGTAGTGCTGTCCTCAATATTGGAGCTTATCCTCAACGAGCTCCGCTCCATGCCGGACGTGTCGCCGTTCCTGTTTCCGGTAAGCGCGAAGAGGGTGCCGGACTACTATCGCGTGGTCACCAAGCCCATGGACCTGCAGACGATGCGGGAGTACATTCGCCAGCGTAGGTACACCAGTCGAGAGATGTTCCTGGAGGACCTCAAGCAGATTGTGGACAACTCGCTGATCTACAACGGATCGCAGAGCGCCTACACGCTGGCTGCCCAGCGCATGTTCACCAGCTGCTTTGAGCTACTCGCCGAGCGCGAGGACAAGCTGATGCGCCTCGAGAAGGCTATAAACCCACTCCTTGATGACGACGACCAAGTGGCGCTCTCCTTCATCTTCGACAAGCTGCACACGCAGGTCAAACAGCTGACCGAGAGCTGGCCTTTCCTGAAGCCGGTCAACAAGAAGCAAGTCAAAGACTACTACATGGTCATCAAGCGCCCCATGGATCTGGAGACGATCGGAAAGAACATCGAAGGTGAGTGTTAGACCATTCGGCGATTAAAGAAAGCTTTGTTAAAAAAATATTACAAACAAGTCCAAGCCATCTGAATAATCCAAAATCTATCCCGTCTCCTACTCTTTAGCCCATCGGTACCACAGTCGAGCGGAGTATTTGGGCGACATTGAGCTGATTGCCACAAACTGCGAGCAGTACAATGGCAGCGATTCCCGCTACACCAAGTTCGCCAAGAAGATCCTGGAATTCGGACAGTCCCAGTTGGAGGAGGTGAGTGCAGCTTAGAAATGATTTAACTCCCCCATATCTCGAACAATCTCACTTATTCAATCCAGTTTGTGGAGCACTGTTCCCAGCTGGAGGACAACATAGCCAAGACTCAGGAGCGGGCGAGGGAGAATGCACCCGAGTTGGAAGAGGCCTGGGGCAACGATGACTACGATTTCGGACGGGGCAGCCGAGCCAGCTCTCCGGGAGACGACTACATCGACGTTGAGGGAAATGTGGGCCACGCCACCTCAAACACTATTCATCGCGGCATGGGTGCGGAATCGGGGGCGTCGCATGCCCAATCAGTGCGGAAGACTGCGCCTCCTGGTACTGGCGAGGTGAAGCGCGGAAGGGGAAGACCCCGCAAGCAACGCGATCCCGTGGAGGAGGGTAAGTGGGCAAGGGCCTGTCTCCTTCTACTAATATCCTTCCACTGCATACATGTAAACATTCCCACATTAAATCTCTCTCCTGGTCTTCTGTGAAACTATTGGTATTGATCACGCTTCCTACCCCCATTTTAAACTCAGTAAACTATAATCTAAATACAGTTTATAGAGCATAGTACAAATCCTGTGGTTGTGGTCGACACTTATCAGGTGGATCTTTTGGCTTCTACTAATCTCTAAGTCTAGTCATCGGAAATGAGCGTATAAAATTGGATGAGAAATAATACAAATCCAATTCATTGTATAAATTTACTAAGTAGATATCAGATCCTTGAGTTACTGAGTAAGCAGTAAAAACATCATCATCAAAATGCATGAATCAATTATATTTCGATTTAATAATGTTGGAATTTTTCTGTAAATTTTGAGATCGAGGAATTTAAATCCGTCCGCAATCGTAGTCATGCAAATATTTGTTAGCATTAGATACAGAGAACTTGGGGAACAACTTGACTAGATACATTCGGGTCATACCCAATCTACGATTAATATTTCGTATCAAAACTTTAATAGTTTTTTGAATCCCAGAGTCAACAATCCCAGGAAGTTTTGATTCTTTTCTGGCCAAGTACTTCGTCTAGCGGAGATTTCATCCAAGTATTTGCGCGTACACAACAAACGATTAAATGGAATCCCAGAACTTGTTACCACCTGCAACAAATCTTACCTTTTTCTAGTCAAAGCCAGGAATCCGGTTAAGCGTGGTCGGGGGCGTCCGAGGAAGGACAGCCTTGCCTCAAACATGAGTCAGACGCAAGCTTACTTCCTGGATGAAGGTAAGCCGACTAATCCCAACTACGACACGCAATTCAACACTTGCTAAAAAATTGTTAAACCACTTCCGTTCACTCATGACAACCCAAATTAACTGACACGACACGAATGCATTTCTAACGCTTCTTTACAATCTTAGTGTTTCGGTTCGGATTGACTTGCTTTATTAATTGCTTTACTAACATCTTTTTTCGCTAGTTAAATGTTGCATGCTTTTTTGATTGATCTGACCTTGTTCATGAACTTTAATGAATATTGCATTTTATTTCAGTTGCTGGTAGTGCACACATCATTGCGCGGACTTTATGGTTTCTTTACTAATCCTTCTTGCCTTCCACCAGACCTGCAATGTTCGACGGACGATGAGGACGATGACGAGGAGGAGGACTTCCAGGAGGTCTCCGAGGATGAGAACAATGCGGCCAGCATTTTGGATCAAGGAGAGCGCATTCACGCGCCCGCCGACGGAATGGACTATATCGATCCCAAGAATATCAAGACGGAGATTGACATCGAGGCGCAGCAAATGGCAGGTGGGTGCATCCGGTCAAGAGCTTTGTTTTGCTTTTATATCTCTCTGTCAGGGACCGTGAAATAACTTATAGTTAATTATTAATATATGAATTAATATTAATATTATTAAGCCAGATTTCATTTTTCAATTGCAAGACAATTTGCCCTGAACATATAGACTTTACTTTTAAGAATTGCATTTGAAAAATTACAAGTAGTCATTAAATTATAATTAAAACTGTAACGGTCCCTGATCTCATTTGCGAAGTGTATAACTAATATGCATACTTCTTTCGGTCGCTGATTCTTTTGGATTCTGTTTCTGATTCTCTCCATTCGCGCTCCCTCCACCATATATTAAGCAGAGGAGCCGGTCGGCGAGGACGACAGCCAGCAGGTGGCGGAAGCAATGGTGCAGTTGAGTGGCGTGGGCGCCGGCTACTATGCTCAACAGCAGCAAGGTCTTTATTATCCTTTGTTCCTATCTGTGTTGTGCCCCTGATGTCGATGTCCCTATCCCAGTTTGATCCAAATATTGATTCTCCCAGCGCATGCTCGCTTAGCTTACTAATGAGTTTTTTCGATGTCTTTCAGATGAGTCCATGGACGTGGACCCCAACTACGATCCCTCCGACTTTCTGGCCATGCACAAGCCCCGCCAGAATCTCGGCGACCCCATCAGTTCGCAGGGTGCCTTCTCGGACTTCCTTCCTCGCGCTCAGGATCAGGATTCAGGCGCATACAATCCCTCGGAAGCCAGCACAAGTGCTGCTGCCGCCGCGGCTTCTGCAGCTGGAATGGGTCTGCCCTCCCACGAGGACGATTCTTCGGCTATGCAAATGCCACCCGAAATGCCCGTTAGTGGAATGAACAACGGCTTGGGCATTGACGATGACCTGGACATTTCGGAGAGCGACGAGGAAGACGACGGGTCAAAAGTACGCATCAAGAAGGAGATCTTTGATGACGGCGAATTCTCGATGCAGCAGCATCAGCACACTGGGCAGCAGTCGCAGATATATCTGGTGGACTCGCCCAACGAGCCCCCAACCCTCGAGTTTCAGCATCCTCCGCAAATCGACTACCAGCATTCGCAGGGATTGGAGCAACTGCAGCAGCAGCAGCATCAACAAGTAATGCCTCCTCAACCGGAGCAGCAGCAGCAGCAACAAATGCCGCAGGGAGACAACGATTACGCGTGGACTTTTTAGACCAGTTGTGCTTTAACACGGAACTTATTATTGTTAATTGTATGTGAAAGTATAAAGTTGTGTTCTGTCCGCAAAAGTGTGCGATGTGGAATTATCGTTTATATACCTTTATACCTAAGTTTGTACTTGAACAATTAAACATATAAACAAAAAATGACACCACAACAGAAATAATTTCTTACAATTCAACAAGATCTTACAAGATAATTGTAAAATCTTTCGAGATTGCGATTCGAATACTTACATTAAGCCTTATCCCTCTGTTGTCTTCCACGAAGACTAGTTGGACCACTGTATCCTGTACGTATAATTGTAAATTGATTGCAAGAATATTCCCTTATCGTTTCGTGTTTTGCTTGTTAAACTTAAATATTTTTACAATTAACCGCACTTAATTAGCAGCCTTTTCAAATCATTTAAAAGCATAGACCTAAAGCCGCCATTAAAACCAATCAACATTAGAGCTTTTCAGTTCCAGGTCGGACCACCAATCGTTTAATACATATGTAATAGCTCAGTTCACAGTTAACGCGATAACGTAAATTTTAGCTTAACTTTCATGTCACAGTCGTCGTCATCTTCCCCGGCTCCTTCTGGTGGCATGACACTATCTCATCCACCCTTCTCCTCCTCATCCGCCGCCACCTATTGCTTTGAGAATTGTCGGGTTGCACTTGTGTGAGTTAGAGGTGCTGCATGGCTTGCGAGTGTCCAGTGGTGCTAATCTTACAGCAGTTTCAGATGGCCGGTGACCCGATCGATGTCAACCGCGGCTGCCGGACCTACGGCCAGCACAGTCTTTGAGTTGGCTTCGATCTGGGTGCGGCCGGCGTCGCGTATAAGGCAGGTGTTCAGCTGCTGGCGCTCGGCAGCCTTCTTGATGGCCATCAGCTCCGCCTCGCTCTCCACACGCACCGCGATCTTGGCGCAGCCGCAGCTCTCCCAGGCCCGCAGTAAACGAGGCGTCCTGGCAACCGCCCGCTGGTAGGCACCCACTGCTGCATGGCCGCACTGGGCGGCAATCTTGCCCTTGCCCATCTTCAGGTCATTGCGCACGACTAGCACCATCTTGAAGTTATCGTTGAAGCCACCATAGCCCTACGAAATGGAGAAATAAACAATTAAAACCATTCTATATTCAACAAATTTTAAAAATATTCAGATGAAATATTTATCTGTTTAATAGAAGCGCGGAATCTGACGAAATTACATATTCAAATTGGAAATTATTATAAACAGATATGGTTATAAAAATAGCATTAAGGAAAATCTAGCTTGTAGGCATGGCCTGCAAAATGCCTACTATTTCAACGAAAAATTGCAACATTTATATTTTTAGAGACCAATTTAAATATTTTTGAATGAAGCTTAAGTTTGCTGAAAATCCAGCCCAATGCTGATATTTTGCCCTCAACTGTAGGTTAGTGAATCGAGTTGTTGTAGTCACAAAAGGGCTATATAAAACTGAGCCCACCTGCAAGGCAACATCCTATGGATACTCCAAGTCCCAGTATCACGACCGGATGTAGCATGCTCACCTTATCCGCCACCGGAGCATCGCCGGAACTTCCAACTGCGGCCGGAGGAGCCGCCACCGCTCCTTCACCAGCGGACGAGTCCTTGGCGTCGCCCCTCTTCAGGGCGTAGCGGTAGCCCACGAAGAAGGATAGCATCACAGCCAGGCCATTGAGGATCTGCGTCGAGTCCAGAATCTTGTCGCCCATGTCGCTCCAATTGTTGTCTCTGTATTTCGCGAGAAAAGGCAACCGATGGCGCTCACTTCACGTTTTCGGGTGCGGTCACACCAAGTACAGATTTTTGCGGCGCTCGACAGGTCACACTACTAGTGGTGGTACATTTTGCGATATACGTCAAGGCAGCGTCGAATCAAAACTTTTGCAATTAGTAATATCCTCGATGTTAAACAAAATGATTTCAAAAATAAATTTGAGCACTTTAAATGTCGGAATAGGTTTCAAAAATTTAAACGATCTAATTGATATGTTAATTGGCCTTAAATCAAAAGATTAATGCAAATTTCGAATTTCATTCGACATTAAAATGGCGGATTTGAACATATTTTGTTACAGAAACGGGCGTTTTTGTAGCAGTGTTGCTTCCATTTTTTCAGACTAATTTAACAATCAAAGAACTAGTACCTTTTTTCTTGAGGACCGAAAATCCGAAAAACCAAACATAAACAAACGGCGCGAAGCGTTTGAAGATAACACATCAGAGTGACCGTACAACTGTTCAATGCCCTCGATTGGTATTTATGCACCTGCTGAAAGGGCCACACTGACACATACGTGTCTGTAATTTTCTGTCTTCGTGGACGAAGCCGAAAAGGATTGTTAAAGCCCCATTTAATTGCATTTAGTTAGGTTAATCTTCGCAAAACACACCGCAAACAGACAGCCACAGCCATGGGCGTAGCCAGCATGTTGCAGATCGACGAGGTGCTGGGCGACTTCAACAGAATGAACAAGCGTCAGGTGAGCGGCGCCGCTTCCCGGGGTGTAGATTGTTTTGTGAGCCATATTTCTCCCTCTTCCAGTCCCTGTACCAGGTGCTGAGCTTCGCCATGATCGTCTCCTCGGCGCTGATGATATGGAAGGGCCTGATGGTGGTCACCGGCAGCGAGTCGCCCATCGTGGTGGTGCTGAGCGGCAGTATGGAGCCGGCATTCCACAGAGGCGACCTGCTCTTCCTCACCAACTACAAGGAGGAGCCGGTGCGCGTCGGCGAGATCGTCGTATTCAAGGTGGAGGGCAGAGACATACCCATAGTGCATCGCGTGATCAAGCTGCACGAGAAGTGAGTATGGCCAAAGGCTCTTTCAGCTTCGAAAGAAAAGCGCACATTTCGCTTTATTTATGGTGGCAAGCAAGATGTTTTGCATTTTTTCTATGTAGCAATACACTTTATTAGTTTTTGGCTACCAAATGTGTAAACGTTTTGCTAAGACTGCAAGACAAGTACAAAAAAAAAGAGCAGTGCGCGAGTTCATTCAACAAAATTTGTTATAATCTTTCGAAATTTGTTCTTAAATGTGCTTAAACGTTGTGTTACGCTAACCTCACTAAATGGAGCTCAATCTGCATTCATATTAGTCGACTTAAAGATTGCTTACTAAATCCGATTTCTCTTTTAGGGAGGATGGTACCGTCAAGTTCCTGACCAAGGGCGACAACAACAACGTGGACGACCGGGGACTGTATGCGCCTAATCAACTTTGGTTAACTAAAAAGGACATTGTGGGCCGGGCCAGGGGCTTCCTGCCCTACGTGGGCATCATCACGATTTTCATGAACGAGTACCCGAAGGTCAAGGTGGGTCGCAAAATCCATTACTCTTCGAGCACATCCTTTAATACTCTCTTATCTGTCTTTCAGTGGGCCATCCTCTCCATTCTGGCAATTTTCGTGCTGCTTCATCGGGAATAAACGGGGACTCCCTTATTTTGTAGGTACAATTTATAAGTAGGAAGTGCACAATCTCGAGCCTGTTTGCATTTTCGTTTGATCAATCCGACGCAACGATTTTCTTTCCTTCCCCGCCACATAAACATCAACAACAACAAAACGAACGTTGTCCGGAGCTGAATTTCAATAAAGATATAACGATTTTTAATAGTTATTGAGCTTTTTCAAAGGCGAGGAGCTGCTTCTTGAGCATCCCGCCCCAATGATACTTGGTGGCTCCGCTTTGGGACACAATCCGGTGGCAAGGAATGAGGATGGACACTTCGTTTTTGGCCACGGCGTTGGCCACCGCACGAACCGCTTTTGGGCGACCCATTGCCTCCGCCAGTTGGGTGTAAGTGTAGGTTTCCCCGCTCTTCAAGCCAACAAGAGCTGTCCACACGGATTGCTGGAACTCGGTGCCGTTCAGAGTGATTGTTGTCTCGTTTTGGTTCTCCTTATCCCCATTGAAAAGTGAGCCGGCCACGCTCTGGACGAGATCGTCATCCCTGAGGAGTCTTGACTTTGGCCACCTCTGCTGCGCTTCTTCGCAGGTCTCCTCTTCCGTGGTTTGCACAAAGTAAAGCAAGCAAATTGCGACTTCCTTTTTTCCTTGATCGGTCGGTGGATTAATGACGCCCATCATCATCCTTCCGAACTTTGTGGTCAGGAAGGAGAAGCTGATGAGCTTCGGCGGATCCCGCATCGGAATCAAGCGGAGCCTCGGATTATCAGAAAACCACATCGGATTGTGTTTATGTTTACTTGTGAAATTCGTAAATAAGCCGAACAGAGTGACCAGACAGAATCCAGCATAGAGGCGCCAATTCCAAAGTCGGGCATTTTGGGAATTCCAGGAAATTGTTTAAAACAAAGCTTGCCAGATCAAATATTTTTAGCGCTGCCAGACTTTGCATCAAAGGCGGTCTATTTAAAAGGGCTAATCAAGCAGTGCAAAATTACAAATAGTTGGAAAATATGAAGTAATTAAGGTATCGTCTAATAATTAAAAAAGTCGCAAGTCAGATAAATAGTGTACTTAGAAGAAGGTCTAATACCTTTTTAATGGTCATTACGGAAAACAACTTTCACAAACCATGTTTAAAAACAGTTTGTATTAAGTTATTTACCTACTAAGCTCGTATTAGTTTGACATTCATCGAACTGCTTCCCTTTGAGTGCATCTTTTGATGAGAGCTACATTTTCTAGTATTTACGATTTAATTAGCTCTTATAAAATTCAAAACAATTTCAACCAATTAATATTATTCATCAGCTTTAAAAACAACTGAGCCGTGCTTTAACTAAATCACATATTTTTTAATCACCTTGCTGTTGATGCTGATAAAGAATGAGATTGCTTTTAGGGTCGGAAATGTCTTCTTTACTGCGTTACAAACTTTGGGTAAAAAAATAATATCCTCTGCAAGGGTATAAATAAATTAATTGAGAACAAATATCTGCTGTTTAGGAATTGTACATGACTCTCATTTACTAACATAGTTTATACCCAAAAGTCCTACTTTGAACTTTCGCCCCAATCCTGATTCATAATTTTTAGAGTAAATGGAATATTTCAAACTTTCAAATAGGGTTTTTATTTATTTTAAGTTACTATTTATTTTTAAATTTTTACTTTATTATTTAAAAATAGCACAAATATTACCTAATAATACATTTTTATTAACGGTGTATGACTCATTCTTTTTAAGCACAAACAAAAATATATTTTTTTGGGTTTACTTCTGAGATTTCAGCACTCCTGCAATCTATAATGTGGTCTTAAAATCCTATCTATCAACCGTATGCAAAATCGTTTTGGTCAAAGGCATTTGATGAATTTCCTGGGTAATTTTCTTGCCAGCAAAAAATAACTCAACAAATAAATCCCCAAGAATGTATATTTTCAAAACATGTGATACGAGTATATAGATTCCCAATGTAATCCCCAAGCATGGTCTGTCATCGCACTGATAGTTTTGCATATGATATATATTTTGACCATGGGTTGAATTTCCCCTTCTAATTAATCAAGATATCCCAGTTACCATATGTACATATATTTTGAAGGTTTTCACGGCGGCTGCTAGAAGTCCCCAGTGTCGCACGTTTCCCGACTTATCTGAGTACGTGGAAACTAGTGGTTGCCAATGCCCAAAAATCGTCGGCGATATGTCAGCTCCTCATCAATGGAAAAACCCAACCTCCGAATAAATTGACCACACAGTTTATTAACAATTCGCAAACGGTTTTCGTTTATGGTTTATTCATAATGCCTTTGTGTTGTACAGTTATAATTAAATTACAATTAGGACTAGATTAAATATACAGACGTACATGAAGATTGTTTCACCGAATGCTTTCTAGCGCGAAACGAATAACTTGGGGGCATCCTAAAACTTAGCTAATAATACTACTACAGACGTACAGAGTGGCGTGGTCGAGGGGAGTATCTAGTCTAGGGGTATGTTTTTTGTTGAATTGTTGTATAGTTTTTGATATTTAAGTTCTCTTTTGATTCAGTTATTGTTAGTACTTTGTCAATGGCTCTCTGTGCAGTTAAGTAAGATTAGTATTTATACAAGTATAACCCTGAGTTTAGTTAATGCTAGTCTAAAGAACTTCAGCTGCGGCAATGCGAAAATGTAGTTTAAGTATTTACAGCCCCTAGATGAATATGGCACCTCGATTCCACGATTCCAAGTTTCTAGCGTTTGATTACCGATTTTGTAAAGAATTATATTTTCAATTTGCTACATGTATGACATAATTATTTACTTATTTTATTTTCTTATTTCCTTTATTTTTGTCTGATTTTTGTGCATTTTCTATTAATTTATCACAACGAAATGCGTCAACATATTGGCAGCGGCAACAACAACAACAACATTAATAACAATAACAACAATCGCTTCAACGAAAAGTGTTCAACTCTGCTTGGATGTTGCTGCTGCGATTGTTGCTGCTGCTGCGGTTGCTGTTGCTGCTGTGGATAGATCATTGGTGCCCAGGTCGCTGGTCTGCGGTTTCATCTGCAACTCCGGTTGGTGTTGCTGCTGCTGCTGCTGCTGCGGCGGAGGAGGAGGCTTTTCACTGATCACGGGCGCCGAGTGTTGTGTGAGGATATCCGCCGGAATAAGGCCCTCCTTGACACGCTTCTTTTGCTTCATGCGGCGGTTCTGGAACCATATCTTGACCTGAAATCAGAACCAGAACAATTTTATGAATATACAAATAGAATTCAACGTGATGAAGTTACTTAAAACAAGAAAGAAAATCCAACTCTGTGTCCAAAGCTTGGAGCAACCAATTGATTTTAACCCGCTTTGCATGGCAGCTATATGATATAGTGGTCCGATTTTTTAAGTTTTTCGAAATCGGGATTAAATCTTATGAAACATCTCAGTGGCGCTTAATGCTCCATATTTTTTTCAACTGTTTCTATGGCAGCTACAATTTTCCATCTTATAGCGATCCGAGATTTGTATGTCCATCAGAATCGACATAAAGGACAACTTCTAGGGATTGCATTAATTTTATTAAACTATAACGAAGTTATGGCATTCCTATTTTCCACTTATATACTTCCTGTAACTGAATAGAGGGTCGATGCAAAGTTAAAGCAACCGATCAAGAATATAGGTATATATTTTGTAGTAGCGAAGACTTCCGCTTCACTGCGTTCAAAAGTTCTGGTTAAAATTCGAGGGTATACTAAATACTATAGATCTCCAGATGCTTAAAATTAAGTAAGCTTAAGCTTTCAACTTTAACCCACCTGTGTTTCGTTTAGCTGCAGGGTGTTGGCGATTTCGATGCGTCGCGCCCGTGTTAGGTAGCGATTGAAGTGGAACTCCTTCTCCAGCTCGGTTAGCTGCTTGTTGGTGAAGTTCGTCCTGCCGGAGTTGTTGGTGTTGGTGGACAGGCCGCAGCTGCTAAGGCCCCCTCCGGACCCGTTGCCCAGACCCACGCCCACGCCCATGCCGTTGGGGTGGCCGCTGCTCGCCGTCGCATTGTTCGAGAGCATCAGGGAGTTCTGCACGGCCAGGACATTACCGATCCCAGCGGATCCGTTCCCTCCCACACCCACAGGGCCGCTGACGACGCCGCTACCACCGCCGCCGACGGCACGGCACATGTCCAGCTGTCCATTCATCTGGAAGTCGTGCATGCTGGCGATGCTGCTGGCAGGTAGTTTCGGGGCTGCACAGAGAGAGAGGAGAAAGAGATTGAAAGATTTAAGTAGGAATACACTTGGACAAAATAATTTAAAGAAGAATTTGTGGTTACTTTTATTTTTTTGTATATATATTTTGAGGTTCGGTTATAATCCGAATCTTTTCTCAGTGCAGGGTTTGCTTTTGGGACTCCCATTGTTGTGGTTTCACGGCAAGAAAGGGGGAGTGAGGTTCAGGTGAGGCTGGCGATCCCCTAACGCTGATCTTTAGCTGTCGCAGCTAATCATTGTGAGAGTTTAGACCCTCGATCCCTCGCCCTCGCCCTCTCCTTCTCCCTGACCCTGGCCCTGGCCCTGCTCTTTCCATTTGACTTTTGGCTTGTTTGCGTGATTTTGCATTTTATTCATAATTTGACATGCGCCCCGTGGCTAAAGCCGACGATGATGAAAATAATTCCTTTTGGCCGTTTGTCATTCCCTGGAAGGATTTAATGCGCTCAATAGGTTTGTTTGAAAATATTGGGATTATCCCGACAGCGGGCATTTGGTTCCCTAACGCAGATCCTCAGATCCTCATTCTGATTCTGATTCTGATTCTGACTTTAGCTCTCACTTTGTTTTGGGGGAGGATCGAGAATTATGCTATTTGTGGGTTGGTTGGGATTTGGGATTTTTCGTTAGCCGGATTTTTGTCTTGGGTCGTGCTGAGTTTGGTTAGAAAGTAAAAAGTGTATAGCTGCAGGTTTTTAAATCCATTTATTTGTGGTTACTAATTTTGACAGAACCTCAAAAGAAAAATTGTAAATTGTAAAAATGTAAGTGTTGGGAGAATATTTTGTAAATAAAATCTATATTTTTTTAAGTTTTATTAAATTGAACTTTAATTTATGGACCCCAAAACTAGAAGCTCATAAAAAAACCTTTTCACACAGTCATAAATCTAATGAAAGTTATTTAAGCATAAATCAATTAATAAGCCGTAAACGAACGAAGAGTTCCATTTGTGCCCAGTGATGATGACGAGGGCGATGATTAACCTTCTTGAAGTTAAAAGGTGCCGAGCTGAGGCCATATTAATTGGTTCCCCGAGTTCCTCCAGCCCGTTTAGTTATCGAGTTGGCTCAACAGTTTTAGGCAATTGGCCGCTGCGAGTGCAATAAATCAAACCCACAGCCACATGCAATAAATAAGTTTCACAAAGTCGAGTCAATGATGAATTTATGACTGGTCCTCTAAGTGCTACCCCGATACCCAAATTGGCATCCAGTTGGAATCCGCACAGTAGCCGGTCGCGCACCTTTCGAGGGATTGGGAACTGTTTGCGCGGACCGATCGATAAGTGCCAGCCGAAGCCGAAGTCGGGCTGGAAACTCTCCTATCGTAATGCACACAGGAATGTCTAAGAAAACAAGCCGCAGGATTACCGCTCCAAGTGGCCTGGGCTGCATTTGAATTTCCCGGCAAACACGCAAACAGGCAAACAAAGCCAAACAAGCGCCGCGGCAGTTGCACGGCCAGTTGCAGTCACTGTCGCATTCCCAATCCCAATCCCAGTCCCAAACCCAATCCCAACCACGTTCACGGTAGCAGTTACAGAAAAGCAGCAGTGGCTGCGACAGTTCGGAGTTACTGCATTCCGGTTAGGTTATCAATGTGCCGGCAGCTAAGCAGCTAAGGCAGCCGCCAATCAATGCACAGTGGTGAGCGGATTTTGCAAAATAAGTCCCATTATGTTCCGATTTAATCTCCGAATATTGGTTTCAATATTCATATGCAATGTGGGAATAAGGATCATGTGTATTATTTTGTTTTTGGGAAATTATACTAATTATTTAAAATAAAGGGAGTGGAAAATTGGTAGGGCCTAACAACAATCTCCAAAAACTCAGAGCTTTTGTTTTAATTTTAATAATATTATTGAATATTGATATTATGTTAGTTCCTATTGATTTTTATCATTATTTTAGATTTTATGAGAACAATCGTATTTACATTTCATTTAAATGCTTAACAAAGGATTTTTCTGAGTATTTGAGCGTTGAGTAAGCGCAATGTAAGAATGCAGAAAAAAATATATTTCTGATTTTGAGCAATAGACAAATATTACAGTTAGTATGGGTTCCACTGTGCCACGGTGCGGCCTCTATTAGTGGCACGGCTTCTGCTGGTGTCGCTCGGGTTGTCAAACATGTCGCGGCCAGTTGGCGGCACTGTCGCTTTTGTCCGGCGCCAACCGATATCTGCTTTGTAATATTAGTTTTAGAGAGCATTATCGGGGGATCGCTTCCACTTCAATGCTCCGAATGCTCCGAATGCTCGAATGCCGGAGAGGAGATTGGCGGGCAGAAGGAGAACGGGAGTGAAGAGAAACTCCGGGGCTAACTGGGCTCCCTCCTGCCGCCCGACCCACCCTCTGTGCTGAAGGCCATCCTCTCCGAGGAGGTGGGTGGCACAACGGGCCCTGGCACCATGGCGCTTAAGTGACACTGTTGACAATCAGTGTAAACAACCGGAGTCGCTGCAGCAGAATGTAGTGCAGGGGAGGATGAGCCGGGAGCGGAGCGCGGCGCGGTTGAGTGCAACAGCTAGGGGCGCCACACAAAGTCAATGTAATTTGATAACATCTCAACTAGCGGTAATTACAATCGTAGGTTTAGCCCAGTCAAACGATTGTTGACTTTTGCATATCTTCCCTGACATCACACAATTCTCGTGTGAAAAGTTTGAAAGGCAGGAAAATCCATGGAACGGAAAACACACAATCAGCTGTGATTGTTAGAATCTGGTAAAAAAATGTGTTTATTAGGGTATGAGTCTTACAGAAAATGACAAAATAATTGACTAAAGTTAAAACAAGAACAGAAGGCTAAGTTCTAAACCTTTTGCTATCATTTAAAACGATTGTTTTTATAATAATTTCGATTTGAATAAAACATTCTTTTATCCTCCCAGAACTAATTTATATGAATGATTTTAAGTTTAAACGAAAATTAATAATCACTCCAATAAATGATTTAACACTTCTCAATAAAATACAGAGTCGATACCCGATAAAACACATTTGTGGGACATGCATTATTTCATATTAATTTTGTTTTTAAATTATTTCCTTTTATTAATAAATATAAAATTGCAATGCATCTATTTTCAATAGAACTACAACCTTGTCCTTGAATTCTTACGCTTCAAGTACAGTTACCACCAGACCGTGAGTCATCCGCATGCAAACGGCCATTTTGATATGATATAAAAATGATATTATCATTTCTATTATGTAGGCGCCACTGCCACTTTACGGAGATCCCCACTCACGCTCACACAGAAGCCAGCTGACAATCCGGGTAGCATTACATGGGGTCCGTTTTGGGGCGATTAAGTGGGTCTGGGGCCGTAGCCCACAGACCGTAGACCGTAGACCGTAGAGCGTAGAGCGTAGACCATAGACCGGAGAACGAACCCGGCCGTAGCGGACCGATGTGGAGTGGAACGCCGTCTGGCCGGCGGCTCAATTGATAATAATATTTAATTCGAGTGCAAATAGAAAATTATATTTCAATTAAAAGTAAATTGTTTTAATTGTTGATTAAACACAACAGCAACATCAACTTCAGCGCGTCATGTGGCAAAACTTTTGAGAACCCATTCCAGCCCACTAATCTGGGGGCCATAAAAGTGCACAAAAAGCAGACCAAAATATGCTGACGATCGGTGGCTTTAGTGACGATTTGATTGATCACCTGCCGGTAATTTATGGCCCCAATCGGAAAGAAGTCAGACGCTGCCCCAAGTGCCAATATAACCCATTGCCCATAACATTCTGCAATCAATAGAGGCTGTACTATTTGCCTTGGACGGGACATATGTTCAACTTCACTGGCCAGAGGTCAGTCCGCTCTAATTGAGTTGGCAATCCCCAGCTGAAACCCTTTTTCGGGGAGGATTGACCCAGCTAATTAGGCACAGTCAACACACTTTGGCATTTTGGGATCCGACTCGGACTCTGACTCGGACACAGACTCGGTCTCTGACTCTGACTTGACTAAACTGCCATAATCCCGTCGAAAATCCACGAGCCATGTCCATTCATTCTGTCAGTTTTATTGGCCGCCTGTCAACCCGTGACTTTTTCCACATGTCATGCGATGATGCAGTTGTATCTCGGTATGAGCGCGTATCTGCGTTTCAAACACGAATCGTGAAATGCACAAAAACCAAATTCCTATAATTGTATCTACATATCATCATTCCCCAAAATCCGAATCCGAATCCGAATCAAAGCCCGAAAAGTGAAGTCAAGTTTTCCAGCTTAATTGAAACTTTTGTAAGGGCCCAGCAGACGTCCCGCGGCGAATTAGTCACGATGTCTAACACACATGGAAAATGTTCGACCAAGGGCTTGGAGCCTCGTAACGAAATCCCACAGAAAACCAAAAACCAAAAACTGGCTGCCTGTCTGAGTCGGATATTAACCAGCTACAGGGTATTGGAAAATGTCTCAACTGGCGCCTGGCACTGGCAACCAATTCCTAATCTTGTGAACTGTCTCCCGGAAGAAGTTCTCAATTCCTTATCGAACATCTCTGATCTGTTTGAGCTGTTCGTGTGTCGTGTCTGTCGCTCTTTGGTTTGTTTACCTTTTGGAAAATTATGTCGCCGAAACACACAACACACAAAACAACAACAGCAAGTTCGATTTAAATATTTACACAGATACTCGTATGCACATATTTGTGTTATCTTAATAGCAGCGTTTTGGCTACTGTTTTCTGTTTCTTGTTTATTTTATTTTTATTTTTTAGATTACGCTGAATTCCAGTAGCCAGCCGATAGACCAAAAATCAAAATTGTCGACAACATT
This sequence comes from Drosophila setifemur, assembly GCA_021224005.1. Classification (NCBI taxonomy): domain Eukaryota; kingdom Metazoa; phylum Arthropoda; class Insecta; order Diptera; family Drosophilidae; genus Drosophila; species Drosophila setifemur. Next base: position 3,367,934 of record JAJJHY010010948.1, on the reverse strand, counting down.
TGTGCCACATTTTGTTTGCCGATAAGAATAAAGAGGGAAGGATAGTGATGGCTCAAATGATTCCGACACGGTTACAGACATTATAGTTTTAAGCTAAGTTTAAGCTAAATCATAATTTTTTTGTATATTTATTGGTTATTGAACAAACTAAGCAAACTCCTATTAGCTTTTAATTTCACCAATCATCTTTACAAATATGGCAAAGAAATTAGGTTTGCTCGATTATCTTTTTGGGTTTTGGCGATAATTAGCTCAAGTGCCTTTCTACTTACTTAACCGATAGCAGTGACAAGCCCAGCGTTTCCGACCAATATTAATGTTGATCGCCAACCGTTTGTTGCTGGGAAATTATTTTTAAACCAAAGGTAAAGTGCTGTGATTCGCACATATTAATAGAACTGAGTAAGTCGCCCCAAGAAACTGAAATTGCCGTTTTTTTTCAGGGGGTGTGGAAAACGGACAAATGGCAGGGGGTTAGTTTTTCATCTGTGCCTGTGTGAGTTACAGCTGCTCTTTCGGTGTCCATGTGCGTTGCTTGTGTTAATTCAATTCAATGGCAGCAGCAAAAAAAAAAGTAAAATCTTAATTCGAATAATACATTCTGACAAGATGACGGATCACCGAACGAAAATGCACGCACACACATGTGCAGATGTGTAGTAGATGTTCATAGTTTCCCTTTTTGTTATTCGTACATAAGTACCATATACAATATACAGTATACAATATCCGATATATACACGTACATTTGCTGAAGAGCTGTTGAAATAAGGGTGTTCGATGGGGTCTAAGAAACCGGCGGAAAAGGAAAAAATACTCGAATAAAAATGGCTGCCAAACAAAAAAAAAAAAAGAAAAATGTGGGCTGGCACACATAGAAGTACATATGTACATGCTATATACAAATATAGAAATGTACATATATACACATTGGGTGTGCGTGCGGCTGACAGTCAACACTTTGAGTGGCTCCACTTGACATGGCCCTTCCCCATCCAACCAACTCCCCCTCGCCCCCGCTCCATCCTGTCCTCCACTTTTTGATGATTTAATTCAATTAATGCTCCATTCGTCCGCACACATACACACACAATCAACCGTTCACATGTGTGTGTGTGTGTACAACCAAGTATTTGCAAATTAAAATGTCAACAAAACAAATTTCAAAACATTTTGCCTCTCAAGTGGAAGGAAAAAAGGCTGCTGCTGCTTCTCCTTCCTCATCCTCATCGGTTTTGGTCCTTTAGCTGGCTTTAAAAGAAATATTTTTTGACAATGATGCTAATGTCATCATCAATCTTCGTGCCCGCCGTGGAAATTCGTGCAGACAAGACGCCCGAGCCCGAGCCTCAGACTGTCGCCTTCAATGCTATATACCTCCAACTTGGCTGGTAGGCCTCAGGTTTGCTTTGGCTTTCGGCTCTCCCACAGAAATATATTAAATTTTCATTAGACAAATTAACAAAATTCACTGACTGGTGCTGCGTGCTAAGGAGTGCGGGGGCGGGGCGGGGGCGGGGCACAAGAGGTACAAGAGGGGGTGGTGTTGCGGCTTCGGCTGAGACAAGTGGCATTAGCCAAACTGGCAACTGACTTGACTTGTTTACATGAGATAATTTCAATATAATAAATCATTTTTTCTTTCACTCTGTTTTTTTTTAGCTTTGCTGTTCTTACAAAATAGAGATTTTAATTTTGTGTGAGTTTTGCTTGTCCTTGGATTTGGACTGTCATAAAAAAGTGTTACGGGGTTTAGTCGCTATTTGCCCGTGAAATCATGAATCATAGCGCGAAATGTTCTTAAGAAAAGTTTACTTTGCAAAGCATTTAAAATTAAACAATATTTTCGGATATTGGGGATGTTCATAGCGAACGTATATGTATTTCAGTATTAAAGGGAAAAGTGAATAGTTTAATTTAATGATATGCAAATATAATACTAATAAAAGCTCTAGTAAAACTAGAACAATGTACAGCTAATTGAGTATTTTAAGGCAATTAAAAGATCAGTACCCCTACTCGCCACGTCCACTTAAATAATCCGATATTTTGATAAACCCCCATTTTTCATTTAACTTTATAGGCACGTAAATTTAGTTACCATCAACTCTCAATCAACATAGAATCAAATCTCTTCAATCTAAAATAAGCCCGTATGGGGTAGTTCAGTTAATGCTCTAATACCACCCTCTTGCCCAAAGATAGATAGGATACATCCATCAGGGGCCTCCTCGGGGCTGGCAGCCCAAGTAGAAGTAAAATAAATCAAATCACAGCAGCGCGTGTCGCCGGCCAAGTTGAAGTTCAAGCCTTCAAACATGGCTAATACCTGGCTGGCCACTAGAATGTCTACTTTAAAGCTGCCCGCTGTCCATTGTCGTTATCTGGAGGAGGAGGAGCGGTGAGGTGGGTGGGGGTGGATCGAGTGGGTTAGGGTGACACCTCCCGTAATAAGCCCTGATATCAGGAAATAAACCCAAAGCGAGAGCAGTAAAATTGAAAACAGTTGTCGAAGCCAACAATGGAACTTCAAATTGACAGCTTTCGTTTACCATTTTATCTACTCCGCTGTGTCCGCTTGGTACACAGAGAAAATAGGTATTAACCCTTTGAACGATCTATAAAAATCGTTCGTTTCATATGAGAATTATTTATATAATTCATAATCAAATCAATGATCATCAAAAATGGAAACATGGTTTCAGCAAAATATACAACTTTAATGTAATTTTAATTTGGCTATATTTTTTCGTGTGTAAGGGGCTTGGAGAGAATTTTGGAAATGAAATCACCTTCACACACAAACACGCTGAGGAATCGAGACAATTGCAGAGCTCTGGGGCTCAGAGGGTCTCTCCGAGCGGTCCCTTTGATACGCAGATCAATTGCTAAATGCTCGAGCTTTTTACCATTTGTAGCAACAATTCAAAGCGCACCGCAGAGCAAGAGTTTTCATTGCCTCAGCCATTTGTCTCATTGTCTCGTTTTTTTCGTTGACCGCAAATCAGCTCGGGAACAGCTTAAATTGTTGGCCGACTACTGTTTGTCTCGTCAAATGATTCATTAGGTCTCGAAGTATTTTGTTTATGGCTGCCGCTTACAACGAAATTCAATTTAAATGGGAATGCGAGTTGCCAGCAAAAACTTGTTGAACTTTAAAAAAATCCCACTTATTTATAAATTTGTATTTTTAGAAGGACTGCCTTTATTTAGGTGTTAAGAACAAACACACTCCACAAAATAGGCTATAATATTAAACAAGCGAGGAAGTAAAGCTAACAGAATATTCTCTTAAATTTATGGCCTTGTTCTTAAAGATTATTAAATGCAACTCGATCCAATTCGTATCATTTTTGTAGTTTTTTGTTTTCCAAATTTAACACTAAAATAAAATTAATCCATTTTAATTTCTTATGATAATCAAACCCGACGATTTGCTTTGCAGTGATTTTATTTTTAGCAATACCAACTTAAAAATACATTTAAAGCGAACAAGTAGAAGGCTCTACCACAATTATATATCCGCTCAGAATAAATCACAATCAATTAGCTATGAATTGATAGCCTTATCAGAGCAGTGACCAGGCGAACGCAAAAGTTCCCTGGAAAATCGAACCACAACCATTACTTTGGCAATTTGGCGAAAAAAAAGTACATTTAACAGAAAAACAAAAGGCAAAGCTAACGATATTGAGCCACATTTATCGTTGATATCGATTTTGGGGGGGACAGAGTGTGTTTGTGCTTGTGTCAGGCCACGTAACGCGATACTTATATAATTTAGTAAATTATACACTTGAAAAGTATTAAGGCGGGCAGCGTAGACGTAGACGAAGGAAACGGAATGCGGAGCGCCATGGATATGGAGAGAACCTTGGGCCCAAGACCGAATGCAAACAGCAGATAAGATATCTGTATCCTCCGCTTTTGGCGCACTGTTTGCACCAAATGTCCGTTCGAGGCAAACAACTCCACACAGATACCCACATCGCCTGTGTATATTTGTGCTTAATATTACATAACAACCGAAAAGGAACGGCGTCGAGAAAGCGCACCCTTGGATATCCAGGATATCCTTTAATGCAGCCGAGGATGGGCTGTCAGATATCGTCGAAATGTGAATTCATTCTTTCCTTTAACTTGTACAGTGGTAATAAGGATATGCCGAACTGGAGCAAAATAAAATAACGTAACTTGTTTAAGATATATGCAGGAATAATTGTATTACTTTTAATTTTATTTAAAATCCGATCATTGACTACTATTTCCATATTAGCAAGTTGTCTTCTCTTAAAGCAAGTAAATCTGAATCCCTTTACTTAAAAAACACACATTATTATTTTTTGGATTCTTTAATTTTTGGGAGCAGCTCCCCCTGGACTCTCCCCTCTCTCTCCTTTTTTTTTCGCTGTCACGCAGACTGGACTAATGTGCTTCTCATGTTGTCTCCGGACTCCGGACTCGAGGCAAACTTTATGAAAACTGACATTTTAGGTGTGTAAATGTCACTGAGGCAGTGCAGCCGAAGTTCGGCTAACTGGAGAGGTAGTTTGAGTTTGAGACAGGGATTGGGATTGGGATTGGGATTGGGAGTGGGATTGGGATCCGGGACTGAGCAGTCCCTATCCCACTTAAGTGGTAATTATTGTAAGTACTGCTCGGGGCTTATCACCTAACAAATCGATCCGTTGATCGGCTGAATAAAAGTCAAAGGCCAGGGCTGGCCTCCTCGGGGCTCTGCGATTTCCACTGGACCCCATAACCCCTGAAAAATGGGGAAAGAAATTTAATAACACGCTTTCAAAAATGTTAACTCAGCGCGCGCCAGCGAACAAAATTTGTCACGACACATGCCACACATTTTTTTGGCCCCGGTGTGGTTTTTAGACCCTGTACCCAAAGGGTAAAGGGTATATTAAGTTTGTGCAAATGTATGTAACAGGCAGAAGGAGGCGTGGCAGACCCCACAAAGTATATATATTCTTGATCAGCATGACGAGCTGAGTCGATATAGCCATGTCCGTCTGTCCGTCTGTCCGTCTGTCCGTCTGTCCGTCTGTCCGTCTGTCCGTCTGTCCGTCCGGATGAACACACGGATCTCAGCAACTGTAAGAGCTAGAAGAACCGCATTACCAGTGTAGATTCTTCTAATACTGAGTAAATTAGAGTTTATTTTTTTAAGTCGGTGCCACGCCCACCGCCCCCGCAATTTGTATTTGAATTTTTGCACTGCCCTGCACTGCACAATTTTCAGGTTAAAATTTTTTTTAAAAATACACATGCAATTGGAGCATAGATTTCTACCGATCCTGAAAATTTCATCAAGATTGGTTAATTAGAAAGCGCACAATAAATACCTAAAGTTTACAGGCGCTAAACACAAAAAATCTGTTTATTTGCGCAAAGAAACGGTAAATCGCTTGCGTTCGGTGGTTGATTTTTCTCGGAAGTGCCGCTGCAGCTGCGCTGCCACTACCTTCATATACATATGTATGAATGTGCGTCTTCAATATATTTATACTGTATTAGCTGTCGGTTCAAAAAGTTTGGGTTTGTCGAATGGTTACGACGTTCGACATAAAACGCGAAGATCTTGGGTTCGAGTCCCAGACCGGACTCTCGGTGTGAATATATACATATATTTTTTTTTGGTTTTTTTTTATTTTGCCTAAAACCAAATTTGTACAGGGTCTGTAACAGTCGGGAAACTCGACTGTAACGTTCTTACTTGTTTGTTTTGGTTTTCTGTTAAGGTAAGAGGAGGTGCAGGAGTATTTGAACTAGAGATGGCAGTGAGATTAATGCCATTAATGGTAAAGAAATATAATTTAATTTGAGGTAAAAAGAGTCCATAAACAAAAAGATCAATGAATTTGTTCTTATAAATATAGTATCTCAAATATTGATGAACGATAAATTTGCATCTTTAAGGGAACAACATTTTGCGGCAATGCACATAAAGGCTTAAATTAATTTTGTCTCGAATGTTTATAAAACAAAGTACTTAGAATCAATACGATATTTTCTGGAGTCGTTCACGATGCGATCTCCATGCCAGGGAGCGGGCACAGCTAACCTCTGTGACGGACCCCAGCCACTCACGATGACGATGACGGTGACAGACAGGCGGGCGGGTCTCGGCTCAGCTCTCGGCTCTCGGCTCTGAGCTCCGAGTTCTGGGTTCTGAGCCCTGGGCTCAGTTCGGCTTGGTTTGGGCAAGCGTTTGATGTTATCTCGCATTCCTGGTGGTCACTTTTCTATCCACAATATCATTTCATTTAAATAGTCTGCCTCACTGTTTTTTTTTTTTTTTCGAAGGGTTTTCTGTTTGGGGTTCTCGCTCGCTGCCGTTGGTTTATATTTCTTACCAATTTCTGTTTTGAAATGCACGTAATTAATTCATTTCGTTTTCATTGTGGCACATTCGTCGCTCTTCGGGTCGCGTCGCGTGTTGGTGTCAAGAAATATCAAAACATCACATAAAATAAATGTTGAATACCCCAAGCGACCCTCTGATACCCCGCCCGCCCTCTCTCGGCAGTGGCCCATAAAACTAACACCTTTGGCAGCCTTTTTGGCCAAAAGTTGTGTTCGTTTTTTTTTTTTTCGTATTTCGACCAGCATTTATGTTAATTCAGGTTTCCTTCACTTTTGTCAGCTCTTTTCATAATTCATATTTTCTCTGCTCCGGCTGTGGAAACTTGCGTGTGGAAACTCACACCCCCTTCTCAGGGGAGTGGGCGGAATTCTCGGACAAAGTGGTAGATCGTTTAAAAAACAATAAAACACGAACAGCAACAGCACCAGCACCAGCACCAGAAATGAACTTCCAGTTGCCAGGCATTAATTAAACTGTTCTACCACAACAAGGCTGGCCCGCCTCGTTGGGAACTTTTCAATTATGTTATGGCCCATCAAAAGACTAATAAAAGCCACAATATTATCACTGAGGCCATAAAAACCTAAGTTGGGTGCTAACAAGGGATAGATATTTGGAAAGATATGAGCTTAAGTAAATGGTAAAATGAGAGTTTACTAAATGTATACCTAAATGTACCTAAATCCGTGTTGCAAATACTCGAATTATTCTAGTGAAGTTAAGCAAACACTCAGTTTAGCTATCTTAAAAACGGCTGATTTATTTGTTGTTAACTATAATTTATATTCATGTTGCATTCCTTCTAAAGTGTCTACGTACACACATAGACTGCTATGTCTATTCGCAAGAGTTCTAAATACTTTAACCCTGACATATGAATGATGGATAAGTTTTTCGGTTCGCTGCCTCGATTTTTGTTCAACTTTGGCTAATTTTAGTTTTATCTAGGTGTCATCATAATCTTGTCAAAGTATTTTTGAGATTTCGCACATTGATTGATATTTATTCCCCAAAAAGAAGAAAGTTCCCAATGTTTGTGTATCTAAAACCGATTCCTAGCCACTGACAAATCCCTGTAGAAATACCAATTAATCTTTATTGCAAAATGGAGCGACTCCCTCTTTCTCCTCCCAAACTCCAACCAAGCCGGGCTTGGTCTGGTTATTGGAAAAAGCTGATTAACATATTAGAGAACTCTTTGAAATGTGGACTGGTCAGCGCAGTTCCAGACGTACTACAAGTATATGTACGTAAGTATGTGCGAGGATGCCAATATGTCGAATGCTACCATTTATAACCATGATTGCTGATTATGCTGTTTCCCTGCCTGAAAATGGATGACATGACAGATGGACCCAAGCATGTGCGCTCACAGCGAGCAGCACCCAGCACCAGCACCAGCATCCAGCATCCACTATCCAGCATCCAAAGATTCCAGGGGAGCTGGAGCCACGAGGCAGGCAGATCATTGCTCAGTGACAGTTCGGTTGCAGTGAGGCTCAAACGAGAGACTCTTATTTAAATAATCATTTTTTCTGACAGCCAACTTGACTTCCAGTTCGGCATGCCGAGGAGCAGCGTCTGCCCCCCATTTGCCCCTCCACACGGCTCCCGTGTCCAGAGCCCCTGGCTGCAAGTTTCATTCTTGATTCGAGCTGCATCTCCCGGCCTCTGGCTGCCCGCTTTAATTGTTTGTTTGACTTGCGGTCGCCCCTGCATCACACAGAGAGAAATCTCTTGTTGCCTTTGGCTTTTCAATAAAGAGTTTTTAAACCAATTTCAAGTTTCACTGAACTCGGAAATCGAAAAAATGTAGTAAGTGGTATTTGAATTCTAGTTAGTTATTAAGCAGAGCCTGTTCTTCCAATATTTAATTTCGATTTTTTTAAATTAAAATTTTTGTTCTGTGTACCTTTCTCCACACTCCGCCCCACCCTGCGGCTCTCCTTAGCGCCTGGTTCCACTTGCACGCGTCATTCGAGGGGCTTTTGGGATTGTATCTGGGTCTCGAAGCGGTTCGTTTTGGGTGCGGCGCGTGGGGATCTCGAAACGGGGATCTCGGATCTCAGATCGATTTGGCTGCGTTTCGGCCTGGGTCTCTGTGGCGTCGTTTAATTGAAAACGATGCATGTAAATGACACTTTTCAGCATTAATAAGCAAATATTTGTATGATTATTGGTGTAGCCAAGGGATTAACGTTTGAACTGTAAGTGGTTGGACGCTCGGTGCTCCGATATCACCGATCAGCGTCAGTTGAGCAACTCAGGTTATGAACAGGTTAAGTGCATTTCGAACGGGCCCACGAATAAACAGAAATTGGTCAACAGGTTTTTGGAGTATTGAAAGGTGGGTAATATAATTTTGTGAATCAAATGCAAATATAATCCTGAAGGGATTAAAAGAATTACTAAGTTTACAATTTGTATTCACTCGTAAGTTTATGAAATTTCTAGATATTTGATATATTGAAATAAATTATTGATAAATATTGATGAAATACTTCTATGACCAATAATACCTCATTCACAACGCTCCATATAATGAAAGTGACTAGGAATATTAATCATTGAACAACTAACTATTCTACTAAATTTCAGGGTGAACCATACATATTTATGTGTACATACAGTGAATTTATTGCCTGACCTCAAACTCTTAAAAATATCTATTAAAAGCTTAGGCTTGAAACGTGTTTCTTGCTATTGATACATTAAAAAAAAAACATACTCGTTTTTGCCTGTGAAAGCCACGCCGTTTATAATCGATAATCACATTTCATTTATCATTCACGAACATATTATTATTTTTCGATACTCTTATAATCAGCGCAAATGTATTTTCTTAGCTGGCTAATTCCGAGATACAAAACTCCGCGCGGCAATGTGACAAGTGACAACCTGACTGACTGCACAGGCATTGACAAAATTATCTGAAATATGCGAGAAATATGCCAAAGGAGAGTCCAGGAGAACGGCGAACGTTATGAGAGGTGGAGTGGGTCCTGGAGATCGGAGGAATTGAGATTGGGATCGGCGAGAAGGGATGAGGAGGTGAGCAGAATCTTTGGCATTTGAAGAGACATTCTTATTTTTAGGTGACATGCCCTCGGTTGGACGTCTCTCTTGACTTTCTGTCTGACGCATCAAGTTGTTGTATCTGCCTGATGTTGTTCCTGCAATGTTAAGTTCCATATTTGTTCTGGTGCTATTCCAGAACTCATTTAATTTTGGTTACTTCCATTTGTATTGAGTGCCATTACTGTATCGGTTCCTCCAAAATGATTTTATTCTCCCTTTATTCGTCTTCAGGTTTTGTTGGTTGCTGCTGCTATATCTTCGGCTGTCAATCAGTTTTAATCTTACGATTTTTTAAAACTCATTCCGTTTCTTCCACTTTCAAATATATTCATTCTTTCATTTCCAGATGAATGTGTACATATGCTTGTTTGCATATTTACTGCCTGATTAGCTCTTAATATATTCTTTTCTACACAATCTGTGATCTATTGAGCGAACCATTTGAGTTGACATTGCCGTCTGTCTGTCGAGTTAAAGCTGAAATGTGGCAATTAGCCAAATATGTGGTTCTATAATTGCCCGAATGGATGTCTAATGAGAGGTTGTCATACGAATTGCGGTGGGAAAGTGTAGAAATGTTAACTGACTTCAGCAGGCAAAGTCGCCATCAGAAACACTTAAGCAGATACTTTGCAATTGGTCTAATGACCAGAAGGTATGAAAATGTATATAAAATAGGTAGCGCAATTATTTATTAATCTCCACGATGATAATATGTGCTTTTATGTATTATTATGGAGATATTAACACTTCATATCTGATTGATACTTATATGGTACAAACTAAATTTAATTTGCACGAGTATCAATAAAAAATGGTTTTATTTCTAAATAAATATAGTGGAAACTGATTTTTTTCGGGAACATCGACCGTGTTATATTCTTATATATATGTATCCCCCATTGTATACCCAATGGATACTTTAAGACCAATGCTAGAACTTCTTATGTCCAACAGAATATTAATTGTATACTTTAAAGGGACTATTTTGCCTGCAGTTTAACACCAAACCCTATTTATAATGAATAGATTTAATAGAATACCAGTTTGTATATGTTAATATATAGTGACCATTTTAACTTTTGGCCTATCACTATAGGTGTGGGTGGTGCAGATATCATGTGCAAGAGGGCGTGGCAAAAATGTGAATCAATCTTGATCTTCAAGGGCATAACCCAATTAATATAGTGGCTCTATATGTTCTTAGGTTCTATGCACCAAATGGACTGGCCATTCATTTTGCATTATAGGGTAACGGAAGCGCTTCTTAATTTAACACAAACCTAAATAGCTTGGATCGAGATCGGGGGAGTTTATTCCCAGGCAACGTTGTGGATTTGAATCTCATCCCTTTACTTACCTTGTGGCTTTGGAACATTCCTCTTGAGCTGCATCCACTTGTAGGTGGGAATGCTGCTGGAGTGGTTTGGCGATTTTGATTGCGTGCGCGCAGGATGCACGCCATTCGAGGCGGAGGCCGTGGAGGAGGAGGTGGAGCTGCCAGGTGATATCACCCCCCCGCGTTGCTGCCGGGCTATCCCACCGTTGGGCGACACCGAGTTCTGGTGCTGCTGCTGCTGCTGTTGCGTCGCAGGCGACTGATTCTGTGGGTGCTGTGCCTGCTGCTGCTGCTGCTGATGCGCCTGCTGCTGGAGCTGCGGGTTTGGCTGCTGCGCGTTACCGGCCAAGTTGGCCAAATGGCCGTGGGCCAGGCCGTGGTGCATGTGGGCGTGCATGCCCAGCGAGTCCATGGCGTCCAGGGCATAGTGCTGCTGGTGGTGCCACATCTGCGACTGCGTTGCCTGCTGCATCATGGCGTCCGGCTCCTCCAGGATCAGTCCCGGGGCATAGCTGGCGTGCAGCACGGCGGGGTACTTCTCCTCCATTTGCCCGGCATACCCGTGCCCCGGTGCCTGGGCCTGGACCGTGGGGTACATGCAGTCCAGGTTGGTGTACATCATTCCATTCTCGGAGCTGATGATCGCCCCCTGTTGCTGCTGCTGCTGCGGATTGCTGGCGTTCGCGGCAGTGACGGGCGAGTTGTTGGCGGGCGGTGGAACGGTGGCCACTGCCGCAGTGGCGTAGTAGGAGTGCACCGAGTCGCTTTCGTAGTAGGAATCCGCCGGGGAGTGGCTCGTTGGGTGGAGCGGAGTGCCCGGATTGCCCGTGCCCGCACTGGTGGTGATGCCGTACTCCGCCGCACTGGGGCTGAAGAGGTGCGAGTGGGGATAGAGTTGCTGCTGCTGCTGCTGCTGTTGGGCTTGCTGCTGCTGCTGCTGTTGCTGCACCACCTGGTGGTTGCCCGTGGGCGGCGGAGTTAGGCCAGCCTGCTGCTGGGAGTAATAGCTCCCGGGCGAGCTGCTCTCGTAGCCACTGTAGGCGAGAGGCTGCTGGTGCTGGTGCTGCTGCTGATGTTGCACCAGCTGCTGGTGTTGCTGCTGCAGGTGCAGCTGCTGCTGGTGCTGGTGTTGCTGCGGGGTAAAGTAACTGCTGGCCGTGGCAGCGGAGTTGGGCGTGGTGCTGCCCCCGTAGCCATCGTAGGCGTTGGCGTGTGGGTGGTGGTGGTGCGGGTGGTTGCCGTACATGCTGCTTACGTCCATCATATTGTCCAGCCGGAACCCCACTCTCGCCTGACCTCGATCACTCTCCCTGAAATACACTTCACTTCGGCACTCTCGGAACACAGTTATTGGCAATAATACGCGACGGTCGCTGGATCGATGGATCGCTGGATCGTTGGGTTCTTTATCTTTATCTCTCTAACGAACTGCAAACACGAACCGATACCGATGACGATGACGATGACGACGACGACGACGTGCTGCCAGCGCGCTTACCAAGTCGTGACTGATTACTGGCGGCCCGAACTCGGGCCAATTCAGACCATCCACTCGCTCGCCTCAGGCCACTCCCACTCAACGGCCATCGGGTTGTCCCGCTCTAGCGCGCGGGTTCTCAATCGGTGCTAGGAGGGCCATCTCTCTCGCTCTCGGGGAATTCACCAATGTCCGTCCTTATCGGAGGGTTAGTCATATATTTCACTACCGGTTTTTGGCAGTTGCCGTTTCCATTTGGATTTTCGAGTTCTCTGGCTGCCCGTGTTTTTTTTTTTTTTTTTTTGCTATTCGCCATGACAGGAGCGGATTAAAATGGGGTAACTGCAATTTGGAGGTCTACGTTTGATCTAGCTGGAATGAACAGTTGGAAACTTACCAATTTCCATTCATCCTTTATTACTTAAATACAAATTTTACCGGAGATAGATTAATAATAACTAGAATGTGTCTGCTCAAAATACTATACTTGTATATATGTACATATATACCATACTATTGAATTGCCTTCTTTATAAATTATAGCATGTGTACATTCCAATATACTTTGTTTAGAAAACCCAAGAAATTAAGTGTTTAAATAATAGTTCAATAATGTAATCTATGTAAATCATTATTAAGTAAATTATGATACATAACATATCACTTTCTTGCTCATTATAATGAATTCATTTAAATATGTTATTTATAACCCGTTGCTTTACGATTTCGATTCGACAAAGAGGAACTTGGAATTAAATAGGAGAAAACCCTCTTATAAATACTATGTTTTTAATTTGGTAAAAACAAATTTTAAAAAGCCATACAAAAATGTTCTTCGAAGAGGCTCTTGCCAAGAGACTTATGTACAAATGATCTGTTTTTTTGCTATATTTTTCTTCGAGTTCAATGTACTCAAATGCCAGCAGTTAAAAATTCAAATTTAATTTAAAGTAAAACAAAAATAATTGAAAACTCATAGCCAAGGAGTTCTGAATTAATTCACACTTCCCACACTTCTCTTGTGGGCCCAAATTGGTTTCCGGTTAATCCGCCTCTGCCGCCTGCTGATAAATATTAAAAGTTACGCCCCTGTCCATGCTCTTGTCGACGTCTTGTTTTAACTGGAAACTCTGTGTTTTGTATTTGTTTTGTGGTTTTAGCACGTTTTAGCACCTAGCACGAAATTCCCAAATGAATTGACTGGCAGGTAACGGAAAGGAAAGGAGCTTCAAACTAGGAAGAGAATGGGTCAGGCAAGGAGCGGAGAGAAAAGGTGATTGGGACTGGGATTGGGAAGGGGAATGGGATTGGGATTGCGACTAGGAGGAGCTGCTTACGGATGCTGACTGTGGCAGCTGTCAATCGTCATTTGCACATATGACAGCTCATCTATGGCAGCGACTGCGGAATTTAAATCGTCGTCGAACGACTCCCCCCCTGCTCCGACACCACACTCCTGACATTATCTCCGGGTTTTCGACTCTGTCTCGGGCTCTGACTCAGTGGGATGCAATTCGTAGGCGCCCCCTACGAGTTAGCCGGTGTCCGTCTCTGTCACTTGGCCTCAGATAGAGATACAACGCTCAGATATCCTCATGCACCTTTCACGCACAATGCATCATCTTTGGCTGTCTGGAAAACTTCGTTGTTCGGTCCTTCCTTTTCGGATTGGATACATTTTCTTGGTTTTTTGTACAAGTTGATTGACATTTTCACAAGTTTTTGTCTCTATCCACACAGTTGCTAGTGGATGGATATGGGATGGGTATGGGAAGTGGAGTGGAGTGGCCATTCGTTTGGTCCTTTTCGGGTGTTCGAGTGTTCTAGTGTTCCTGCCCAACGCTCCAAGGTGATTTGTTATATTTTCGGACAGCAGCAATTAATAGTTACAGGATGTGTGAGTGTCTTTTTGTGCACACATATGCACACATCCAGCTTACCTCGGCCCAATCCGGTTTCCAAAAACCGAAACTGTCCCACTTGGCTCAAGCAAACACCAATATCAGGCTGCCGTATCCTTGTTTGGGGTTGCGAAATTGCTTGACCATAGCCTGGGAGTGGAGCTCTGCCCAAGAGAAGTTGTTAAACAAATATAGCCAACCAATCGTATTTTATTCGAGGCAAATAAAAATAAATTTTAAACAAACAAATTTATTAATTTTATGATTTTTGGTGAGCTCTAAATACAATTACAATATAAAATTATTTAGAATTTATATTTTATGGGCGTACTTAATTGAGCGGATTAAATTAAATTGAATTGTATTACCTAATAATATTTTTTTATAGAAGAGTGGAATAAAATAACTTGTATGTTTCAGGCATATTAAAGTACATATGTACATGTAATTTTTAAATGCAAATGTTTTTGTGCTCTATACGTAGATACATATATATTTTTTGAAATGAGTTTAAAATTTCTCGCCGTTTTTTAGCCTATTTAACTTACTGATGGAGTAAAAAGTACAAGTATTACACTTCAGAATTCTTAAAGATTGTATTTAATACGCTTGTAAACAAATCAAAATAAAGCGGAAGTCTCAAACGTAAATATAAATAAAAAAAATGTCTATTATAATATTGAGATCGAATCTTATGCTTGAACTATCGGTAATTAAACTGAAGCTAGTCTAGAATATTATTATTTTTAATCATAATCTACAAATAAAATATAAACTTAAGCTTAAGCTCCCCCACTGAGTATTACAATTTCAGAATATCTTAAATCTTTAAGATCATATAGGCATACAGTTCCCCAATTGCTGGGATGTACCTCCAATAAACAATTTTAGGGGACATTATAGTCGCGCCGTTATTGTCTGTTTTAGCCCTGTGAAAACGTCGGAAGTAAGATATATGAGATAGATGACGTCTCGGCCCGGTCGATAGGCGCTAGTCCAGGCCGGAGTAGTCCAAAAACTGACCACAAGCTGACGCCACAGTAATGGGGCGCCGCTGCTGCAGCTCCAAAAACTTGAACTGCCGCCGTTCGATTCGCGTTGATTTGATTCGATACTTGTTACAAAGCTTCCGTGTCTCCACACGGCAGCTCGTATCTGTCCAGTGTTGGGTGTCCATGGTCCGTTGTCCGCTGTCCGTTGTGCGCTGTCCGTTATCCGTTGTCCGCCGGTGTCCGAGACGTGACGTGACGAGTAACTGGCGTAATTGGCGCTGCACAAATTGATGGATTGCCCGGCGCCGACTATCACCGCTATAAGAACCAAACTTGGCGGTATTTTTCGGGTTTCCTTTGTAATTTTTTGGGTAAATCGATATTTGTGCCATTTTTTTGTTACATTGTTTGGGGAATGTTCGATCGTGTGCAGCTTTTGACTCCGGTGTTGTTCTCCATCGTTCTGTAATGATTAATTAACTGTGTGTACCTACTGAGCCTGTTGCATGGTGGCCAAGAGTTGCGCTAACTGGTCCGACGCCACTTTTATTGAAATTGTAATTGGCCCAGACAAGCTCATTTCGTTTATTAATACGATTTTAAGCTTCCTTTTCCAATTAGTTGCCGAATTCATCACATGGCCATTTTTTGTGGATAAGTCCTTTTGTCGGAAGACTTTTTTTCAGCCCTTTTATGATTGATTCCTATAATTGGCGACGTTCGACATTTCTTTAGATTAAAAGACAAATTCTTCTTTGTTCGAAGGCTTCATGGCGTCTGAAAAATACTTTTAATTTGTAAACATACTATAATATGATATGCATTATTTATATATTTGTAAATATAGTGCGAAAATATTTTCTTCCCTATACATGTTCAAGGTTTCAAGGCTGCTCCAAAAATAAAAGGGAATATTGTAGGGAAGAGAAGGGAGTTTTGCGGCATGGAATATTGTGCAACGCCTTAAATGGTGAAAGCGTAAATTTACGAATGGCGACAATTGTAATAGGCTTTTATACCCTTGCAGAGGTTATTATAATTTTGACCAGATGTTTGTAACGCAGTGAAGGAGACATTTCCGACGCTATAAAGTATATATATTCTTGATCAGCATCACCAGCCGAGTCGATCTAGCCATGTCCGTCTGTCTGTTCGTCTGTCCGTCTGTCGGTTGCTATGTAAACTAGTCCCTCAGTTTTAAGTCTATCGGGCTGAAACTTTGCACCAACCCTTCAATCTGTTGCAGGTAGTATATAAGTCGAAACGGCCGGAATCGGAACACTACATCACATAGCTGCCATGGGAACGATTGGGAAAAAGTGCCATAAATTCGCCATTCCTAGAGATATTTTATTTATTTCTTGGTGAACTCTATTTAATAGCAATTTTAACATGTCCTGAAAGTTTCATCAAAATCGAACCACTATATCCTATAGCTGCCATAGGAACGATAGGAGAAAATGGGTCATTGAGCATAACTCTCGTGTGTTTCAAGACAATTAATTCATTCTTGATAAAAACAGTTTTCAAAGTCATTAAAGCCTTTTTAGAAATTTAAAAACCAAAGATCGGATCACTATGTCATATAGCTGCCATACAAACGATCGAACGGCTTAAAGGCAACTGGTCTGCAAGGGTATTCTAAGCTTCGGGTTCCGAAGCTAGCCTTCCTTTCTTGTTATACCCTTGCAGAGGGTATTCTAATTTTAATCAGAAGTTTGTAACGCAGTGAAGGAGACGTCTCCGACCCTATAAAGTATATATATTCTTGATCAGCATCACCAGCCAAGTCGATTTAGCCATGTCAATCTGTCTGTTTCTCCGCAAACTAGTCGGGCTGAAACTTTACCCAAATCCTCCTTTCTGCTGCAGGTATACAAGTCCGGAATAGGCCGGAATCGGAACACATCATCACACAGCTGTCATAGGAACAATTGGGAACATTTTAAAGATAGTTGGTTAATTTTTTATAAATGACAACTTTCACCTATCCAGAATGTCTCATTAAAATCGGAACGATGAGAGAAAATGGGTCTTTGTGCCTAACTCTGGTGTTTTTCAATTAATTTATTATTAAAAAATATACATCATAAAGATTTTAAAGTCGAATAAAAAAAAAGATTGGACTACTATATCCTACAGCTGTGAAACAATCGATTTAACGGTGTTAGGGCTGCAAGGATATTGTAAACTTCGGACACAGAAATAAGGATATATTTTCTTGATATTTTATAGGTATGTACATAGGTATATAATTTGAATCAATTTCTGATGTTGATAGTTGTTCAACGCCCTGTATCGAAAAATACGAGTTGGTTTTATTTTCATTAAACTAATCATGCTAAATGTTGTTTTAACAAATATATTTACATTTTAACCATTTTGAATTTTTATTGAAACCAAAAAAAAAACACATGTTCTTGACTAACATTAATATTTGGTTCGATATTGTTTTATCTGCATCTGCCCTTTCGCACATTCGGATATCTGTTATAACTTTTCTGTAAACACCTATGTACATTTCAAAGATTATAATAACTACCTTTAACATCAATGTCCCGTAGATTAAGTTTTTCTTGCCACAATCACTAATGCTAACTCCGGTGAAATCTGTATAACATATACTATTTATTAATGGATTTTTGAATGCATTTTAAATAAGGTGCACTTAACCATGTATATTTTTGTTTTTTTTAAATAATTAAATCGAATCTTCTCAGTTGGACTAAAAGCCCTATATCTATTCCGATTTCGAATTAGTGGCGGTTTTAGCTTAAAATATACACTCATACTTTTATGTACATATGAACGTTATACTAGTATGTAGTCGATGAATCGCTCGAAGTCAACTAATTCAATAATGAGCAGTCACAATAAATGAAAAATTTAAAAGATATACCTCGTTTCTTCTGAGTTTGATTTTCCCTTTTTTGATCTTTATGAACTAAGGAAGAGATGAGATCGGCTCACTTTTTCCGTAGCGTGTCGAAATTGAGTTAAATATTAAAATTAAATTATTTGTGTGTAAATTTAAATTGGATCGCCGCATTTTTAATACCTCCTTAAAAGGTGTAATTTTTTGGATTTTGTATAATATGATTCCTTTCGAACTCTATATTATATTAGTATATAATATGTTATTAATATTACCATTATTTACCTATAAAACAAAAATATTTGTCACCGTTATCCTCAGAAATTAAAACATAGTTTTAAGAACGCATCTTTTTAATGGGCCCAATAAAATCACGGAAGCAATAATAACAATAATAATTGTTTTTTTTTTAAACGTGACACTATGGTAGTCACATAAAACTTTTGTATTTTCTTGTCAAGTTACGTTTTCGAGTGTTCGTTGTTATTTTTTAATACCAAATACTGTAAATAAATGTTGAATGTATATAATTATAGCTGTTAATTACATCTGAATTTTAAATATTAATAGGTAAAAGGCTTTTCCACAACTTTTAGCTTGTTAAAGAATTGCTTTACATACATGGGATTTTAATCTGCGTGTTATTTGAATAAATGTAAACATGTCGGCAGATGCGTCAATGACCTTGACTATTTAAGATGCAGAATTGTGCAAAAACTTTTCGTCAAACATAAAGCTACCCGACATTCAGTTAAGTCCACTCAATTCGACTCATAACACAAGTCAACAAAATGTTTGCGTTTTTCATATAGATTTTTGGACCTATATTCCGAATCATAGCAAGAATCATGGGCTTAATATAAATATCCCGCTGTTTCCCGTTTTCAAATCTGTAAAACATTAAAGAGAAGTGACTACTCTTTCTACACACGATAAAACAATATATTTATAATTGCCCTTATAGTGTCATAATGAGAAAATTCGACGGCAAACGCTTTAAAATTGGGTGTTGATTGTGTAAGTTTTTGTTGGCCTGTGTAAATCTTTCATTTTTTAATCGGCTAAGTTAGAGCGGGACAACTGTCTGTACGCTCGCTCAACCGTCACGCCATCCGAAGGGAACCAATCGAAGCAGACCAATGTCGAACAGCCCCTTGCAAAGGTAACTACTCTGCCACAACCCTTGTTTTTCCCAAGAAAGTGCGATTTCTATGGAAGGCAGCTGCACAAGAGGATAGAAATGAATGTGGCGAATTCGGTTTTCATTGTTGATTGGCAGGCGACAGGGGAAGGAGACAGTTAAGGTACGTCGTGTGGAGTGCGAAAATCCATAAAGAAAAGTTAACATTGTATTAAATTGTTTAATACTCAAAGCGGATTTTGGCGTTTTTATGAAACTTTCAATTTTTATAATTACGAAATCTTTACATTGAAAATGTGAGTATGTGATTAGTATTTGTACCCCGAATCGTTCTGTTGAGAATAAAAGCATCGTTTAACTGGTGGCATGAACAAAATAAATGTGGGTTTTAGTTTAATTGTATAAACAATTTTAGCAGTTGTTTTATTTGTAAATTAAAATGAGTTTTGTAACCAGCATTGGCTGGTTGGTAACAGTAGCTCCATCTGTTGGTCAGAAATAAATGTAAAACCATGCTGCATACTTTTTGGCGGGCTTCTTTGCATTAAACTTGAAAATAAGTCGTTTGGTTTTTAGATGCCAGATCTAAGTCGAGAATAAATTTATTAATTAATTAAAAATAAAATGTTGTCCGACAAAAGAAAGGATGTGATAGATATATCCAAAACACAAGCGTATTACTTTTTAGTCGAACTATCAGATAATTAAATATTATGTTATGAAATAAATTATAAAATGGTTAACTTTTCGGCAATTTTAAATGGTAAAAAATAATATTTCCTCATTTTATCAGGCACTGCAAGCTAAAACAGCATCGCTGTAATTCTGAATTCCCGGGGTGCATTCACAAATATTTGTTTACAATGACAGAGCAAAGTTATGGAAGAACGGGGAAGATGAAAATCGGCTCGAAAACCTGTCGATTGCCTGATAAACTAGTTGGGGCTTCTCAACTCCAATTAGTCTGGCGAACGAGAGAGACTGGAGCGGAGGTTCCTTCGGTGACCTTGCAAATATCCAGATCCCAAGGCAGATGCAGGGCACTGTGGCATTGGGTCAACCAGCAGCCAGTTCCCTATATAAGCCGATGGCCAGACCAAAGTGGACTTGTGCACAGTCAGCAACCGACAGGAGCAAACCATTTACTTCAATAATTATGTTGACCAGAGTAAGTGGCGATATGCTCCTCATCCAACTTCCAAAGTCAACACCTTTTCGATTTCCACAGATTGCAATTATCGTGGCCATTGTTGCCGTGGCCCAAGCGGCCTTACTGCCCATGAAACCGTCCGGAAGTGAGGACACTTTTGATGACCATCCCCGTTACTCCTTCGGCTACGACGTCCAGGATGCAGAGACCGGCGATGTGAAGTCGCAGACGGAATCCCGGGACGGAGATGTGGTCCAGGGTCAGTATTCTGTGAACGATGCCGATGGCTATCGACGCATTGTGGAGTACACCGCGGATGCCGTGCGAGGTTTCAATGCGGTGGTGCGGCGGGAACCACTTTCCAGTGCAGCGGTGGTCGTGAAGCCATTGGCTCCAAAAATTCAATTGCAGCCGCTGAAGAAACTGCCGGCCTTGAAGCCCCACTCGCAGGCATCTGCCGTGGTGCACCGATCTTTCGCGCCAGCTTCCACCTTCATCCATCATGCCCCAGTGACCCACGTTGTCCACCATGCTGCGCCTGCGCAGGCCATCATTTCTCATCACGTGCCGGTGTTGAGGTCTTCCTTGCACCATGCACATCATATCCAGCCCATCTCATATGTGTTCTAAACGGAAAATTCTTTAACTACGAAAGCTTTCTAATAAAAATGTTATTATAAAAAATTGTGTTACTTTCTTATAGATTTTTTTTGGATGTGTTTGAATTTCTAATTTGGTTGTCTATTGTACTCTAATTGTAGTTTCTTTAAAAGTCTTCCCCGAACAGTAAAATTAATAAACTTATCTGAAGTCCTTTCTTATATTATATATTAATTATTATGTCACAAAATAATAAATAAATCTAAGTGTAAGCCTTTAAGAACCCCAAACCCGAGGCTTTAAGAGTCACAGTACTCAGTTGATAATCCCTCTCAGCATGACAGATCGAACAGAATATTTTGGTGTTGCCGGAAAGCCAGTGTCACCAATGACTTCTCTTTGTTGGGTGGCTATTCGGAAGTGAGGTGGCCAGTGGCCACAACAAACTTAAGCTTGAAATCCAATTAGCGTTTAACTGGAGCGACAGACACCGAAAATTAAACATTTAAGGTCGCTGACGGAAGGAGGAAGGGTTGGATGTGGTTGGGGAAGGGAGCGGGGCAATCACTGGCTTAAGCTATGGTTAATGGGAATCGGACTGGGACTGTAAGTGGAAGTGGGCACCCATAGCCAGGTGAGCTTGCAGGTGCAGAGTCAATTTGAAAAACCGTTGTTATGCATTTGCGCATGCGCTGCATACGATATTGTTGATAATAGTGAACGAGCATTTTTCGAAAGCGAAAACAAATGCCAGCGATCATCATTACCGTCGTCAAGATCGATTTTTTGGCCAGGGGGGCGGAGGAGGAGTGGAGTGGTGGAGTGCACGTTCGAGTATGCGACTTCTGAGGCCAATATTAATTCGGTTGCCCGCTCAAGTCCGATTCAATCAAGAAGGCATTATGCTCGCATCGGCTTTGTCACCGCTCAGCCTTGGCAGCTCCCCGCCAACCGCCAACCCCCAATCCCCACCGTCAACCGCCCACCCACCGTCCTACCCCCAAAACCCCCCGCAAACCCCTCCGCTTCCCAAGCCCACAGCGCTTCTAGTCTTGAGCGTCTCGCATTTTGGTATGGTCGGCGTTGTTTTGTGACGCAAGTGCACGCCGCTGACATCGAACTCGGGCACTCTGCCATCGAGGCGGTATAAAAGCCCCAGTTGGACGCCGTTCAAATCAGTTCACCTCCAATTACGGTATCTAGAGCAACCCAACCCAAGCAATCAAAAATGGCATTCAAAGTAAGGACTAAATCTTCAAGTGCAAAAAGTGACAAGTGCAAAAGAAAAGCAGGAAATACTGAGAACAACGATCCAAATGATATAGCGGGGGATAACTCTTTCGATCTTGAATTAATCACCGGGTTTTCATCCAGATTAGTTTCCAAAAATATTGAAATTTTCGATGATCACGTGATGTTCCCAAAATAAATCAAATTTCCTTCCTGGAAATATGCGAATATTTGAATATTTTTAAAACAAAAAGACAATTCAAATTAAATCGCTCAATCGAAGATAGTTTATTTTATAACTCAATTAATAATTTTAAATTAATTGCAGTTCACCCTTCTGTTCGCCGCCTGCGTCGCCGTGGCCAGTGCTGGCCTCATCCCCGCCGCCGCCCCCTTGGCCGTTGCCCAGGTGGAGGAGTACGATCCCCATCCCCAGTACACCTACGGCTACGACGTCAAGGACGCCATCTCGGGCGACTCGAAGACGCAGGTGGAGAGCCGCGACGGCGACGTTGTCCAGGGCCAGTACTCGCTGAACGATGCCGATGGCTACCGTCGCATCGTGGACTACACCGCCGATCCCATCAATGGCTTCAACGCCGTTGTGCGCCGTGAGCCTCTGGTTGCCCCTGCCGCCGTTGTCGCCGCCCCTGCTCCAGTTGTCCGTGCCGCCGCTCCAGTCGCCGTCGCCGCTCCCGTTGTTCGTGCCGCTCCTCTGGCCTACGCCGCTGCCCCCGCTCCCCTCACCTACGCCGCTGCCCCAGCTCCCCTCACCTACGCCGCTGCCCCCGCTCCCCTCACCTACGCCGCCGCCCCTGCTCCTCTGAGCTACGCGGCAGCTGCGCCCATTGTCAAGGCCGCTCCTCTGGTCGCCGCCGGACCCGCCATCGTCAAGACCCAGTTCGCTTCGCCTCTTATCTCGTACGCCTATTAGAGAACCCCTGGAATAGGTGACCACGACCCGATAATTGCCGTTAGTTGTTATTGAATAAAATGATGTGATCTAATTGAATGGAAATCTTGTGGTTTTGAATTCTTGCTGGGAAATCTAAAGGAATATAATGTAGTTATATTCAGAATATAAACTTAAAGCTTAATATTTAATTTAAATACTTAAAATGCAGCTTAAAAGTGGAATCTATGCTCTATGTGAGCTGCATTTTATAAAAAAATTTTGCATATTCATTATCGTGAACTGCCCCGTCTGCTTCGGTTTAGGATCTTTCAAAATTATGTAAGGATGCACTGTTTAAAGGGTATGGCTTTTCTTTGGCAATTGACCTTCGTGATCAGCACTAATATCCAACTGGATATAGCCATGTCCTTCTATATATCTTTCCATCTATTCGTCCGAATGAAAACAAAGCTCTCGTATCTTCAATGTAATTCCCACGCAAATTTCGGTTTCCTATCTTATATTTATTTCAAGCAATATTACTGAAATACGTATTTGGAAATGGAAACTAACATGTTTTATTAAACTACATAAATATATATTTTTTACATTTTTATTGGGCCGAAAAACAATGAAGAACAACAAAAATGTTTATGAGAAAACTGTGGTTAATTATAATGATACTAATAGTTGTTCCTTAATTGTTTCATATGCTCGTAAAAAATCAATAGAACCTGAGAAACGTTTGTTTGATTTATAATTTAAGTTAGTTTCCGTCACAACATTTGATACCAGATATTTTTGAAGATTTCTTAAGAGTTATTTTGTTAGATTTAAAACACTGAAATTGCAGAAAACACTTTAAAAGGCTACAGGAATTCGTTCTACCAATAGTAGGCTGCAAAATTCACTTTATTTAAACTCCATGAATTACTATTCAGTTTATCACACCAGGAAGTACTTGAAAAATGTTTACGACCTCTTTACTTATTCTTATTTTGGGCTTAATCATTCCCTTCCCAGACTTTATTTACTTAAATTTACGTTAAAACAGAAAGTTCATTTGACTTTCGCTCTCGCCCGACCGTTTTGAAGGTCGCCGTGGAAGAAAGAATCTACCGAAAAGCGACAGTTACTGACAAAATAACACTCACCGGCACAATGAAGAGACACAATAACACAATGTCAGCACATGTGGACAACCGCAGTCCAACACGTCCAAGAACGCACAAAATGCGCGACAAAAAAACAGCAAAGTAATGTCAGGAGCGTTTACACCAGCCACCGAATTGCCATTAACCAGTGGCCACCGAGAGTACTCGAGTAAATCACAGAGGGCAAACCCCAGAAGTTGCCAACTCATCCATGGAGCGGCTGCAAACGGGGCTCAGGTGAGGTGGTCGTCTGCCGACGTGATTGCTGCTGCTGCTGGTCTGGTTTTCAATGCGACACGAGCATTGTTGTAATTCGCCTGGTTTACTTTATGGGCCTCGCCGCGAGTTGCGCATGCGCACTTGGCATTAAAGTCTTGGGCTTACATGCTAAACATGGGAACGGGTAGCCGAGTCCGTTTTCCGATTACCGAAGTGCTCCAACGGTAATTAACAATGCCAGCCGACTTTGACCTTAACCCTCGCTCTCCGTTGTCCACTGTCCGCTGTCCGTTGTCCGTTGTCCGCTGTCCGTTGTCCACTGTCCGTTGTCCGCTGTTCGGAGTAAAGTACCTTGGCATATTTGCACTTGTCTGCATTGGAAAGGCGGCCGCGTATCTTGCAGATAAGGGAAACGATTGAGGCCCAATAATGTCGCGTAAATCATTCTCAAGCTGACGCAAAGCAAGCTCACAAAGAAAAAAAAAAAACAGAGACCTGGCGAAAGGTTTCTGGCCGTGCCAAAGCTGCAACTTAACTGACCTTAACTGGTTCCCAAAAGCGAACCGCATTACATGCATTAAATTCAATAAGCCTTCGGCGCAGATGTTTTTATTGAAATGTTCCGATCGATGCGTTTTCCCTCCGATTGGATGTCTGCCTCAATTTTCGTTGATTGGTGCAAAATGGGTCGGAACCGAACGCCTGCTCAATTTGGGCCCTTTATGAGTTATTACTGCTCGAAAATTGATTACAAAATCCATATATGGTTAAGACGCCGTCAAGAAGAGCCAAGGTGAAGCCAAATAATCACCTTCATTGACGTTTATTGGGTGGGATTAGGGAGACTCCCAATGTGCCATGTGCACTTTAGCTTTTAGCCGGCACCTTGTGTCCAACGTTTCTGATATCAAGGTTGAGTCATTTAATTTCTGAATATATATTTTGTAATTCAGGAGATGTTTCAGTTAATTTTAAATTTTTTGTTAATAAAATATATTAGGCTTTTTAAAAAAAAAATTTCACTATGTTTTTCACAACATTTTCAGGTATTTGGTCTGATATTCTATACAACTTTTTTGTTGTAATATCAGACAAATACCAAATAAATAGCAATACAGCTAATTTCTTTATATTTTTTTACATTACAAACATTATTCCATTGTACATACAATTTTTTGTATATATTTTTTATTAATTTCCCCTTTAATTAGGTTTAATAAAGCATTGTTTTTTGAAGCACTGATAAGTTAAAAATCAATCCGTTTTATTTTTACAGAAATTGGTAAAAATTCACTATATTTTGTTTGATGATAAATGATAATTACTACTTCTCTGAAAGGATCTTAATTAAAAAAATAAAACAACTTCAAAGATTTAGTTTGAGCTTACAAATATTCAACAATTTATTGATCTAGATCAGATTCCACAAATCAGAAACAGGTGCAATTAGTGGTGCTGGTGGTAGGCCACTGGGATTGGGGCAGCAGAAACGGGCACAGCCACGGGAGCCACGGTCTTGACCACAGTCTTCACATGCTCGAGGGGCACGCGGTTGACGACGGCGTTGAATCCATTCACAGGGTCCGAAGTGTACTGCACGATGCGCTTGAAGCCATCGGCATCGATCAGGGAGTACTCTCCGCGGACCACGTCTCCGTCGCGCTCCTCCACCTGGCTCTTGGAGTCACCGGAGAGGGAGTCCTGCACGTCGTAGGCGAACTTGTACTGCGGGTGGGGATCGTACTCCTCGGCGGCCTTGGTGAGCACGGGCTGGGCGTGGGCAACGGCCACGGGTGCACGGGCGTAGGCGACGGCGGGAGCCTGGGCGTGGTACACCTGCTGGACGGGAACAACGCCGGCACTAACTGCGGCCACGAGGGCAAGGACAGCGAAGAACTGAAGGAAAATAACATTAGTACGCTTTTGGCTAATTGAAATGTGGTCACAGGATCACCCACCTTGAAGGCCATGGCTCTGGGTTGGGAAGTGGACTGGTTGGTTATCCGTTAACTGCTGCGGAGACAGAGAAGCTGTGGAATGATTTACTGGGCCACAAGCGCAGCTTTTTATACCATTCGAAAACTGCGAAATGCGAATAACGAATTGAAATCGAAATTGATTAATTCGCTGCTGGCAAAAAATAATTTTTGTCACTTTTCTTTCGTTTTTTTTTTACATGTGCTGCGTTACTATTGTACGCTATTTACCTTATTATTTTATCGACTGGAAACGGGGCAATTACAACTGCCCACGCCACGGGTCCAAGATACATTTATGCAATATCTCGAGGCATGCAAATGCGGTGGGGCTTAGTGTCATAGGCGAGGGAGACGAGACCCTCGTTGGATTTCAGTTTCTGTCCTCAGCGGACTCTGTGCCAATCCGGCGCTTTCACTATTCTGCCTTGAGTGCGATATTGTGTTACCCGATCGATCTTTTGGGTGCGGACAGGGAGATTAGAGGGCTTAAAATGGCAAAGGAGAGTCGGCACAAGTGTAACTGACCTACACGTGCAAGTGATTGAAAAATCTCAGTAAGAACTGTCTTAAATGGTATTATTAATTGGTCTTAAATATTGGTATTAATATTGTATTAAAACGAACAAAATTATGGTCAAGATTCTTAATTTGACGAAGGCAAGACATTTTCCCAAAAACCTTTTAAGTATCTTTAAAGTTCGATTTATTTTCTATATCAATTTAACAAAATACTCAATTTCGTATATTAAATATGAATAACGAAATACTTTTTTACAATTTTATTTCATATAAATATTTAACATATCACATATAAATTTAGTTCTAGGACGGATTAAAAAAGGATTAAAAGGTGCTCTCTATAATAAAGAAAATATTTTGTAACAGATTAAAGCGTCCTTTAATTAAGATTAGGCATTAATATCGGAGGTTTAAGAGACTTTTAAGTTCTTAGGCAAAAAGAAAAGGAATTCAAACGCAAACCTTGAAACGTTAAAGAAATTGTAAGCCTATTATTTTGCCAGTCTAGATACTCTAGACTAATGGATTAACAATTTTTTTTACCAATTTTGAAGTTATGCTTGATGAAATTTTGTCTCGATCGTTTGATTTCATCATTAACTACAGCTTAAATAACTTTCGTGTTTTATGATTAGCCAAATACACACAAGGACAGACCCTTTACCCAAAAGTATACGCAAAACGAATAATCACAACAAATCACATTTTATTATCATAGAAACAAAAACAGCGGATTGTCCATCAGGATTTACAAATTGGCGACGGTGTAGGCGGGGGCGGTGTATCGCAATGGGGTGGCATAGGCGGCGGTGCGCAGAATTGGGGCGGGAGCAGCCACCGCCAGAGGAGCCGAGCGGACGAAGGGCGTGGCAACCGCCAGAGGAGCGGACCTGGCCAACGGAGCAGCCAGCGCCAGAGGAGCGGAGCGCACAATGGGAGCGGGAACCGCAACTGCTGGGGCGGCGGCCTTGACCAGCGGAGCAGCGACCTTCACTACGGGTTCGGCGACGGCGACGGTGAGCGGTTCACGGCGGACGACGGCGTTGAATCCGTTGACGGGATCGGCGGTATAGGTCACGGTGCGCTTGAAGCCATCGGCGTCGATCAGGGAGTACTCTCCGCGAACAATGTCCCCGTCGCGCTCCTCCACATGTCCCTTGTTGTCGCCGGAGAGAGAGTCCTGCACGTCGTAGCTGTATGAGTACTGAGGATAGGGATCGACCTCATCCAGCTCCACGGTCTTGGCCAGCACGGGAACAGGAGCAGGAGCCACTGCCAATGGAGCGGCGGTTCTCAGCACAGCTGCTTGGGCAACGGCGAACAGAGCCAAGGCGATGACGATCTGGAGGATTAAAGCATATCAAATAAATAGTTTAGATATTATGTTTTTTGACCAATTATTTGTTGTACATTGTGTTCAATGGGATATTTTAACATATATAAATATCAGAAAGGACACAATTGCCTGTCTGTTTTTTATTTGTTCACTGATAATCCTTAAGAGTGCTAGTCCTCTGACTATCCGAAACGAACCTTAAAGGCCATTGTTGGTTGGTTGGATTGATTTACTGCTGTTGTCTTGGGCTAAAGCCAAACACTGAATGTCTGACCCAGAGTGGGCCATCGCATTTTATATGCGATGCGCTGGCATTGATGACACCTAATTGGAATTCGTTTTTGGCGCCTCGACTCGAATGGCGCTGGGAGCTTTTGAAAACTGTCACGCACCTTCTTCGGTTCTGCTTTTTTGGAGGACGTCGATGGTAATCCCCAGCTGCGGTTAATTGTTAACAATGACCCAATTTTAATTATACATTTTCAACGAGTATTAGCTGTTCTAAAAGCCAGAAGGAACTATATTAGCTTGAGTTGGTTATTCATCGAAACTGGGAAACTAGAGTGATCTTGTGAATGGAATGTGTGTGTAAAATGTATATCTGCTATAATATTATCTATTTTTTAAAGGTGCTTAATTAATTCATCAGGAACTCAATAAAATTGAGAGCCAAGGTCGATCTGGAAATGTCTATTCAAATCTAACCACATACTGAAAATCAATTGTTTTTAATGATTAATGATTGTTTTATATAAGTAAAAAAAGTAAAATTTCTATTTGAATGCGGAATGACCCTTATAATTAATTAACTCTCACAAGGCGCATTTTAAGATACATTTAAACTCATATGAATGCACCTATCGCTGATAAAAGCAATCAAAATAACGCGTTAAATTTGGTCAAAGTAGTGTCAGTAATGCTAATACTTGGCGAATGCTTTTTAAAATAAACATATTTTTTCAATAATAAATTTGACATTTAATTAACAGCCCTGCCCTAGAACGGAGACATCATCCCTTCTCTGTCGGAGATATCCGAATTAATTTCTTTTTAATGTACTTCGTTATGAATTAATTAACTGTTTTGTGAATCAAAACTGATTTAGGCAGTGGTAAAAAGACACTGCGCATGCTCACGAAATTATCTCTTGGTTAAATTGAATTTATTTGGATGACAGCACACAAAGACACAAAGATTGACCGCGGCTTCAATGCTACACTTTTCCCCTGTCCCCTCCCCCTCCTCGCTCCTCGCACGTTTAGCATAAATGAATTGCACTAATTACGCCAAGAGCGTGGCCACCCGGCAACAGCAACATCAACGCCGGCAACAGCACCACGAATCTCTCGGTCTCCGTATATAAGCGGACTGCTGGCCCAGTAGCCCTCACAGTTCACATCTCAGCCTCTCAGCAACCAGCAACAGCAGCAGCAGCTACCAACTCCAACTCCACTCAAAATGGCATTCAAGGTATGCCACCCCGGACTTAGCCCCTTAGCCTAGACCCCAGATAGTAATCCAGATTTCCCTTGCAGTTCATCGCTCTTTTCGCTCTCATCGCCGCGGCCAACGCCGGAATCCTGCCCGCCGCCCAGGTCTACCATGCCGCTCCCGCAGTAGCCACCTACGCAGCCCCCGCCCTGGTCAAGACCGTGGCCCACGTTGCCCAGCCCGTGCTCACCAAGGCCGCCGAGGAGTACGACCCCCATCCCCAGTACAAGTTCGCATACGACGTGCAGGACTCCCTCTCCGGTGACTCCAAGAGCCAGGTGGAGGAGCGCGACGGAGATGTGGTCCGCGGAGAGTACTCCCTGATCGATGCCGATGGCTACAAGAGGACCGTCCAGTACACCGCCGACCCCATCAACGGATTCAACGCCGTCGTGAACCGTGAGCCCCTGGTTAAGACCGTCGCCGTTGCCCCAGTTGTGAAGACCATCGCTCCCGTTGCCCACTACGCCGCCCCCGCCCACTACGCCGCCCCTGCCCACTATGCTGCCCCCGCCGTCATCAAGACCGTGGCTCCAGTTGCCCACTATGCCGCTCCCGCTGTGGTCAAGACTGTGGCTCCCGTTGCCCACTACGCCGCTCCTGCCCCAGTGGCTCATTATGCCGCCCCTGCTACCTACACCTCCTACGCCGCCCCTGCTGTTGCCTACCACCACTAAGAACTGAACCCCCAAACAACCCTTTTTGTTATAGTTTTACGAAAGCCCCCTAAAAATAAACGAATATTGTTCATATAAAAGTTATATTTTTATTGGTCGTTTTAAAGGATTTAAAGTTAATTTTAATTAGTTGTGGCTATTATGACTTAATTGAACCACATTTGGCTTTGACATTGAAGTTCCGAAATCAAATCAAGTTTTGCTTTGCATTATTCATTAAATTTGCTGCTACATTGGCAACTCCCGCAACAATTCCATTTGGCCTACAAATGAACCAGTCCGCACTTCAAATAACTGTGTTACGGATATAGCTTAGTGTTACAATGGCTCACCAGTGGTCAGTTGGCTTCTGTGTTTACCTTCATCCATCTTGATAGTGGTAATATCTCTATAAAATAGTTTATTTAACCGGCTTTTTCATCTTCAGAACTTGTCATTTGGCTTGCTACCCAAGATATTTAAATCGTTTTTAGTGTTTTGTATAGCCTATTACAAAGGTAAAAACTAAATTTGATTGAAATGATTGGTTAAATATTGAGTTAGTGGTTGTTTTCTTAAACTTAAACAAACAATTTGCATAAATTTCGTTTTTGAACATAGTGCAAACTATAAAATTGTAAAATAGATTGCTTGCAAATCGAGTTTCTTGCCTAAGTTATTAGTTTTTAGCAAGATTACAAAATACTTTGTGTCTTTTTCGAACTGTTTTACGTACAATTAAATGTTTTGATCTCTTTAAATTGCAATTCACTTCAATCAGAACTTTCTCCATAAAAGTAATGAACGTTGTTGGAATTATTGGTAGCCGCCTCATATTTTAGGTGCTTCTTTGGTATTCGTATGTCGTAAAAAAACATAATATTATTTGATATATTCCAATGGTATAAGATAGATTTTTGTTTTGCAAAGAACCTTCTTCCTTCCACTCATACTCTACATAAGACAGTGTTCAATGGAATCCAATTGGTCAGCGTCGAGGTTGTCCATTACCAAAACCCAAGTACCAGCTCTCGAACCCTGCCAGAGCCAAGCCTCAGCCCGAAAGCCCAAGAGCTCCACAAAGAGAAACGAAAGGCCAACAGCTGGCGGTGGCTAATGTGGTTGCGTTAGACCTTTGTGTGGGAAATGTGGAGCAAATTATTTCTTGCCCGGCAATTGGACACACATATTTGGGGTCGGAGTCAGCGCCAGAGCCTCCATCTACTGGCCGGACTTGATACCAGCAGATATGTCCCAAGTAACTTGACATTCAATTTGTGTGCGACATCAAAATTGCAAAGAGTGCGATTGTTGCTACCGGATATTTTGGCAAGCCCGAAACCGGTCTCGATTTCCTCCCTTCACCGCTCCGCTCCGGTGGTGCGAAAATCGAGCATGGGCAATAATTCGCATTGAATTGCGGACGCTAATCATGACCAATCGGGAAACACTGTCCAAGTGATTTAAATGTAAATATCGCACTCCATGAAATTAATGCCAATTGTTCTCTCATTACGCACTTACCGACCGACGTGGGTCTGGGTCTGGGCCTGAGAACAAACATCGGTTGTTAAGCTTACTTAAGATGGATTTCGCTCTGTGTAATCTCAACAGAACACGAGGCGATACCAAGATATTCCTAATCAGCTTGGCTTTGGAGCATTAAACATGGAATAATGCTAGTCATTCAGGCGAGATATTGTGCTTGCCGTTTTTGACATTGAAATATGATTTACCTAAAGGTAGTGTAGTGTCCAAGAAAAGAAGGTTTAAGTTTGTGCACTTTTTTTGTAAATAAAGTAATTTTTTATGGCATTTTGCAGGGAAATGTAATTAGTTCTTTTACCTTTAAGTATAAATATAAGTATATACTTTTATAAAAACTTTATATATAGAAGGTGCCGAAATAAAAGATACATTTTGATTGTGATAAAATTTATTATATTTGAAATATGTACATTAACAGTAAAACTTAACAACATTTCTAGGACGATGTGCTGAATGAAGTCGGTGATGGAAGAGATGCGCCTAATACTTTCGCTGCTCGGAAGATCAGTGGATCGGTGATCGGTGATCGGGATAAACCCTACTGGTGGTGGTAGTACTCGTGACCCTCGTGGGCGGCCTGCGAGTGAGCGGGAGACTCGTAGCTGGCATAGTGGTGCTGCTGGTGCTCCTGCTCAGGCTGGTACTGGTGCTGATGCTGCTCCAGCTGATGCTGCTGCACCTCGTGGTGGGCGGTGTAGGCAGGGGCCACATATGCGGGGGCGGGGGCAGCATAGGTCTTGATCACGGCAGCAGGAGCAGCGGGGGCGTGGTGGTACTGAACGGGCACTGGGGCGGCGGCCACAACCTTGTGGTGCACGTGGGCCAGGGGTTCGCGGTGGACGACGGCGTTGAAGCCGTTAACCGAATCCGCGGTGTACTTCACCGTGCGCCGGAAACCGTCGGCATCGTCGAGGGAGTACTCGCCCTGGACCACATCGCCGTCCCTGGACTCCACCTGGCTCTTGGAATCCCCGGAAAGAGCATCCTGGACATCGTAGGCGAAGTTGTACTTGGGATGGGGGTCATCGGGATACACCTCGTGGCCATGTCCATGGACCTCGTGCGGCTTCTGGTAGATCACGTGCTGCGGCTGGTGGGCCTGGTACAGCTGGGGCTGCTCGTGCTCGTGCTGCACCAGAGGGATAATGCCCGCGGAGGCAGCAGCCAGGCAGCAGGAAACGAGAGCAAAGAGCTGCGAAAAAACCGTGCAATAGTTATTCAGTGTTGCCAAGAGCCGGGAGTTACATCAGTCGGTCAGGCAGCTTACCTTGAAAGCCATTTGGCGAGCGCTTGAGGTTAGTGGGCAAGTTGCGGAGCGAAAGAAGCGAGACTTTGTCCTCCTTCTGTGGAGTGCGTGGTTTGAATAATAATTGAACCGCAATGCATTTCGTATTTATAGACGAAATTTCGTTTGGCTGGCCAAACATCTCTGGGCCATTGTCTCTCCGCCGGCCTTTCTTTCACTTTTTCACTTGGCTTACAGAAATCACTTCGATCGTAATTCATTTGCATGCCTCCCTCTCCTTGGAGCCGCAGCCATAGATTTACCCAAGCAGATTTGCACCCACGAGTCACACCCATTCGGCTTTTGTTATGAATGGGGGACGGACGGCCGGAGAAGCGGACAAAGCAACAAAAGTCGTTACAAACAAAAGACTTAAGCGAGCAACTCGATTTGGGTTTCGGGGTTTGGGTTTCGGGGTTGGGGGCTTGGAGTTCGAGGTTGGATGGTGTACGGGGAATGGGGTGCGGGGAGTGGGGAGCGGGGCTCACTCGAGTCATGTAAGTAACCCAATAAATCGCGGCTTGATCGATGAACAGCATTGCACTTGACACAAACGCACATATACTTCAATACCGAAGAGAAAGAAGTGAGACCCATATCTCCTCCTCGATCCTCCCATCTGCGGATAAATAGACAAGCTTGAGCTTTCGGGTTGAAGCTTTTGCTTTTGCTCTGCGCCTTACAACGATAATTGTGGCATAGATAAGTGCTCAATCACGGTCGCAGTCGAATTGGGCAGGAAAGTGACTCAATGCTCAGCCAGGTGATGTAATAAAAAATCACTGAGGGATTGAAGCGAAAGAATTTCATTTGAAGGTCGGTCCCAGAAGAAGTGCGAGTGCTAGGAAAATTCATAATAAAGACTTTATTGAATTTTTTTAATTAATTGAGAACAACATATCAAAGAGTTGTATTCGATTCAAATATTATATTGGCTAGGTGAATGCTAACTTACGGAAAGCCAGAAAAATGTACATACATAAAAATACACATATTTTTGTTTTTAATATAATTTTATTTAGCAGAATTTTATTAGAAAAAATTAATAGTTTTTAAATATTAAGTAAATTTAAATCACAAGGGAAATTTTTAAATCATCATCGCTTGGATTATAAATATTATATACCCACTTTTACACTTACGAGATTTGTGAAATAATTAGGAAAGTATTTAAAGGAGTATTATTGGAATATAAAGTTATATTGGCTAGGAGGTTGCTAAATTGCATTGCAAAAAATTAATAGCCCTTTAAACCTCAAGTAAATTGAAATCATACTAAATAATTTTATATTATCATCGCATAATCTATGCGATATCCACTTAAATATTATGTATCCACTTTTACACATACGAAATTGTTGAGTTAATTACAATATTATATTGGGTGGGAGAATGATAAAAGCCAGAAAAAAACATAAATTTAAGTATTTAATTATGTTTTATTTAACTAAATATGATCGGAAAAAGTCAATAGCCTTTTAAACCTTAAGTAAATTAAAATCTAACTGAATACTTTTATATTAACATCGCATAGATTATTAATGTTATTTATTCACTCTTACACTTACAAAATGTTTTAATTAATAATGGAAGATTTTAAAAGAGTATTATTGAAATAAAATATTATACTGGGTAGGAGAATGCTAAATATCGAAAGTATTTAATTTTATTTTATTTAGCAAAATGTTTTTGGAAAAAATCAATATTAATTTCTGTTTATCCTCTTTTTACACCTACTGAATAATAACAATATCTAGACAATATTTTGGATTTATTTATTGTGATCTACAATGTATGGTATGTATTGTTAACTGAGTTAAAGTTAAAATTTTGGACTGTTACATAAATACATATATGTTCACACCTGTTTAGGAAGACTTTATAGATCTAAATTATCAAAGTTAAACATAGTTAGTTAATTTAAAAAATTGAGGAACAACAAATCTTTTTAGCAATTATTAACATTGAACTAAAAATCAATGAAGACTTAAGAAAATGTTTGCTCAAATTAATAACCGGATATACCTAAAATAGTTCTCAATTAACTAATGAAAGCATATATATAATATATAAGGAAAGACTGTCAGTTCGTGTGAATAATAATCTGTTTTATTGTTCCATCTAATTCAAGAAATGCATAATAAATTTTAATTCTTCCATTGATACCATCGATCCATGAATCAATGACCGTTTAAGGCCACTTTATTATCCAATTCGTTTTCAACTTCAATTCACTTCACTTCCATTAACTTTAGTTTATGTTTATTTCACTTTCAACCAAACGATTTAATTAAAAAATCTGTTACTTGGCAGTATTGTTGGAAAAGGCCCGAGCTCATTACTCGACAATCGAGCAATGAGCCCAGAGC
This sequence comes from Drosophila setifemur, assembly GCA_021224005.1. NCBI lineage: Eukaryota > Metazoa > Arthropoda > Insecta > Diptera > Drosophilidae > Drosophila > Drosophila setifemur. Next base: position 3,332,321 of record JAJJHY010010948.1, on the reverse strand, counting down.
CCAGAGCTTATAGAACGCTTTCGATATGAGATCTTGTCTGACGCGCGTCTGGCCGCGAGGCAAACCAGTTCCTGGTCTCCTCCGATCCGGCCCCGTCATCGTAGGAACATGAATGGAATAGGAGCTGAGTGGGTTCTCAATTGGCAGGGGGAAAAGCCGGCAGCTGAGATCCGTTAGAAACAATTCCGTGAGCTGCCGAAAAACCAACCGGAAACCAGTGCTACGGCACCGATCTCAGAATGCCAGAGCGCTATATCCGTGACACACTTGCATAAGCATACGCACATATAGATAGTACTCCCAACCCGATCCGATTATGATTTATTATTCGCTGATAGGATTGGTCGCTTTCCTGAGCTGAATCGTTGCGGATCGGATCGGATCGACGCGGGTGTAGCCAATGGAGTACTAAATGGAATGGAATGGAATAATTGAAAGAAATAGCTCTATTTGGCTTTGAAACCGAAGTTCGGAATTTCAATGTCGCAGCCAAATTCAATTAATTGGCCACACAGCAGCACGAATCGGGCCTTAATGAACCAGACATAATTAAATTTCATTTCGCAATCGCCTTGGGACAAACGGATCCTTAGAGGCGGATGCAGAGAGCGAGGAAAAGGCACCTTTTATCTCAATAATATTCGTTTATTTTCGTGGGGCTTCGTAAAACTATAACAAAAAGGGGATTTGGGAATGGCGGTTCTTAGTGGTGGTAGGCAACAGAGGGGGCGGCGTAGGAGGTGTAGGTAGCCGGGGCGGCATAATGAGCCACATGGGCGGGGGCAGCGTAGTGAGCAACTGGAGCCACAGTCTTGACCACAGCGGGAGCGGCGTAGTGGGCAACTGGAGCCACGGTCTTGATGACGGCGGGGGCAGCATAGTGGGCAGGGGCGGCGTAGTGGGCAACGGGAGCGATGGTCTTCACAACTGGGGCAACGGCGACGGTCTTGACCAGGGGCTCACGGTTCACGACGGCGTTGAATCCGTTGATGGGGTCGGCGGTGTACTGGACGGTCCTCTTGTAACCATCGGCATCGATCAGGGAGTACTCTCCGCGGACGACATCTCCGTCGCGCTCCTCAACCTGTCCCTTGTTGTCGCCGGTCAGCTTGTCGTCGACTCCGTAGGAGAAACGGTACTGGGGATGGGGATCGTACTCCTCGGTGGCCTTGACCACGACCTTCTGGGCCACGGCGACGGGGGCACCATAGGTGGCCACTGCCGGGGCAGCGTGGTAGACCTGGGGGGCAGCATGGTACACCTGGGGAGCAGCGATGGGGGCATAGCCGGCGCTGGCCACGGCAACGAAGGCGAGGGCGAAGACGAACTGTAAAGAACATTTCCGTAAAGTTATAGTTCCTATTTATTCCAAGGGATGCAATCCTACATCCTCCGAAGGAGAGCTTACCTTGAATGCCATTTTAGTTGGTTTTGGTTTTGGATGTGGTTGGTTCTTTGCAGAAACGGTGCTGGGGGCTGAATGATGTAGCTTCTGGCCTGGCCACCGTTTTTATAGCCCTCGCATGCACTTTCCTGCTAGCCAAGTTCGCGCTGCTACCAAGTGAGATACCTTTGGCCTGGCCTTCTGCATATCATGCTCCACATTAGCGCGAAGTCACCGCTCTGCGTCAACGCCGACGTCGACGACGGCAGCGGAGCTGGCAGAGGACCACGAGCGGAGATTGTCGAATGCGAAGTGACCAAGTGGAGTCCAATTATTTAGAAAGGATTCCGCGGATACACGCGGGAATTCCCTGCCGGCTTATGCCCACGTACAAATTGGTCGTTGCGAAATAATTGCATCTGTTAATAGCAGATTTACCGCAGATATTCAGATGCTGTCGAGGATCGTTCGAGAATAAAGGGATGGGACTTGGGCCTCGGATCCGATTGGAAGCTGGGTGGCCTTGATTTGGTGTTTTTAGCGGCAGAGGCATCAAGTTCTTCTTTCTTTCAATCCTTTTGGGAAGCGAAGCCCCCAATATTTCAATAATTACTTAATAAAACAAAATCTATGTGGCACACACTGGGAAAATATTTCAGACTATCTTTCAATAACGAATATTTTCATATATCTGCAAATTTGTGTTGATTTACAGCATCAAAAGTTCAATAAACTTTGTTCTCAAACACAATTCAGCATTCAGAGTTACATAACTTTCATAAGATTGCAAAACCTATTGAAAACAACAAAAAATCCCCAAAGCACAACGGCATATCGTGAGCTTAAGAAGATTATTAGAGATTAGAATATGGAAAAAAGAAAATAAATATAAAAGGTAATACTGCGATAAGTTTGATAAAAAAATCACCAGTTTATTAAATCATTGATAAAGAGTAATCTTTTCATATAATTAGGCACACATTGAGACTGGCCAAGCCCTTTTTATTTTTACGCAACCTTTCGCTAGAGATCTTTCACTCTTTTTTTTTATTGCTCCGCCAGCTCTAGAATCTCTGGCCAAGAGCATTCGCATTTTGCACACCCACAGAGCTTAGCGCCACGAACAGGAAGTACAAGTTATGGCCCGCCAACAATCGCAGTTCGAGATACATTTAAGATATTTTGCTGTCACCGCGAAAAAACGCTCGCCACCAACGAACTAAAGCAGAGCAGATTGGATCAGGGCAGAGCGGATCTGGCCAGAGCAGAGCCGAAAGCTTGATTTACTATAAAAGTTGAGGAATGGGGCCAGAAAAGTATCATTCGCAGATCAAGTTCACTTCTGTAAAGAACCCAATCAGCTCCCAAAAAACAAAATGGCATTCAAGGTAAGTCCAGCAGTCAGTTCCGATTCGGGATGCAGAACTGACCTCAAGAATCCTTTTCCAGTTCGTCTTCGCCCTCGCCTTCGTTGCCGTGGCCAGCGCCGGCTATGCCCCCATCGCTGCTCCCCAGGTCTACCATGCTGCCCCCCAGGTCTACCACGCTGCCCCGGCAGTGGCCACCTATGGTGCCCCCGTCGCCGTGGCCCAGAAGGTCGTGGTCAAGGCCACCGAGGAGTACGATCCCCATCCCCAGTACCGTTTCTCCTACGGAGTCGACGACAAGCTGACCGGCGACAACAAGGGACAGGTTGAGGAGCGCGACGGAGATGTCGTCCGCGGAGAGTACTCCCTGATCGATGCCGATGGTTACAAGAGGACCGTCCAGTACACCGCCGACCCCATCAACGGATTCAACGCCGTCGTGAACCGTGAGCCCCTGGTCAAGACCGTCGCCGTTGCCCCAGTTGTGAAGACCATCGCTCCCGTTGCCCACTACGCCGCCCCTGCTCCGGTGGCCCACTACGCCGCACCCGCTGTGGTCAAGACCGTTGCCCCTGTGGCCCACTATGCCGCTCCTGCTGCCGCCTACACCACCTACTCCGCCCCCGCTCCAGTTGCTCACTACGCTGCCCCCGCCCATGTGGCTCACTATGCTGCCCCAGCTGTGGTCAAGACCGTTGCCCCAGTGGCTCACTACGCCGCCCCAGCTGCTCACTACGCCGCTCCTGCTGCTGCCTACACCAGCTACTCGGCTCCCGCTGTCAGCTACCACCACTAAAATCGAAGGACTCTGAGTTGAACTATTAGCGACGAACTCCGGGTTCCACCAGGATGGAGGAACTCTGAGTTGTACATAGAATTTGTTGGCTTTATTATTACTGTACATTTATTTATTGACAGCACCAATAAAAAAATGCATACGAGTATGTAGACATATCATGAAGAATGACAGAGTTGAAGATCCTTTGAGATCCTTGAGCGGGGAAACACTGGGAAAAAATCGTTAATAGATGAATGTGGAAATAATTTGAATACAATATATTATTATCCCGGGAATTCAGCTTTGTTGTTTCGATATTCTTCTCCGATTCAGCGTATTGCAATCTTTTTGCCTGACTTTTGATCAAAGCTTCTCCGCTGAATCCGATTTCGGAACCTTTATCCAAAATCCGAAAACGAAATGTCTCGGTGTACTTCTCGAGGACTCGCAAAGGTCGTTCACATTATCCTGTTTTGTTCGGTATTATTTATGTGCTTGTTTTCATAACGTGTTTCCATTTGTTATGTGAAAAAGTTCACAGACATCATAGGACCTGGAAAGGAGAGAATTTCTGCATCTTAGAGCTATGCAGTTCCTGAGGTACTCGTGGCGGTGGTGCAGTCTGGACTTTTGTTCCGCGACCCGATCCTTTGAGGATGCTGCGAGGGCAACGAACTGTGTTGGCCTGCTTGAGCGATCCTGATTTTGATCCCTGATCCTCTGTCTGTCTGCGGGGACAGACACATTGCTGGGCTTTGTGTCGGTCATTTCCATTTGAATGGAAGGACTCGGCTACCGCAACGCAAAGAGAACCCTTTGTTGGTGCTCTTTGTAATATAAAACGGAAATTATGGGGTCATGACATTACTTGCGGAGTGATAAACATTCTTACAACTAACTGAACGGGGGAGCTGCAAATTAAAATGCAGTTCACTGCCAGTTTGGGCCACTATTTTCCCACAGCTAGATGTGGATGTTCATGTGCGACTAGGATGTTGCACACCTGCTGTTGTGGTCGAAGAACGATTCTGAAGCGTGGAGTCTTGAGACTCTGGGTTCTGAATTTAGCTTTTGGTTTTTCTGGAGGGGCTCTTGAAGGTCAGGCCTTGTGTGTAATCTCAGCTAGTCAACTGCCTACCTCGACTTCACCCTTTTGCGATGCCGAAGTCCGACTAATCAAGTGGAAGATTTCAGATTTTGGGTGCTGCTCGTCGTCGATACGAAGCCAAAACCCTTCTCAACTTCATCATCATCATTATCATCCAGCGAGCAGGCAACAACAATGCAAACTGACAATACAACCGGACAAAAACAGAAAGCACAAGACCAGGGCAAACAAAGGGAATAGGGGAAAAAGCGCAAAACAAGCCCGATCAAGTGAGTTGAAGGATCGTCGAACCTCAGCAGGGGCAAACAGGCTTTCGATCCCTATATCCCTGGATCCCTGGCTTGCGTATAAATACGGGGCATCCTCTCCTGGCAGGCTCATTCAGTGTTTTGTGTTGAGTCCAAGAGGCTCGGGTTCAGGAGCAGCTTGCGATCGCGCCTTGGGGCCAGTTAGACCAATAAAAAATAGCAGAAACTCACCTTTGGATAACGTTTCTTTGGATTCAGCCTGCGCCCAGTCCACCAAGTGCCAGATATGTAGAGGTATGTTTCATATGTGGGGACTAAAACTAACTAAAAAGTATACATTGAATGCAAGTTGTATTGTTTGCATAACTTTAATAATAATATTCACTATTGTTCCTTATAGATTTTGCTCTGCTGTATCTCCTGCAGCAGCTACCTAAAAATGTTGATATGAAAATACGCAAACTTTCGGCCAAAGCACAATCACAGCATCCCGGAATCCAAAAGTCCCCTTAGGAAAAATGAATACTACATCTTGCTGCTGACGATGGCAAGCCAGACCCGACCAAGAACCAAGCTGGGGCCTAATCTGGGCTAGCACCTGGCCAGAGCACCTATTGGCACTCATCACGAAACATTGAATCGTTGGAAGGCCGCAAAACACCGCACCACAGCCCTCCACCATCCATCCATCCATCACCCACCAAACGTCGTTTCGGCCCTTTGGACAAAATTTACATTTGAGTTTAAGTTTAGGTGTAAACAATAAACAAAAAACAACAATAGGCTACCAAAAAAAGCGAAAAATCTACAACATTGCTTGATTATTTTGGGTTCATGGGTTCTTTATCCGATTTTGGGAACATATATAGGAATGAACCACCACTTCAATAAACTCAAAACGCAATTGGTAAACTGTCATGTTTTGGTTCGAACTAAAGAAAGGTATCTATTCAGAGTTATAAATATATTATCTAATGCAATTCATATTTTAAGAACATTTATTATCAAGCAAATAGTTTTAAGCCACAGATGACCCTCCCGAAATAGATATGCCATTCGTCGCCCCCTGACTTTTACTTTCCCTCGCAATGATCACAGAAATAGTTCAATAAAAGTATCCAAATATTTCGTTATGATTGCCTACAAAAAAGGTCGCAATGCGAACAATAATTTATGTGTACCAAGGTCAGGCCCAAAGGCAGCAAAGCCTATAACTATGGCACCGCATATGAGCCGAGTGCCACCATGTATTCACCGTACAGTCAGCAGATTTTAAAGGCTTACACACAGGTGCTGGAGCTGGTGCTGGTGCTGGTGGTGCTGCTGATGGTGATGGGGACTACTGCCAAAAATAAGCCATAAAGAAAATGGTAAGTGAACTGGTTTCGGGTGTGCAAGTTTAATTGGCATTATTCGAGCTCGCCGGCTGGACAGCGTTTACTCCGCTCTGTAATTCCCATAAACTATTTTCAGCTTAACCGTTTGTAAATTGCGCTTGCCGCTGATTAACCCAAACAAATGTCGGTGCTCGAGTGGCCGAGTCGAGTCGAGTCGAGTGTTTCCTTCAGAAATTAAGCAAACTAAATTGTAATTAACAGACGTTTTTTCAACAGTTGTCCAATAGAGACAATGCCTTGCTGCTGACGGCCGCCTGTTGTTGGCTACTGAAGTGATTATTTTTATTATTATTATTTTCAATACAAATTCGTTTCGTTGGAATTTTTTAATTCCACGCAGCATTGACCTCAGTCCAGTCCGAACTGGGCCTGGCCTGGGGTGTCCATGCCCCTCGGTGGAGTGGCCCCTGCTAATTAAATTAATCTAACCTGGCAGTTACTCCCTTTTCATACAGTGTTCCCTGTCCTTTGGGGGATTCAAGCCGAACAGCAGGCATTTCCCGACATTATTTGGGTTTTAGCCGGCACTCGAAAGCGTCACCCGGACTCCCGGACACCCGGAAACCCGGACACCCAAACAGCTCAACCAATTTCCAGCAAACACTCGGCCGGGTGATCAATCTTAAATTTTCACCGCTTCTGTCAGAAATGTGCGTATCCGACGACATGGGACGATAGGACATGGCATCATGTGGCTTAGTTGTCCTGGTCCAGCACCTCTCGTCCAAATTCCATAAAACGTTGACAGGCAAAACCCAAAATGCTGGTTGACGAATGAGGTCGGTCGCAGTCTGAGAGAGTTTTCTCTGGGGAAAGCTGAGCAAATTCGATGGGCTTGCATCTGGCAAATGTCTGCAAATGGAGCATGTATGTCGACAGTTTCCCTAATTAAATAAAATACATATTTGTTGACTTCTTCAAAGCGTACAAAACATTTGAGAAATTAAAAAAAAAGTATCTTTAAAATTTGTACCTTCTGAAACTTATTTTCCTAGATACTCGTAGTTATTGTAAGTAGATTGTCTAACACCGACGATGCAATCTCCTATTCGAAATGTTAGAAAGCAGCGGGATGTCGCCTTCACATATCTTTAAGCCATTGCCGACAGAAACCAACAGAAAGCAACCCAATCCCATCCATCATCGACTGTCAATAGTCGGATGTCTGGATATGGGGAATTTTGTTGCATCTAAGGAAGACTTAGGAAGTGGAAAGTTCAAGATGCGAACTCAATTGTTACTGTTCATATTTATATTCATATCTTAATTAGGTTTTATTCTTGCTCCTTACAAAGATATCTATGCCAATATTTATTATCATATTTTTTTAATATATATTTGTTTTGATTTTTAAGGGGAAAGGAATTTAGAGCAACATACAAACATTACAAACATTGAAATAATTGAGAGTTCCTTAGTATTCTAAATTAAAGTTGTTTCATTGAGAAATTGCACTCGAATCGGGAGGGATTCAAATTTTGATTTTTAATTGATTTTAAGATTAAATGACAGATTGTGCTTTTTGATTTAAGCCGCATTACGTATTTACAAAACATATTTAATTAAAGTACACTTTATTTACTGGTTAGGACTTGAGTGAAAGTATTGAATTCGTCTAACTATGTACAATTTAGTGTATTCTTTTATTTCTGAATGGAATTTCCACGAGAGAGAATTTCACATTGACTTGGAGTCAAAGAAAACGTTGACATTTAATATTTGTTTAGCCTAGATGCGAATGCTAGCCATGGAATAGAACTCTTGATTAGGGTTAGCTCTCTAGCCTAGTATTTACAGATATGTGCTACGGACAAGGTGCTTAGAAGGCTACAACACGGAAAGGAATTACGAGACTCACACGCACACACCGATATACACACTGGGGCTTGAATTAGGCTAAGGATTATGTACAAGGCCTGTGGCTGACAGCTTCCTACATGAACTAACTGAGTTGGTAATATTCGGGCGCAAAGTCGTTGGCCAGGTTGCTCAGGAAATTGAAGTCCGACGAGCTGTTGGAGTTCTCCAGTCCGCTGATCGCAGCTCCTGCGGCGTTGCCCCCGTTATTTCCGAATGCCTGAGCTGCCGGACCCGGCCCTCCATTCAGGGCGAATCCATGGATGTGCGATGCCGGAGGCGGAGGTGGGCCAACTCCCACTCCAGACGCCTGGGCCGTGGCCGGGTTGTGGTGGGCATGGATGTGGGCATGCGCCGGCGCCTGCACCTGGACGTGGTGGTGGGGGTGGTGGCCATGCGAGTGGGCAGCCGGCCCCGGGGGTTGTTGACCCGCCTCGTAGTAGCCACCACCACCACCGCTGCCCCCGGCGCCGAAGTTGTTGTAGCCCTCGCAGTTCTCCATTTGCAGGCCCAGAGCACTATACGTCTCCCCAGCGCCCAGGTGATGCATGTGCCTGTGGGGAGAGGAGAAAAATTAGGATAAGGCTTTGGGTTGAGGTAAGTACTAAATATTATTATATCAGCTAATTCTAGCTACTCTATATTATATAATGTAAATTATTTGTGCAAATGTACATAAACTATAGGAAGAAGAAAGCATTTTAAAAGTCTACAAAGAGTTTACTGGTTGGATTCTTAATCAGGATGATTTAATCACTAAGTATTAAATAAATAACATTGAAAGCCATTATATAAATCAATGCATTCATATGTAAATATGAAAAAAAAAGAAAACTATACAATCTTATATATGCCCAAGTTAATAAATTTAAAATTGATTGCACTCCCGCAATTTGCCAGCACTTATTTTCTTTTTTAAGCCATAAATAATATGAATAACGATGCGCCTGTTTTATAGTTATTTCTTTTCAAGGCGTTTTTAAGATTGAAATGAAAGTTATTAACATTCCAGTGATGTAAATTTAACATAAATTATCCAATTGGCCAGAAGCCACCTATACGGTAGAATAAGGTACTTATTTAAGTGGTTCGGACTAATGCTAAGTTGGTGAAAAATAGTGCAATTCTAGTGGTTCATGTACAGACTAAGATGATGTTGGAGAACTCGAACTACTATTAGCAGAGCTTCCAACCTGAAATAAAATATTTCCTATAAACTAGTCGGGCTTAAAACCATGAGACTATTGTAAAATGAAAATTTATTATTTCTTACGGCTGATGATTTATTGCGGCCTGCTGTTGCTGCTGCTGTTGTTGCTGTTGAAATACAACGGATTGATGTTGTTGTTGGTGTTGGAAACTCATGTTGTCGTAGTAAGAGCCGTTGTTGAAGTTGTTCGGCCCATTGATAGGTGGCGCTTCGAATTCGGCCACATGGTGGTGCTGCTGCTGTTGTTGTTGTTGGTGGTTCATGTACGCACTGCCGTTGGCCTCGTTGTAGTTGTAATAGAACTGCGGCTCGTGCTGTTGTTGACTATTTTGGTGGAAACTGGCCGCATTGGGTTTGGGACTCAGATACTCGGCGTGCAGCGACTGCTGCTTGTGGTGCGCAGTGTGGTGCGGCGAGGCGGCGAATTCGATATCGTACTTGCCGTAGTAGTCCTGCGGTTGTTGGTGCTGCTGCTGCGCTTGCTGTTGGTGCGGTTGCAGCTGCTGCTGCTGCGGCTGCTGCATCTGCTGATGCTGCTTGGGACTAGGATAGTAACCAGGAAAGTAGCCTCCTGCCGGGCCACCACCAACGCCACCATTTCCACCATTGCTATCACTGAGGGGTGTGGGCGTGGCAATGACATTTGCTCCGCTCTGAAAGCGCTTCTTGATGCCTGGCTTGGGAGCGGGCGGGTTTCCGACGCCAGTTGCATCCGAGTCCCGACGAAAACTGACCAGACTGGGTGTGGAATTCTCATAGCCGAAGGGAGAGGCTTTGGAAGAGGTGGAAACGGCTTCCTTTTTGATGACCTGGCATAGGGAAGGAAAATAAATATAGAATTATAAGTTGTCTCACTGCGTTAAACAAATATTTTCACAAGGTTACAGTTCTCTATAATAGGATATGCTCTGGAGTTTCAATTTCGAATTCATATTAATATTTGATTCGATCTAAAAAGTAAAATTAAGAATTGTAAACCGGAACAAAGATTTAATAAATAATTTGAATGCAGAGTTTTGCATTTGGTAGATCACTTATAAGGGTAAAATCAAATGTGGAATCTGAATATCTGGCCACATATATTAAATAATTTCAAATATAAATTTATATGCATGTTAAAAGGTTTTCTTATATTTAAGCTATTATAAATCATACGATAATAATAATAATTCAACCATACCAGCCAATTTATAATTAATTATTATTCCAGATAGTTGACTCACCTGACCCTCTTCTTTCTTCTTCACCTTGATGGGGCTGCTCTCCTCGATGTCCTCGTCCAAACTAACACTAGATGCCACACTGGAGTCGGCGCTGATCACATTCGAGGCGGAAACGGTGGTACTGCCCAGGAGGTTAGACGAAATGCCCGTTTCCAAGGACGAATTGGGTGTCACTGTAAGGTTAGAAAAGGTGAGTGAAATGTTCCCAAAATAGTTCCAAGATAGAACTTACGGCTTCCGGCACTCGGATTGTTATTGGTGGCACTCGGCGTGTTGTTGTTGTGGCCCCGGGAATTGGACGTAGAATCGGGAATATCGTCGGAGGGCAGTTCGCAGCCTTGACACGATTTCTTCGAATTGGAGTCTGCATTTCGCGGGAAGGTAAGATAAAAGCAAATCAGTGGGTATATGGACACAGATATTGATGATTTCTTTCCACAGCCAGAGGACCGAAGCGAAGCCCAGGGAGGAAAGAAGGACGGAGAGCCGAGAACCAAAGACGAAACTCTCACGCGAAAGGGGTTAGCGCGTCGAGAGCCGCCCTGCCAAAAGTGGTTCCATCCCATCCACTGACAATGATTGATAAGCTACACCATCTCTTACTTCGGCGTAAAAGCCCCGAAACGAAACCATGCAAAACCGAAAAAGTAAAAGTGGAACAACTTGTTGGTTAACGCCAAAGACGGTATTGGTACAGTTTTCATTGGTTCTCGTATCCCATTCGATAAAACGAACAGCCGGAAATCAAATTCAACATTTATAATCTCTCTTGGTTTCTTTTAAATTGTGGATCAATATTAAAAATCAAATAATGATTAATATTTAATGTTAGAATAGAATGGAATTTAACAACTAATATAACACAATCACAAATGATTCCATCCCAATATACTTGTAGATGGTAATCGAACCCTGAGTTTGGACCAGTTTTCTTAAGTTAATAAAAGTTTTTTTTTACAAATAATAATACCTAAATCGTTGTAAGGACTCTTCAATATTGGGGTTTCCAAACCTAGCATTTTTTATTATTAGAACTAACGTTTTGTGACTCGTCGAGATCTTGAAGCAAAAAAAAATCAGAAATCCGCAGATCGCTTTTATTTATACAAAGAAACTAGGCAAACCATTTAATTTTGCTGATATATATAATTTGTTCTGTTCAGACTACCGAAGAAAAAGTGAAGTCTATATAGAAGGGGTCTTGAGCTGGTTTTGGCTGAATGTGGTATTGGTAAAAATTATTTAAAAATGGTAAATTAGAATTAAATTAAGAATTTAGTCCGACTAAAAATAGAATAAGGATCACTAAAATGTAAAAATGACTTAAACTGAGAAATCAACGGCACATACTATCTAATTTTGTTGTATTTATGAAGACATTCTTAGTATTATTGATCTAAGCTGATCAGGAAACTTATTCTAACATCGAACCCCGTTATAACATAGCTGTCGTACTGCCAACTCTGGGACCGTAGGAATATAATAATTAGACCAAAGGGTTTTGATACCTCGAACGTAGCCTTCTGTTACCCTAGAATATCTTCAAAAATAATTAAATGTATTCTGTACTTACTACTATCGGATTGATCATCGTCACCTTTGAGGCTGTCCTTGTTGTCCTCATCGTCCGTCTTGGAGAGCGTTTGCCTCTTGTGCTTCATGCGGCGGTTTTGGAACCAAACTTTTACCTGCAACCAAGATTGGATTAGTTCAACTTCCGTCAAGGTGTGCGCAATTATGTATCAGTGGGAAGGGGAAAGGGGATGTGGCAAAACGCTGCTGTCAGCCCTGGCACCAGGCAATTTGTCAGCGGAGTAATGGAATTTCTCAGTCGAGTGCAGGCTGTGCGAATGCAGTGGAATAAATTGCACTTGCAGAGGAGAAACACTCACCTGCCGCTCGGTCAGATCCAGGCTGGCTGCTATTTCGATTCTCCTTGGGCGGCATAAATATTTATTGAAATGGAATTCCTTCTCCAGCTCCAGCAGCTGGGTGTTGGTGTACGCGGTGCGGAGACGTCTGGGCAGGCCGTTTTCTGGAACGAATTCAGCTGCAATTGAGAAATTGCATTTTGTTCGTTTGAGACTTGCGGAGTGAATGTGAATTTTTTCAATGTTTCTTCCTACAGTTCCTTCGAACATGTCCCCGTGTGGGCGTGGCCACGGTACATACGTCAACAGATTGCATTCGTTGTGAGTCTCAAGTCGCAAGTCTCGAGTCTGAAGTCTCAAGGATTCGACCTCCCTATCTCTGCCCGCAATCAATCTATCAGCTCGTCAGCGGGCATTACTAATTCAGAGCGATTCGCCGAACTAAACAGGAAAACTTTCAGATACTCCACCGAACCAGCCGAAAAGTGCAGCTGATCCCGCTGGCTAAGTTCTTCGCCGGCGCTTCCCGTCGCCGCTGATATGCGACACTCGCAGCTCGAGCGTTAAGTAATTAACAAAAATCTAATCAATCAATCAGTGGAGCGACATGCCCACAGCATGGCTCTCAAGAAGTTCGGCTACCGAACAGGAGCCGCAGCCAGCAGAAATGAAAATGGCCCAAGGGCGGTTAGGAAAAACTTAATTTGAATAACAAACTCCAAATTAATTTCAAATTTTATTTCAATAATACACGGCAAAAATATCTTCATTTGGTAATGTGCATACTCGTATGTGTGTGCTACTTATGTTTTTAGTTGAAAAATAAATACAATGTTCATTATTTTGGTCCACTAATTAATACAAAACTAACTATCTCCGAATTTTATGTTTTTTTATCAATGAAATATATGATTTTTAAAACACAAAGAACGCACATTTGAGTGCTGATTTTATTCTTATAGAACAAAATGACATTCTCTTTTATTACAATAAGATTGATTTATCATATTAGCAAACGTTTCATAAAGAATACCCAAATTTCTTTCGCCAAACTTGAACAATTTATGATCGGAAAAAGTCGCTTATGCTCCAAGGACCAGGGCTATAAGTTCGACTAAAATAAATTCCGTCAAATAAAAGTTGCATTGAGTAGTAAAGAAATGCGCATATCATTTTCGGAAACTGAACATTTAGCTCCCTTCGCTACCTTCAGCGAACTGCTGCCACCTTATTTGCATTGATGCGATTGCAAAATATTTTTTATTTTTCCCACTTCTGCGCTGTTTTTGGCAACAACACAAGTTTCCAGCTGAACGAGCTGCGTAAACGTAAACGGAGTCTCAATAGCGGCGAAATGGCAAAAGGAAAAGGATCCAGGGCGGAGGTGGCAGAGGTGGCGGGAGCCAGACATAGACACTGATTGAATTACAGATGCGGCCCGAGTTCCTTCATCAATACTCGCAGAGCGGATGCCATAAACACCACCTGGTGGGGCACACACACACTCTCGCCCAGAGCCCAGAGCCCATTTCCCCAACCCGAAGTCGCATGTACTTGTGTACTTGTGTACTTGTGCGAAAAGTGCCCAGATACAGATACGGAATGAAAGCATAAATTTCGCACAAAAGTTGCACCCGAAAACTGTTTACGAGCGAACTGGAGGCAGCCAACGAAAACTGAAAAGTAAAGTGCACAAAAGCAGAAAATATGATTTCCTTTTTGGCGACGACGAGCAAAAAGATAATTTTCTAAACCCGAACCAATGGGCGTGGCAAAGGGAGTGGAAGTGGAACTGGATGAGGATGTGGTAGGGAAGGGGCAGAGGGAAGTGGAGAGTGGGGAAGATTCTAGGCAGCCAAAGCCAAGTTGAGTGCAGTTTCTGCATGGTCAAAATGGAATCCGAGCCCGACTCCCAAACAACCCACAACCAACTACCGACTACCAACCCGGCCAAAAGCAAATGACAGCTGCCTGGGCTGGCCTTTCTAGGTGGCTTGGAAATTACAAAATGAATTTTGTTTTGTCATGGCCGGAGGATGGGAGGGGGCGAGGTTCAGGCATTGGAAATGTCATCAGCATGGATGAAATGCCGGAAAAGTCAAAATGGAAACTTATCAGCAAACTACGAACGGAGGATACTTTGCAGCAGCTTTGGGATTAGGCCAGAACGGGCACAAGCAGCGGGGAATGGTGTGTTGGGCAGAGCGGAAAGCTGTAGAATAAACCATCAAGTTGAATATTCGCAATCATCACTTGGTTATTATTTGCTCGTACATCCCATGGCCAAGTTCGTTCGGGTGGCCTGCAAATAAATTAATTTCGAAGCCAAGCAGACAGCAAGGAAACGCTCCCGATGATTTACAGCTCTTGGCATGCACTTATTAACTGCTCCAACAGCATAATTTGCATGTTAACACTTAAACGCACTCGTTGTCCACCAACCGGACCTTTCTTCACCCACCTCTCCAGCTGCAGTTGAAATTTATGTTTCTATTTCGGGTTTCGGGTTGGGCCCACAAACTAAAAAGCAGAAGGAGCTGACGGAACATTTAACGCATTTGCCGCACTTTTGGGTTGGAATTAAAATAAGCGTAAATTTTGCAAAAGTGCACAAATGGCAAAAGGTAACAGAAGTGCTTGTATTCTTTGCAAAAAAGCTCTCATAATCAGTACACAGGGAGAAAGGCTTATTCGTGATCACCAACTAGATTCTTGATGTCAAAAGTTATCAAACTAAGCATAATGGCTAAATTGTTTCAGAATAATACGCAATCTTGTATATAAATAAATATAATATATATATAATTGCAGCATGTTTATTAATTTTATTCAGTTTCCCAAGAAAAGAGTTTATTGGTTTATTGAAATCTGCGATAATGTTCCAATTGTAGGTGAAGTAGTTAAATTGGACTAAGAACAAGTTATATTTCGACTTCCTTGGGTATATTAAGTATTTGGAACGGACTTCTGGAGTATCATTCCTCTATGTGTACTTTTCCCTTTCCCTAAAAAATTATCCGCTTCCCACTCATGTGGCAAAAGAATTTTGAGAATGAATGTACACTCGTGGCTGTTCGGACATACGAAAGTAGATGGAGATTTTTTGGGCTCGACCACTTGCACATGACCACAGTCCATAAGGATGCACATTAAGGACATTTGTGGCTGGGCAGAGGACAGTGGTCAACAAGGTGGACCCGGGCCCGACCCGAGTGCGAACCCAAACTCGAACCCGGACGCGGGACTGGGCAAAGGTTGCCACTTTCAAAAAATGACCTCAATTTATCTTGTAGGTTTTTTGTTGGACTAGCCGGGCTAGAGGGAGGGGGACTTGCCTTGCCTTGACTTGGCCTTAAATTATTATATGTGTGAGCTTTGCGGCTGGCTGAAACTTTAAAGGCCAGGCGATGAGCTAAAGTATCTGCAAGTGCCATGGAAAATTCAATCAAAGTGAGGGGAGACAATAAAAAACGCGGGAGACAATGCCGGGCTCAGTAGCTGAATATGCCAAACGGTGATGCGCGCTGCAGTAGAAATTCTCATTCAGCAGCACAAAAAGATACAGATACGGCAACAGCCAGAGCAATAGCTACAGAGAGACAGACACTTGTGTGTAGCTGCTGGATGTTAGCTGCTTATTGTTGTTGTGGGCCGACGAATGCGCAAAGAGCAGAACCATTAATCATTCCAGCCAAAGGAAGACAACAGCCAACAGACATCTGACGACGACGACGACGACGACGCTGTTGGAGCCATGGAAAAAGTCAATTTCTCATGAAAACATTTTGTATCTGTATCTGCATCCACTTGATATGCATTCAAACTAAACCAGCCCAGGCCAACTAAAAACAGGGCTCCACATATACGAGTATTTATTTTATTGCACAAAACCCATTTCGAGCCCTCGCTTGGCTCACTTCAAATAGAGACAAATGCTATATAGACAAAGACTGAGCTGGATGTCTTCAATCATCTAATTGTGGGCCGATTGACAGTTATGCGAAAAGTATAACAACATCCTGAATGGCTGGGTCCTTGCCCGGGATTAGTTTCAATTAGCGCGCTGGAAAAGGGTTGAAGATTCGGGCGGCAGGAGATCTCAAGCCACAGAACTCCCAAACCACCGAACTGACGGCCAGACAAACATTTCCGCTTTCTTTCACTTTGCCCAACTTTACTTTAATGCCATTACCACCAACGACCAAAGCTGCCACAGTCGAAAGATAAATTAGAGAAATATATTTAATGACTTTTCATGACCAGCAAATGTCAACAATTCGAAACATTTACACACAAACAACGAAACGGAATACAACCGAACTGGGCGCCCAGGATTGTTGATCGGGATAGGAGCTGAATGGGCAGGGAATTGTGTTTTTCTCCGCAGGAGGTGTGAAAATTTTTGATTAATGTTTATATATTTTCGAGAAAATATTTATGTCTCAGAAGAAGCCAGATAACTCACTACTTTTTTTGGTCATACAAATAAGGTTATTGAAGCATATTTTGATATGCCTTTTGATACCTTACGGATTTGGTTATGCTTTTTTTTTCAAAATTGTTAACCCTACAAGTAATTATTTAATCAAATAAATGCATTTGCATAGGAATATTTTACAGATTTTACTTATTACAAAAAGGAGAGCTTGCATAATAAATTAAACTCACCTTAAACGAAATAAACACAATATGTTTTTCCCTCGTCTCTTTGCTCTTATCAAAATGTCATTAAGCAGCAGCAAAGCAAATGATGAAAGAAAATCAAAATGAAAAACAATGAACAATATTTCCTGCCTCTTTAAAATGGTTTCACGCTTGTTTTGTTGCGAGTGTTTCTTTCAATGATTTATACAGATTTTCTCGCAGTTTAATTTTCTCTTTCTTCAAAATTGAATGACATAGATGAAACGTGTTCCATGGGAATTGGGCGGTAGTTAAATGCTTTAAAGCGGTTCAAATTGAAAAACTTTCAGCAGGGCCCAGCAGCTGGTAAATATTTACAATATTTGTATTATATACGAGTATAGGCACAATGTCTTCGAATACAAAAGCCGTGTGAGATAGGGCTGGGTGCAGGGGGGGAAAATAAAAATATATTTCTCTGTCGCCATGGAAAAATGAAAGCTGTTTGGTAGAAACTTTTTCCAATGCCTAAGCCAGGTTGCCCCCGCCGTAGATCCCGATCCCCACCCTCCGGTGGCTGTCATTTTGGCCTGGTGCGTTGCTCTCATTCTGCTTCGTCCTTTCCTGACACATCTTCCTCATCTCCTGGTTCAGCCCCGGAGCTCAAAATATGAAATCCATCAGGGATGCTAAGAGCTGTCAATCAAAATCAGCGAGGGAAACTTTTTCCCAACTCTCTGGCTCTCTTTCGCTCCGCCGTTCCCATATAGAAATTTACATTTCCTGGGTGGTGGGGTGGATTATGTTTTTGCATGTCTGCCAGATTGAAAGCGAATTAAAAATGGGAGAGCGGAGCAGCGAACGGGAAAAAAATGCTTAAAGCCTCATCTCAGTCAATGGAAAATTAATGTCGATTTAAGAGTTTCCCCCATTCGTAATTGATTTTAATAAAATACCAAAACTAAACCAACGCTCGACTCGAATACGATTACATTGGAAATTGACTTTTTTACAGCTGCTGACTTCGATTTGGCGTTGGCCACACCATACTTAGTTCCACCCGATGTCCGATCTCCGATCTCCAGGGGATCCCCGGACAGAAGCTGCAATCCCACACAATGGCCCATGGAAAGCTCTCTCGCTTTTTGCGAACAATGGACAAGAAAGCGTGCCGACATCGAGCCATAGAAACGAGAATGATTAGTCGTCTCAGTTGCATGGAAAATAATTCAACACACATCCCCACATATATGTACATATGCCAGTGCCAGACAAAGACAAATACTGAAGCTGAAGGCCAAAAATCAGCTTACACTCGTTTGGAGTCGGACCCCTCCCGGAGCGAACAGAAACCTCCAACACCAGCACCACTCCACCATGAATGAATGATGCCCGTTAGAGATGGGTGAGTGATTATACGATTTGTACGCCTTTTTTTGGGGGCTCACGTATCATGAATGGCATATATATAGAGTTTGACCAACGATTCGATGATCCGTACCCATATATTTATACTTCATTAGGTAAGACGGTAGAGCGAAACCAATTACTCGGCCCCATATTTCTTTAAGGGATATGGCGATCTAAGAAGCACTTCAGATCCTCATAAAATGATATTATTCAAGCATATCTAGACAGCTTTTAAATCGAACGAGAATCAAACTGATGGATAGGGAAACATCTTGCAAATCTCAAAAAAATCGTATCTATTGCAAGCTTTTGGAACTATTTTGGGCCTGGCATTTGATACTATTTTTAGAAATTCGATAATAAATAGTTAGATATTTAATTTTATAATAACATTATTAGGTGGAAATTTATATAGTTGCTATTGTACATTTTTAGGGGATATTAAGCATTAACAAAAGTTTGACCAATTTTATAGAAATATAGACTACATTACTTATTAGTCGAATCTTACGAATTCGTAAGCATATATCGATGATAGAAATTTATCCAATTCTAAAGGTAAAAAATTTATGAACTTTTGACCAATGAGGCTAAAATATTCCATATTTCAGGTGCGCCCTCATCTCTAACAATGTTTCTAGAGCAGGGCAACACCAGCAGAGCTGAAGGTGTTGCAGCAATGGCCGACTTCTTAAAAAAACGCTCTCTGGTTTCTGGTTTCCTTATGATTAATCAATATTTCTGTTTGAGTTGCAACAAAAGCGGTGGTGCGTTGCCTGGCAGCAGCTAAGTGGCAATACCGACGACTCAAAGTCAGGCGACTGGCTGAAAGACTGACTGAAAGACTGACTGACTGACGGACTGAATGACGGACTGACAATGTCTCTGGCATTTCTTTTCGGTTGCCGCATTTGACAGATCAACGTGTGCTGACAGCTTTTGTGTACATGATCTTCTTCGGCTGCTGTTGTTGGGTTCCGAGTTTGTGTGCCGCATTTGTTGCCAAGCAATGCCTGAGCATAATTAATGATGTGCGGCTTTGGGCGCTTTTGAATTTGGCGCTGGCAATGGAGCTCATTGTTTGATCGCATTGGTTTCACGCCATTCTGACCATCGGACTTCCACTATACTATAGTACTCGTAGGTAGGGGTCCGATCTGGCCACGGGTGCTGGCTTCGATTGCGATCGCAACTGAACTGCGCGGAGTTCTGGCCTTTGATTGATCTGGCTACTGTTCATTTTCACGGTTTATTGCTGATGAGTTATTGAAAATCGAAACCAAAACAAAAGTCACAGTAGTCGGATAATAATTGGATTTATTTGGGAGGGGGTGATGAGCTTCAAAGGGGATCACGTGAAGATCAGCGATGAATGGATTTGAATCAGAATCGATAATAATTGGCTTAAAATTAAAATTCTGGTGAAGATAATCCATCCCATATTATGGCCGCCTTTATTTTATCGTATTTACAACTATATTTCCTTCCTATTTCCATCCGTAACAGCTACGTGGAATATTTTTTGATTTCTTTTCCGCTCGATTTGAGTCACTTCGAAACGCAAGTAATTCCGGATTGTGGAGGCCACCCCGTCCGGGAATCAGATCCCCGAATGGGCGGATAAGGAAACCGCTAACTCACGGCTGGTCAACCACCAGAAAACTCAAACCGGAGACGGGCGAGGAAATTGCCGCATTCCCTGGGCAGGAAAATCCGACCTGCGGTCAGGCTGTCTCTCCTCACCGCCTCGGGGCTCAAATGGAAAACTTACAAATACGTATAAATAATACGAATACGGATAGAGACGGGGCGTGGCGGGGGGCGCAAGTGACTGGAAAAGGCGACGCAGCCCGAGATGAAACTCCGCTCGAAACAACGAAATAATGCCTCATTTTTTCTTATCGCCACAATAAAGCTGAATAAACGCTTCATTTCCATTTGTCTCGCAAGTGAATCGCCCTTAGCCAACTTCAGAGTGGCCGAGTCACCTCAAGGAAGGGGGAGGGGTAGGGGGACAAGGAGTGGGATTGTTTTTGGGGGAGGGGCTACGTCGCTGAGATCTCTGGGTTGCCGGGTTGCTGGCCACCCAGTCGGCTGGCCACATCAGAAGGTACTCGTACTTGGTAGTGACGAGCTTCATGAAAAAAGTACCTACAGAAAAAATAAAATAAAAACCGTTTACACGCCAAGCTCAACTTGCGTTCTGCGGTTGTTATTTTCCTTTTTTTTTCCTTTTTTTCCCTTTGCAATTTTTCCTGTTCTGGGGTCTCTCCTCCATCATCGTCGTTTCTTTTCCACTTCTTGAAGCGGCATTTTTATCGCTTCGCAAGTTTTGCTTATTTTAAACACGAACAGCAACAACTACTCTAAGACCAAGAACAACAACAACCGGCGGCAAAAAATTATATTCATTGTGGAAAAAAAAAATTGGAAGAAGAGAAAAAGCAAAAGTCACTTCCGGCATGCCAAAAGGAAAATGCGAAAAGTCTGCTAGCATAGTAAAAAATGGGATGAAAGACCAAGAATAGGCGAAGAACCATCTTGTGGAGAGCAATAGCCATAGCCAGTGCTCGCAACTTGAAGAATTTCCAACTTCTAATTAAGTAGAAAATACACCAATCTAGAGAAAAGGGAAGCTGCAGTGAAGTGTTATGAAATAGTTGCATCGGTAGGTACAGAATATTATTATCGATAACGATATACTATTCAACCCAGTAATTTATTTTATTGGGTCTATAATACGAGGTTCCAGACAGCGCTTGATTACTGCTCACATTAAATATTAAACATTAAACTAAATACTTCCCCGTCTACGATTCCGTACTCTCATTCTCATTTTAATGGCTTCTCACTAATTTACTTTGCGTTTTACACTATTTTTTCACAACTTCCAAAGCTTTCAACACAAACCACTTAATTTACAGGAACTACAACAGAAAACTATTTAAAAATGCTATAAATCTTTGGTCAATAAAATGGCCAGGCTACATTGTTGCTGGCTAACACAAATTGGTTAATTGGCAATGCCTAAGTAATTTATACCCTAACATCTGCAACGCATATTAGGCTTGAAAAGAATAATGAATTCATTTGTGTTTGTAATTGTAATTGTTTTATAACAGTATTGTTTTACGAAAATACTACTTTTCCGTTGTATAATTTTTTAAATTTTAAATATTTTATTTTGGAAAATGATTTTACAATAAGAAAGTGTATCTGCCTTTGGATCGGGCTGTTTTCTTTTGGATTCAAGTTGGCGTGTTGGGTAATCAACAAGTTTTAGTTTCTGTTTAGTTTAGACGATGCCACTGTGTTTGTGGCTGTGTGGATGTGTGTAGGCTTTCTGGCCTGTCGCAAATGCAAATTAATTAACGGCTGCGGCAGCGCCAGCGTCCGCTTTAATTGCGGGTCCGACAACATGGCGTATGCGTGATGCCTCTGCCTGATAATTGAATTTCATCGGTGTTCGCATGCGTTCAACTTGAACCCGTTGAGTTGCAGCTGTAGAACTGGAACTGGAGTTGGAGTTCGAGTTGGAGTTGCTGTTTCTGGTTCTGTTTCTGGTGGAGCTGCTGGTGGCGTAGCCTTCAATTTGCCACGAGTGCCGCCTTTTCGAAATGAGTTATGGGCATTGGGCCCGGCGGATCGTTGTGGCAGTAAAAATACGCATATTTCCCCGCGTGCAGCGTGTAAATTTGTCCCCTAAAATATGTTTTTGCTGCTGCTGCTGCCGTTTAGGTTGTTCTAGTGGTTGTGGCTGCTGGCGTTCGGTTGGCTTGCTCTCTGCCATGTTTCTGGCCAATATTAACCCTCGAGTCAAAGTCTTGGGACATAAATCATTTAAATCACTGGAACATGCATATGCCTGGCTTCGGCATCGGCATCGGCCTCGGCTTCAGCTTGGCTTGGCTGGCCCGAAGGTCCTGCTTCTATGGCAAAGACATTAAATAAATCGCCTGCTGCCAAATGTTTCACATACGAATTTGCCTAAGCAACTCCGCTTTTGCCAAAGTTTTGCATTTTGTCTTGCCACCCGTCAAAGTTTTCCCGCCCCCACTTTTCCGGAGTTTTTCCATCCCTCCCTGCCATCATCCATCCACGATTCCGAGTCTTACGTGGGCTGTGCCAAATGCATGTGTGGCCGTAGCCGGGGCATTACACACAGGTGGCGACATATGCTAAATGTCACATAGTTCCTTGGGCCAAACATAAACGTATTTACCTATACATGATATACAGATACACATTCGTTTGGCTTATTTATGCATAGCCAGGACATACCTACAAACATATATCATTCGACGGGGGCAAGTAAATTGAGCTGGGCATATATCATGGCAGTTGCTATGAATTGATGAAACGATTATGGAATGATTGCGAACGATTATCTGGTTTACTGGCAGGAAATATGAACAGCTTTAATGGGGAACTTATTGTAATTTATATAACCACAAAAAAATGATTGTCAGAATCTGTTCTTTAAAAGTTACAGAAGTTCCTTACACTATGAATTTGGTTTAAAAATAAAATATTTATATGTCATTATCTTAATTTTTGAACTATATATTCAGTAGCAGGTGCAAATTGAAGCTATAGAATCAAATTCATTCCGATTCGTATTTGCTATGTAACATAAGTCAATGCCATAGATTCCATCAATTGGGAATCGAGGAGAGATAAAACAAAAGGTGGAAAAAAAGCAGATCCGAATATTTTAGCCGGGACCGAGTGCACGGGATGCGAAGGATGCGCATTGCCTTAATTGAAACCGTTTAAATTGCAATTAATCACCCGGCGGCGAGGATGGCACGAATGTTGCACAGTTGTTGCCGAGTGGCGCAGCGAATCCCCACAGTCGCGGGGATGAGCAGTGGAATGCCGCAGGGGATGGGGTAGGGGGATGAGTGTGGGTCCCCGCCTGAATTACTGTCACCGCAGTGACTAATTTTTATCCTTTTTTGCTTGGAGCCAGAGTCTTTGTTTTAATTTGCAGCCAATGAAGAATACCCCGGAGTAGAAGTTGCGGCAACTGTTTAATCGCTTTCGACATGCAGATTTAAGTTTTGCGGTGGCTTGGCAAATGGGATGACGAGGAGGAGGGGCTGGCGGTCGTTTTGATAAGTGAAAATATGGGCGACAACCACCGCTTCTTCGTAGAATATAAACACACGCAAACAAGTTTTCCAATACCATATTTGAAAACTCATCCAACTTTCATTTGTATACAAAAAATAAAGGTTCTCTCGAAACTAATACAACTTTAACACATTCAGAGTAAAACTTTAATTTCCAAGTCTTGAATGCCATGAGAACTTTTTTTTTAAGTGCACAATCGAGAGTGAGCAGGCGCCCGATAACACCAACCCCAAACCCGGTAAACTCAGCCGGACGCACGCACCGGATACGAGATGCGGATGAAGGTGCAGGCGGAGGGGATGGGAGGGCGAGAAGCTTCTTTTTTTTAAGTGGAAATAAATTTAAAATGGGTGGCATCGTCCTGGCTCCGAGTCTCGACTGCGTCTGCTACACGCGTCGTCGCCGTCGCTGCTGGCTTTGGCTCTCGGCTTTTTGGGTAGGTAAAACTTTTGGATAAAACAGTTGAACTTCAAAATGTGAATTTGATTAGGATATTTGCATAAAATTCTGTTTCTGCGCCAAGTACACCGCCTCCCTGCCCCCTGCTCCCTGCTTCCAACACCCTCCCTCCAAGGTGGCTATAAAAAATACCCAGCGCTCGGGCGACGTTGGTTGGGGATCCGAGTCGAGTTGGAGCGTATGTTCGCTGCCGGAAACGGAAGTATATAAGTCAACCTAGATTTGGTTTAGTAGCTTCTATACTGATACCAAGGACAAATGGCCTTTCAGTCAGAAACTTGTCGAAAGCCGGAGGAAAATGCTTTAAGGCTGTACAAGTTCAATGTGGGAAAAGTGTCTGGCTAAATAAAAAAGATAAAAAAGAAAAAGCTAAGTAAGGGAGTCTTATAAGAAGGAAGAATTCTTAATAGTTCTCGACATTTTTATAATTACAAATATTTTTTAAGGTATGCAATCCCAAAATTATTTTTTTTTATAAATAACTACCAAGAAATTAACTTAATGTTCCCCTGGGATTCAAAATTATGAAATATTATGATCTAATTATGATCTTGGAACTGATAAATTCTTTAAATATTGTGGCTTCTTTTCACGGTTAAGAAAATCGATTTCCAAGTCGGATTTAAACTAGCGATATTGAGCAATCCCTATACAGTTTCCCCATATACTTTCTAGATGAAATATATATTTACGATTATTTAATAGAGCTTTTTCCGATCTGAAGAGTTATCAAGAGTTTAAACCTTATAAAGGACAGTCGTATGCCCATTAATATCCCTTTATCTACGGATTATACCACCTTATAAGTACGCCTCCCCAGAGCGTCACAATTAGTCTTGCCCATAAATACAGCTAATAGTTTCGTAAATAGTTTTGGCCAATATTTACATGAGTTGCCTTCTACGTCTACTGCGTGTTGGGTTTGTTCCTTTTGTCTTTTGCTTCCATTGTGAAAATATTTGTTTTCAAATGGCCCATTGTCTCTGTCCGTTCATCCTCCCTCCGTGAAAATTTCTTTACTCCGCTGTGCGTACACTAAAAAATATGTGTTTATAAGATACTTGTAATACTACTACTACCACTGCTTTTGCTATTGCAGTATTAATAATCTCTATGGCTAAGGTTAAAAATACATGATTTTCAATACTTAAAACTATTTCTTGCAGTTTTGTATTGCACTTTTTAGTTCCGAAGAAATGTATGATTTTAGATTTAAGAGCCCCCATTTTTTTCACTGCACCCGCCGTCCATTGCTGACATGCGTCTGTCTCTGGCACGTCGTCTTCCATCCGCTTTCTGGCCATATCTTTCCGTCTGAAGCTCCGTCTCTATCTGTAGCTATGTATCTGTGTCCCTGCGTTTTTCTTGCTGTCTGCCTTACAAAACGTGTTCATTACAATCCGCCGCTTGCTGCTGCTTCTGCTGCAGCCGCTGCCGCTGCCGCCGATCGGCCAAATGTGTCAGAGCTGAAACGTCATGATTAATGATGCAAACATGTGGGCCCGTCTCCGACTCCGACCACGATTCTCAATCCGGCTTCGGCTTCGAGTCCGACTATGTCTACGGCTGGAATGCATTTAGAGGGCAGAGACAAAAACAGCCCGGGGCTAGGGCAGGGCATGGGAACGGGAATGGGACTGGGATTGGGAATGGGAATGGGCCCAAGAATGGTAACGTTTTATCAAGGTAAATTAGAAGACGAGACACCCAAAATGTAAACATCGAAGTGGGCACTTGGACATTAGGCGAAATTAGAAATTAATCCTGCCACTGCACAGATGGAGATACCCTGAAAGCGAGGGTAGTGGGAAAATGTGTGTGAGGGTCTGGGTCTGGGTCTGAAGGTCTTCGCGTGGGGAGTGTATTTTTTTGTTGGAGGCGGAACTTTAGAGGTCAGGCAAAATTAATGGGAAATCCTCATGACTGACAAGCCCGAGTAATAGCATATACACATATCGCAGATGATCAATTGGGTGAAGCGTAGGGATAAGGAGAGCAATCGAGGAAGTCCCAAATTATATTGCGAGAAGGATACAACAACAAAAAAATCGAAGACAATCGACAAATGAGCTAAGTTCTAACTTACATTTTTAAAGGGATTTGAGCTAATACAAATTTTTGGCTCAAGACCTTTAATATAAATTAATAATATAAATAGCTTAGCCCAAATCCGAACCTGATGTGAAAAAACTATAACAAATGCTTAATGGGGTGTTTGCATTTTTGAAAACTCATAGTAGGAGTCTTTCATTGAAAGTATGTAAATCTTGATTCTGAAATAGTATTTCTATGATTTCCAGGTTGTTTTATAAAAATTGTTTTTTTGGACTACAAGTTAGTTAGTTACCGATTAAACTGTTAAGACTCTGAGCGACACATGGTGTCCTTTCAGCATGTGGTTTGATGTGTCCTGTGAAATAACCAACCCACAGGCAGCCAATTACAACACGACAATGCCCTGACCTCAACTCCACTTCCAGCACACACACGAACGAACCACTCACATCGGAGTGGTTACCGTTTTGTGGCTCAGCAGGAACCGTGGGGGGTTGATGGGGTTGGGGGAGGGTGGGTTGAGCAAGCGATACAATAATTGCCCTGGGCCAGGGCCGGCGACCGCCGCCAATCCTCAGTTGTCATTGTTGCGACTCGGCGTGAATTAAATACACTTGAAAAATCGATGTAAAGCAAAATAAGGTTTTCGATATTTCCAATAGAAATTAAGGGGCATTCCGATGCAATTCGATTTGATGGAACTTATCGCTACTCGATCGAGGTGTTATCCTGATACTTGTGATACTTCACAATAAGGCTGAATAGTATGTTAAACAAGGGTTTAAGATACCCCAGTAAAGTTTTTAACCGAAGTGTTACATTTTTGTATAAAAAAATTCTATTATAAACTATACAGATTTAAAACCCACCGATTGATTATTTGTTATTAATACTATCATAAAACTCTTTTGCAAATGCTCAAATACTGCATGTATTCTGTTCACTCGTACATTGCAGAAATTTTAACCTCTCTCTGTTAATAAATGTCTATACAAATATTTTTAGGTGCAGAAATCGGACCGACTGAAGAAAGGAAAAAGCAAGAGCCAAAAGAAACACTCTATAAAAAGCCGCCATGGCTGGTCATTCATTCATGCTCGTACGTACTTTGCCTGTGCTTTGCAAACACACAGATACACCTCCGGTAATGCTCACACACACATACACACACACACACATACAGCTGCACAGAACAAGTCATGCAATGGTCAGGTCGGAAAACCTGACATGTTCTTTCGATCAGACAACGACCACCACCAAAAAAATGGAATGAAACAAAATATGAGAAGGTGGAGGGAAGGTGGAGGAAAGGTGCCCCGTGTTTGTCATTGTGGGTATTCATGCAAGTGTTGTTCGGGTGTGTGTGTGTGTTTGTTTGTGTGTGTAGAGTACCTCAATCATGTAATTATTTCCTCCGCAACCCACAAAGCACCGGGAGAGTGAGAGAGAGAGAGTGGACGGGGAGAGAGTGTGGTTGTGTGCGAGGGCCAAACTTAAGCTGGTAGCGTGCTTCGTGCTCTCTCTCTCCCTTTTGGGCAAACAACAGAAAAACACGAACAAGATGGTCTACATACATTTCTTGAATTATACACACACACACACCAACATGTGGAGACCAACAGTCCAACACTGGCGGTATAAAAAACTTTTCGTGTTTTGTTACTCAATTTAATTCAGGTAAAATTTGTATTTTTTCTCCCTCTGCGCCTGCTGCCTTTCCTTGGCCACAAAGCAAACCTAAACTTTGGTCACGAACATGAAAAAGCGACGTTTCCGTTGAACCGTCTCCAAAATGGTCGTCGCTTGATTGGCTCAGTTTTTATGCTGCTCGATTTCGGGTCTACTCTAGATGACTTCGATACACAAAATGGTCGTCACAACTTGGCCAGATCTTTTCCACAGAAACGAAATAATTATTTGGCCAGGCAAATTTTCGAGCGAAATGGTTATACAATAATTGTTGAAATTCACATTTTCGTTTTGCGGTTTTTGCACAAATAACTCCGTAGGCTGGACCAAAATTGGTATAATAAGATTTAATCAGACCGCTGCGGTTTTCGGCCTCAAATGATGTGTTTGCCTCGAAGAATCGCTCATAACGAATGCAAAATGTCTGTTCATTTATAAAAAGTCTTTTTTTTTTTGGGCCAATTCGAGAATGTTTTGGGTTGTGGTTGGAAATGTTGCGCAATGGATGAGAAATTGTTTACGTCTTGAAATTACTTACTTATGGAGTTATCACCTGAAAAAAGGAAATTAAAATTCAGAATAAGTAAGATTCCTTCAATATGTGTTTTGAATAATTCTATTGTCTTAACAATAAGAAGAAAGTAATGGAATAAGTAAAATGGCGTATATATATTGTAAATTTATATTTCCTCATATTAACTTGCTTAATTTACGACTTATGACAGCCCGATAATACAAATTTAAGTATTTCAGTGAAGTTGACAAAGAAACAAAATATAATTTGTTTTATACTGGGGAACTGATCCTCCCAAGGATCGGATCCTCTTTATGTTTTAGACTTTATTTATACAAATATATTATAATCAGGGCATTAATCAAATATAGTATTTATCTAGGCTCATAATTCCAATAAACTGAAACATTAAGATAGTTTGTATGTATCTATATAATTCCAATAAACTGACACATTAAGCAAGTATGTTAGTTTAGTTTCTTTATTAAATTACCCTTCGTAAATAGCCGAAAAGGCACTTTAGCTTTAATAGAAACATAAAAAATTCACCACATACACCACATGCACCATCTGGATTAACCATGGTTGGTAAAGTGCCTATTGGAGTGTGTAAATATTTAAGACCAACATCATCGTCTTCATTCACCGGCAAAGAATCATACCTGGTTGCATCCAAGTAGATGCACTCAGCTTTAAATTTTAAGACATAATATTGCTTTATGCGTGCTTCGGTAACAAAGTTATATGAAGTCTTATACTTATATGTTCTTATGTGCGTGTACCACTGGCTAAGAAACTTTCTTTCTCGAAGTCAGCTAGTACCAAGAGTGGAAAATAATTAACCTCAAAGTTTGGTAAGCGGAAGTTTCCCAGCCGGTTGGACATGGTGAGCACATGGAGCACGTAACGAGTGGTCAAGTGGCACCTCCTCCGTCCCCTTTATTTCCCCACAATCTTGTCCTGGATACCAACTTCGTAATTGAGAAGTTTCGATGGCTACAAATAAGCCAGCCAGGATGTCCCAAGGAAGCCCTCCCAAGCTCTTCTGCGCAGTTCATTATTCGGCGATGGGATGGAGCAAAGGGGTTGGATCACGATGACGATGATGATGGGTGAAGGCAAATAAAATCATGCTGTCGGAAATAATAGCGTCTAGCCTCGAAATTAATTCCTCCTGGTTTGAGATACAGTCTGCTACCAAGTTCTACTCCTCAAAGACCCCCACCCCCCCAAATGGTGGCCAAGTTTATGCAGTTTCATAAGCAATATCTGATATTTTTCGTGCTGCAGCAGCAGCTGCGTGATTAGCAAATATTTTTGTTTGATAATAAGCGAACATTCCCATTTCTATATGCAGCTGTAGCGAAGCTCATGAATATGACGGCGCACATTGTCTTGCCCTTTCGTGTATTTCAGTTAAAGATGAAAACATCCGGTTTGGGTCGAATGCGATTCTCTATTAAACTTCAAATAAATAAAATCATTGATGGGGTTCCTTGAGCAGAATATGTTTGTTCCTTATTTATATTTAGTTTTTTTTACAAAAGAATTCAATCATGCTCAAAGAACATTCACTAAATTAAAAAGCATGTTCTGAGCTTCCTATCCATCTGCGAGTATTTCACAGTTTAAACTTTCATTTGCTCGATTCCCGATTTCAAGTTCGATTTAAGGCAACGCCTTGAGCACTTTTTGGAGCTATATATTCCGCTTAGCATTGCCATTTTCATTTGGGGGCTGCTCGGGGCCCTGGCCCAGTCGAGCCTGACTGACAGGAGTAGGTGTGACCGGGCTACTCATTCATTCTGACAGTTTTCCCACCCACTCTCGCACACGAAACGCAATTTGTTGGATTGTGGGCAGTGCCCGTCGAGCAACAGAGGTAAGGGTACACCAAAAAAAAATTCATAAATTCATATAAAAATATAATATATTATAATTTGAAAATATTTATTTCTATTTCCAAAACGATGGCCTTTTTGATAAATATAATATATTGAATTCCAAATACCATTTAATTAAACCATTTTTTCCAGTGCCCAACTACCACCACTGGCAGAGGGGAAAGGAGAAAGAGACAGGTTTGCTTGTGGCGCCAAAAAGCATTTCTCGCAGGTCGCAAGTCGCGTGTCTCTGGGCTTTCATTTCATTTCTCCCTCCGTCTCCGTCTCCGTCTTCTTTTTGTTTTTCTCGGCTCTTGCAACTAATTTTCATTTCCAGCAGAGTGCACCTTTCGCCAGCAGACGGGCTATTCGAGGGGAGGAGCAGGAGGAGGAGGAGGAGGAGGGGTGGGGCCAAGAAATCTTATTAAAAAGTGAACAGAGTGCGATAAAATTGAATTTGCATTCGAAAGCCATTAACCGCAGCAGTCACTCAGCCTGCTATCCCCTTTGCTCTATCTAAAAAAATTTAAAAAAATTACCAAAGAGTCAGCTCTGTAGCCGGTGGAAAAATCCTTGAACTCTGCTTTAATGCGAAGTGAAAATATTTTTCCAAATTTGCTTGCCATCAAATGAAATTATTATTTCGCGCACATTTTGTTGACAGCTGCTGGCTATAAAAATCTATACGTGATACAGAGATATCAATAATTATTCTATATGTGCGCTTGCCAATAATCATGCGAGCTTTTACTCGGCTGGAAAAATATTATTTTAATTGCATATCAATTTCACGCTCTTTAGCCGCCATAACATGGCACTCCATTCTATCGAAGGCAGGAGCCATTCTACAGCAGCAGCGAAGCAACAAATTGTTCGAAAAGCCATTTGGCCAATGATCTGAACGATGCGTTTATAATAATCACCCCCAACCACCCACCGCGCCCCGCGCACCTGCTTTCCTCCTCGGCCCATTGACCCACCTTTAACCACCCATTTCGAGTTAAAGCTACATGATTTGGGGCTATTATAAAGCCCAGGCAACCATGTTGCCCAACTACCACACCCCCTCCATTGCTGCCCCTTTGCCCCTTTGGGCCATTCATGTTCGCCTCTATTGGTTCATAATTGGGCCACTTATTGCCATTTTTATGGCGTATTACATCTATCACGTTCGGCCGTTCTGTTCCATTTATGTGAGTGGTGTACGAATTTCAGTTAATAACTCAGAAAGAGTTTTAATTACCGAACTGTGTCTACATATGTTAATTTATTTTTTTATTTTGAATGATTCATATTATAAATTATTTACGTAATAATACAAATAATACGGAATTATTAATTTGTATAAAATGGATTTTAATTGGAGAAGGTATTTATAATACTCCTACTTATCTTAGGCTCTTTGAGTGCTTCTCATTTTTATTTTTTAAATCTACTAAAACAACCTATTTTTTAAATATTTAAAATGTGAAGTATATTCGATATTGCGAGGAAGAAATTTAAGTTCAATGACATTTTTATTCGCCTTCGATATACCAGCAAATCTACTCGTATAATCGATCAACGAGCTGCACAGATTGACATAATTATTGCTCCGCTGGATTGCTCCGCTCATCACATGTCAATTAAAATCACAATTTTCAATGCAAATCAATCAAGGACTTTTGGACCTGGGCTCAATTGCGATCAGGCCTGAAGTCAACCGCCAAACAACAATTGATGTATTGCCCAATGGACTTGGGCTGGTATGAGATGATCAAAATGGAGGAGAGTGAATGAGATTTCCTTTTTTTTTGCAAACATGTCAAACCGTTTACAGATGACAAATTCATTTTTAACACGACACAAAAGTGAAACCAACTGGGGAAATATGTTTATATATATGTTAGATGTGGGTATAATCATCGAAGAGCTTACAATGAGACATTGCATGGCACATTTCCCAGAGAGACGCTTATGTGGTCTGTCTGACATTTGACTGTGACTGAGACTGTGACCTCCCCCTCGGACAGTGTATCCGCATCCGTATCCGGTAGATGTAACATGTGCCTGTGTTTTCAGCTGATAGATAGCACAGACAAAATTAAAGATTCTCCTTAGCCTGCTGTTAAACGGAAGCTTAGCCCAAAAAAGGTCAAGTCCAAAATGATGGATGATGCCTGACACTCACCTACTCACTCACTCACTTGCACTCCCAGCATCCCACAGCATCCCACAGCACCCATACACCCGTTGTGGAAACATCCCCAAGTGACATC
Source organism: Drosophila setifemur (assembly GCA_021224005.1). NCBI lineage: Eukaryota > Metazoa > Arthropoda > Insecta > Diptera > Drosophilidae > Drosophila > Drosophila setifemur. The sequence continues at coordinate 3,299,851 of JAJJHY010010948.1, read as the reverse complement.
TTTCTATCCCAAATGCGGTGTGCCTCTTTTGGGGTTGCAAGAGCAGACTTCTCAATACTTGCAATCCTTATCACAGGTAGCTAACAGCTAACTTAATATCCGCTGCAAAAATAATGCTCCTCCGCGTCGCAACGGCTGGCTATCTGGCCACTCATCGCATAAATAATAGCTGTTAGCATTGCTCAACAAGCCGCAAATTAAAAACTACAAGAAGCACTAAAAATCGAGATGGGAAACTCTGGAAAATTTACGACCAACAGAATCACGTGTCAACCACGCGCGTTCTCGGTTTCAGTTTCAGTTTCAGTTTGAGTTTGAGTTTCATCCAACCCCCAACCCCAACTCTCATCTCACCTCTGCTCGTTGAAAACCGAGTTCAACCCAAGCCCAACCCAGTTCAATCCCAAATCCCAAATCCCGGGGACGAAGACGGGGACGAACCCCTCCCAACTCAGGAGTTTCCGCAGCTGTAGATATGATGCATGACTCGACGGAAAGCGGTGTCGTTGTCGCTGTTCCTGCCTTTCGTCCTTAAGGATTCACGTGCTAAGCGTATGCGAATTTAAATCTGTTTGCCTCTGCCACCGAATTTGAATATAAGGACGGAGCGGAAGAAATGCTTTGGGCCTGCGGTTCGCCGTTTGAATATAAAACCCGAGGGAAGTCAACAGTCGATGACAAACAGAAAAACCATTTTCACACAAACATTAGTTTTATTTAAATCGCACACATCGAGGGTTACCGGGGTTAACCGGGTTCGGGTTATCATGTGAGCGTGTGCGTGTGCTTGTGATTTCCTCCTGCTTGTCCTTGTTGACTTTTCACGCTCTTTTAAACGTCGTTAAATATTTAACTGAAACCTTTTCAAGATTTCGGTTACATTAATCAACCGAACGGTGAACGCATTCCTATGCTTTAAATATTTTATTGACTTTTATATGAATTCTAAGTGCGAAATGAGGATTTTGCAAGCAAAAGTATTTGAAAACCCTTTTCTTAAGGAATTAATTTTAAATACGGGAAGATACGCTTTCCTAAATTTGGCTTTCGATCTTTAGACAATCATTTTAGCTAATTGATAAAACATGTATTATTTTTTCGTTTCGTTTCAAAATTCTGGGAAGAAAATAGGTAAACACAACAGAATTTACTCTTTAACAACTAATCTACGAGAATTGCCAAAAAAAAGAGTTCATCTGATGCGATACCTATTGACTGGATTATCTGAATAAAAAATGTATTTTAACAAAAAAGAAAAATAGAGTTTTCAAACTAAATTAATTGAATCGATACTACAAGGCACTGAGTAGTATATCTGATTTTTATATTACAACATGCCACGGTGGTGTTTAAATATGTCTGTGTTATATATATTAGAATACTCTTGATTTTAATTTTTTTAAATTTTCAATTAAGTTAAAATTTGTACTTTGTGGGAATATTATTTTCTGAATGTTCTGTTCGTGTGAATCATTTGCTATTGACGGCTACTAGAATAACATTAATGAAAAGGTATTATATAAAACTGTAATCTAAAATCATTTTTGTTACTTATGTAACATATAGTGGAATATTTGTGTTATGGTAAAGAGTTGCAAAATTGCGCATTTCGAAAAAATAAATATCTAAAAGTTGCAAAAGACAAGTTTAGAGCAACAACAATCGGCACAGAGATGTTGTTAAAAGAATACTATGAAGTCAGTTAACTCATAAAATATTTTAGAGTAGAATAATAGATGTATTTTAAGAATAACGACAAAAACGTAATAATACGGAAATGTTCATGTTTAATATAAATGTTTAAAAAAAAACCTATTCATTTTAAGAAAGAATATTAAGCAAATTTTGGGTTAATATATATAATAACTTGAAACCGATTGACTTACTACCTAGACAGTTGTCAACGTATTAGTTAACCAACTAGCAAACTGAAAACAAATTATTCCAGAGGTCCTACCACTGCCCTGGAAAACACTATGCAGCACAATCAGAAACCGGCAATCGTTGCATGCGTGATGATAATTTATGACATTTTTACCGTCTGGGCTTGCTTTTTACATTTTTGCAGTCATTTGTCTTTGGCAACACCCTCAACCGGGCCTGACCAGTAATTACTGCAGTTCGGCTGGCTCATTGATAAGTAAAACTGTATTTTATGCAAAAACTTGGTAATTTATTAATTTATTATAGTTGTTAGGCTGGGCATCCCCGCATCTGCAATCGACCCCACAGCGATTCCAGTGAAGTGGAATGCAATGCGATTAACTGCGAGTTGAGTTATTGGGGATCGCGGTGGGTTGGGGAACGGACACAAATAGGTGTGCTCCCCTACTTATGATAGCACTAATGCCAACAACTTAGCCCAGTCTTTGAGATAACAAGCCATTTTTATGACCGAAAATCCAATTCAAATGTTTACAAATCGTTTAAACTGGGATCTCGGCTGATGAGAAGGAGGGCCCTCGAAAAAAGACATAAAAATAAATCGCGTACAAATTGAAAATAATTTCAGATCTGATTTTTTCCTGGTACGAGGGAAACTGGACAGAGATGTCTCCGGCGAAATTGCGGCCAGGCGGGTCAACCACCACGGGGGGTGGGCTGTTGGAGGGATGGACATGGGGACGGGGATGGGGATGGGGTGGAGTCCCTTCCATTTCACTAAGTATACAAGAATGGAGCGTAAAAAATTTTATCGTCGCGGTTTTTACGGAATGTGATCCGCGGCGATTAAGTGCGCGGCTTTTGTGTCATTGTCATGCCGTCGTCCTAACCACAAGGGGAGGGGTTCCCTTTCCGAGGCAGGAGAGGGTGGGAGGCCATGGAAGTTTATTTGCAGGAACTCCTCCCCTCAAGACCCTGTAATGTATTCAAATTTTTCCAAGGCGAGGCCAGTGTCAGTGCATTCATTTCATAAAATGCTTTTCTCTCTTCTACATTTCCCCATTTTCCCAACTTTTTTTTTACCAGTTTTTTTTTTAATTTAATCGCGGACAAATATTTTCATTTTTACTGAAACGCTTTTAGCTAAATGAGTGGAAATAAAATTAAATCGATATTGGTTAACCTCAACGTTTTTTTTGGGGGAAACCTCGAATGACCAATTGGGGGGGGGGAAATTAAAGGCAAGCTAAATTGAATGGGGGAAGGTTCTAATGCCGGAATTTGATTTGCCTAAATTGGGCATGCATTACCAAACTTTATTTTTGGGCATTTCTTGGAAATCTAGTCTTTAATAATACTCCAGACTCATTTCGCTTTATGAAAGTGCAAGGAGTGCTTATAATTCCCTGATAAATTAAGGTCCCTTTTTGCTTTAAAAATAATGACAAATCAGTTTGCAGATAAAGCCAACGAAAAAGCTACCCGAAATTATGGAAGAAAATAATCATCTTAAAATTTACTTTTGCCAGCCGCCGGCTCAAGCCTAACTAATCGTAACAGATTTTTTTCACAGTCATGCTGGAAAGAAAACAGAAAACGGGGAAAAAATGCGAAAAATATGGAAAAATCCTTTGGGGCGTAAACGTCTGCCTGACATTATCCTGGCTGCGGTCTGCCAATTAGAACCCTTTGTTTGCCTTGCTTAAGACGCCGCGAACTTATCTCCATAATAAAGTCGTAACAATTAATTGAGCGACCCGAAAACGGGCTACCTTTTCCTTAAAGCCAAGTCCTCGCACCGAGACTTGACGGTGGCAGTGGAAATTTTTCATCGTTTGACGCGTAATTAGTGGTAAAAATTATTTGACGACCGCCAATTAATTTAATGCTCGGCGACATGATTTCAAGTTCAACGGATTTTTGGTTTACCTGTATTTGAGTTCTTGTTTAATGGGGGCTTTTTGTGGTTAAATGGGCTTTAAAAAAGTTTTCAAGGGATGCTGGTGCGCTACGAAGAGGGAGGAAGATTTCCTTCGACCTTTGATTCTTCTCTTAAAACTCTGGACTGAATTGTAATAGTGTTTTTTATTATTATTACTTAACAAATTCCTATTATTCATCGGCTTAACAGGGCAGTCCATTATTGTCTATGAATGTCATCCGAACCATTAAGTGATATCAATAACATAATCCGAATCCGCTTGAGAATTTGAAAGATTTATCCGGCAATCTGCATATCTTCCACACGTCCGCAGACGAATCTCTTACTCTCGCTTGGTTTTCGCACTCGCAACGAATTCGTTTTGAATGAATTCAACTGTAAAGGTTAAAATTATAAATGTGCAAATGACTCATCATAAATAAAATTAATAAAAGGCACCGCGAACCTGGCCCTGTCCTCCACTTTCCTGACCCTGGCAAACGGCGGGGCCTTCATTGAGAAAAAGTACATCGCATCAACATAAATATTATGATAAATGGTTTGTTATAATCGTAATCCTCGGGGGGTAAGTTTCCAGTCGTGCCGCACGCATTTTTTATGCTCTTCCCCCCTCCCACTCCTTCCCCAGATCCGTCCACCCACAAAATCAACCAGGAGCAGGATGAACTGCTTCAGCTCTCGATGGAGCAACATATGGTCGCGGGGTGGGTGAACGGATGCGTGGAGTGAGTGGCGTGGAGTGGATGATACAGATGGCGCTGCCAATGGATTGCCGCCTTTCAATAGCAAGGGCCAACGAAGTCAAATTGGTTTTTATTGGTTTACCCCAAGCCACTGTTTTGGGGAAGTCTCCACTCTAACAAAGCGGATCCCACTCTCCTGCTGAGATCCTTGCGAGCATCTCGCAGATACTTGGCGCGGATTTAAACATGCTGCACGACAATTACAAACTTTTCCTGCAGTTCATTACGCCTAATTATCACTTGATGCCGAGCGGAAATTTTATTGCTCCCACTTAGTGTGCATGTAAACAGCCTAACAAAACAATCTCAACCTCCGAAGGGTTTTTAGCCGCACTTGAACGCGAAACATATTAAAATTCAGGATGCGTTGCAAACAATTTGCGGCGAATAAAGAACGTTGAGTGGGAGATGCTGCATGGAATGCAGATGAAAGTATTTTGTAATGAAGCGTGTTTAAAAGATGTTAATCAAAAAATACGAAGAAGGCAAAAGAAAAATGTATCAATAGCGAAGAGAATCATATTTATTATTCAAAACCCATTAAACAATGGTTAACAAATCACAGATAGATTGGGGAAGGTAACCAATTAATATATGAAATACCATATTTGCATCATTGCGTATTATTTTATATTTAAATTAGTATGGTTTCTAAGCAATTGGGAAGAGTGGCTTTATTCTTTATTATTCTTCAAATTATTGGATGAAATACGCTTCGAACGTCATTAAAATCCAATTGAATATATTAAATGTTTAACCATTAATAAAGGTTTCTAGATTTATGTATTTCTAATTTAAACATTTGTCTCAATGGCAAATAATGTGCATAAAAAATTAAAAATTTTATGTCGGCAGTTCAAACGGTAATAAAAATTAAATTCGTCACTAAGTAGCTGTACGAAACTTAGTTGCTTGCACAGGAGACATCTAATAATATCGTTATAGCTCTATTATGCGATCCTTATTTAAACCCCACAAAATTTACCCTAAAGCCCCTTCTAAAGAGCCGCCGACATCGGAATCATTTAGATCATTTAGATCGGTTACCACTTGACAAGGAATTAATTTGACAACATTAACAAATTAAACTGTTAAACCAACACAAACACACGGCCACTTCGCGCACACTGAGATAAACAAACGCTCGCCAGGTCGGTCATTTACAACATCATTTGTAATCCATATCGCTCAGCATGTCGTCCCTTCCCATGCCCTCCTCCTCCTCCTCCTGCCACTCTCCTCAGATCCCTTGGAACGCAGTGTATGTGAGAGTGTGTGGAAGATGTATTGACCCTTCAATGGGACTCTGTTTCGGCGCTTCGGAATGCTTCACGCTATTTATTGGCTCACTTTCTCTTTGGGAAACCGACCAGAGACCAGAGACCCGGACCCAGACCCGGACCCGGACTCGGACCCGTACCAGGGAAGGAAGATTTCTTTCTCCCCTCCGGGGAATACCCGAATGCTTGGCCACGTGTTTGGATTTGGATTTGGCGGTTAAACACACACTTTCACACTCTTTCCAGGGGATTAGTGCTGCTCATTTGTCAACAGGATGTCTGTGATGGGCGAGTGTGTGGTCAATATTAATTGGCATTGTATTAGTTTAAGTCAGTGCCCACAGTCCCACAAACATTTGCATTTGTTAACTGGTTGGAACTGGTTAAAAGTGTTATTTAATGCAGCAATTTAATATTATTTTTAAATATCATTCTCAGTCTAATTGTTTTTTTAAATTTCAATTTATTTATGAATTTTAAATATTCAAAATGTGGAAGAATAAAATTCTCTAGTCTTTAAAGACTGAGATGGAATATCCGCTGCTCACCTTATGTCCGATAAAAGTGATTAATTGAAACTGCACAACCCCCTTTCAGGCGAGCCCCTCTCATGGCCTGGGCCTCTCTGTTTATCCCTGGGCTAGTGAATGGGGAAATGGCGACTGCTTTGCTGCTTTAAAATGGTGCAGGAGGCAGACACGAAACATGAATGTATTTGCTGTGCTACAACGTACCCTGAGGCCCGAAGGCTTGCAATTGCAACGTGCAGCACGGCATCCCCTCGCCTGCATCCACTACCCACTCCCCACGATCGAAGGTAAAAAAGGGGGCACAGGAAAACATATTTTGACAAATGAACCCAAATAACAGGTTGCAATCGCTGGGAGGAGCGAGGAAAGGGGTTTTCGGGCTCTGAAATACTGGCCCTGCAAGTTGGACAGGAAAACGTATGGTTGGACAACCTTGATACCTCATTTATTTTAAATGCGGCTGACTCGATCCGGCTGGCCCAGCTGTAGTTTTCTTATTTTGTTTTTACTTTCCTCGTCGCTTTTCGTATCTCGTATTTCTTATTTCTTATTTCTTGCGCAAATGAAATCGACACATTCGAGTCGAAGTCGAAGTCGAAGCGAAGGGAAATAAATGAAACATTTCCAGAGTGGGTTCGCTCTGCTCTCGAAAATTGTTACAAATGATCGCAAATAACAGATCTTTGCCGGCACCAGACCGAGCTGTCCATCAAAGGAGCCGAACCCACCCGAGTGCGTGATCGAGTGCGAAAGGGTCGGGGATCGGGAGGCCCAGAGACGGGGATGGAGTTCTGGGCTCTCCGGACGGGAAGTTGCGAAGGCGCCGCCATGCTGCGCCTCATTTGATGCAAGGTAAATTGCATTGATTTCTTGATTAATGACGGTTTCGCATTGCACTGGGTGCACAGAAAGAAAACTCATAAACCTCTTAACCCAATATACATAAGTATCGATGACAGTAAAAATAATTTGCACAAAATAAAATAAAATATATTCGATATTGGATCTCACTCCCACTTAATAGCTACGTATGTATTTTTATAATAAAATTTATATTTATTATAACATTGCTTGTAAAGATTGTGTAAAATTTAGATATATCTTATTGTCAAAAAGGGCTATTTCAGCCTGATTTTCAAGAATCAATCTTCTTTGGCAATTATTTTAACAGTTGGTTAAATTATTTAATAACGACCTACTGTTCATCAGAAATATATAAATTTAGCTGTTTGCAGTTTTTTTCTTGGTTATTTTCCCTACCAATTTGAAAACTGTTCAATGGGAACTTTACTATTTTTTCCAGTGTACCATATAGTTCTGAACTTACCCTGATTGTTGTTATTGCTGCTCTTTCGGGATGTCTTTTTTTCTTTCATCCAGGGATACTCCGGTACCGAGTCCATGCCGTCCGGCGTTTGAGGGACAACGCCAACCGGATATCCGACTCCGACTCCGACTCCGACCCCGACATTGACATTAACATTGACGCCCACTCCGCCGATGGCGCCAACAGAGCCAACAGGTGTGCCGATTTTGGGACTCTCCGGACTCAGGTGGTTGAGGAATTCGGCCATCGACGGCTGCGAATTGATGAATCCTCCCTCGGAGGCGGCCATCCAATAGGCCGTGTCAGCGGCCCGTTTATCACAGTTCGGAGCCATCTTGTTGACCAGCATCACCGCCGGCACCGGGGGAGCCCCCTGCTGACCGATCCCGGGCTGGCCCACTCCCACTCCGCCGGCACCTCCAACACCGCCGACCCCTCCACAACCGCCACCCACGACCAGCGGTGTCTGGCCGGTTTGCACCTGCAGTGGATTGAGGGGCGATTCCGACTTGATTTGCGTGCCCATCGCGGATGTGTCCAGAGCGCTGCAAACCTCTTGCATGACTTTAATCAATCTTTACTGTTAATTAGTTTCGGTGTATTTCAGATTTTAGGCAAATTTTAGCTATTCAGCAGAATGGTGACCTGCAATAAATATTATTATATTTAAGCAAGCTTTGTAAATTCAGCAATACCCAAAAATATCAATTGTATTTATTATATTTACATTTTTTATTTTTTTATATTATTTCCTGACATTATTATTATTATTATTATTATTTACGTTATATTAGATATCTGAGCTATCTGAGATTTATATTGTGAACATGTTTACGGAAAATTCATCTTTTTCGAGTTCCCTTCTTTGTTTTATTTATTTAATTTCAATTATTTTTTTTATCAGCAAATGAAAAATGGGCAACAACAAGAGAGTAATAATAGTATGAACTACATTAATATATTTGATTAACGGATCTTTATTAAAAAACTTCTGTTTCTACTGATTTTCTATAAATTATTAAATATTAACTTCGTAGTTTAATAAAATTGTGCCAATTGTTGCAGAATAGCTGCAGAATTATTTCCATCATTTAATTCATATTGCTTTTGAAAACAGAAAATATAAGGAACTTCTCGTATTCAAAATGAATGAATGAACTAGACGCGTATTTAATGAAATTTTCTGTAATTCTGTAATCAAATTACGAGAATGAAATGGCTTAAAGCAAAAACTTCCTTTGTTTTAATGTCGCTTGAGAATCAATCTAAGGAGGTAGAATATATGTTGGCATAAAAACATTTCGTACCATTTTTTGCAGATCATTCACGAATTACACTTTTAGTTTATGCGTTTGAGTTTGTGTACGGAGAAATTTGACCAACTTTTGATAGCACTTCGGCACAATTTTCACTATTGTCCGCACTTGTTCACCAAAAAACCTTTTCTTTTCTATTTGTTTGTTTCGTTTTCACCGGCTTAACTTTCGCGATGCGGGTGTAATTCTTCGGAGAACTTTAGTGTGTCACGGCTTATCTCTGGGCCGCAAGAAAAGAGGCGACAACCGCGACGGCAACGAGGCAGCACAGATATAAACACAAATATGGCCACCGTTGGTTGTGTTTACTCAACCGTCAAGTGTTGCGAGCGGCGACAGTTTGGGGTTTGCTCTGCGCTCTTCAGTTCAACACACACACCTTTTGGCAGCACACACCATGGCGACGCGAAAGGCCAACACAGAACGGCACTGCACTGCACTGCTACCACCACCAGCACCAGCACCAGCAATAGCACCAGCAATAGCACCAGAAACGGCAACAACAGTGCGGCGATAACAACGATAATGCCACTTACAAGTATGCGCTGCACAGCGGTGCGTATGCGTAATGTGTAGAGTTTGTAGAGCTGCGGCGATCGTTGCAATGGCCACACAGACGCACCGACACACATGCACACTTGCACACACATGCACACACCCTACGCTGCTCTTGCAATTTGTCTGAGATGGTTTTCTTAACCTCTCGCTCGCACGCACACGCACACTTGCGTACGCACTAGCCGTCTCGCTCTGGCTTTAAGGAGGTGCGCAGAACCGGTTTTTCGGTTTTGCTAGGTGCTTTTTACTCGAGTGCATCCAGAGGATGCAGAGGTTGCACCTTTAGTTTGAAATTGGCCAGACGGAGTTATTTTAGTTAGTTATATAATTTTTAATATTTCGCATAGAACTTGTGTTTTCTTTCGATTCGATTTCGATTATTTGGCCACCGAACCGATTTTTAGCTAGAGCGAGATGGAGAGCTGCTTGAGAGCTTCGTGCGGGGCCCGAGAGCTGAAGACCAACCAACAACCATTCCATCCAATAGCACCGAACGCACTGAACGCGCTGCGGGATTTTGGACCCATTCGCAAGGAGTGGCCTAAGCGACAGCCACCGCATCCATCACATTGCTTTGGCGGAGCGGCACATGCGCAGTAAGCGGCTGGAAACTGGTTGCCAGAGCCATTACTTCTGGCCATTCGGGGGGTGGAGTTCACACACACAGGCGCACAAGTCTCCGGCCCGCCGATTGGCCAGCTGGCCAGCGTTTTGTATCTTTGCGGCCGTGTCGCATTGTGGCATCTGTATCTTTGGCTGTCATTTCCGCAGCGGTTTCTTCTGCTTCTGCTTCTGCTGCTCTTGCCTCACTTGCTTTTTTCCCATTTCCAGCGCGAACGTGTTGCTTGTGACGGAATTTATTTGGTTTTTGTTATTTACACATTCCGCAGCAGCGACAGCAGCAACAGCAGCAACAGAAAAGCTGAAAAACAGAAACAGAAAAACTGAAAAAAATGAAAAGAAGAAGCCCCAGCGAGTTTCTTCTCTCTCGATGCTGTTTTTTGGCTTTTGGGTGCGAGTATTTTTGACATTTCGCTTTGCTCATCGCTGTTTTTGTTTTGAGCGTCTCTTCTCTTGTCTAACCATCACGTTGTCAATCTTGGTGGCATTGCTTTTTAGCCACTTTTTTGTTCCGTCGCTGCCCCCACGCTTTTCTCGCTCTGTTTTTCTGTATTCTCAAATCCACTCAATGCAGTCCGCGGCAAAAGTTGTAATTATGTGCAGATATTAATGCACACAAATGTCACAGGTGTACAAATATTGCCGCAATTATTACTACATGCGTACGAATTCGGTTTATGGCACTCCGCAGACAGGTGTTGGTCATCTGCTCGAAAGGGCTACGGTGTTGGCCCACTGCAAAGTAAAGCATTCGACTTCAAAATGCTCCAATTAACAGAAACATCCATAAAGCCGGTATCGAGATTCACTATTGACTGTTTTGTTCGAATCAGAGTTTTTTTTGTATTTAGTATTCAATTAATTATTTAAAAATGTAATAAAGTTATGATTACTTGTATTGGAATATAACAGTTTTGAATAATTAATTTGGTAATTCTTAAACAAATCTTATTATGTTATAATAAGTTTAATATGAAAATTAACGAAAAAACACAAGAATTAGAATTGCATTTTGTTTATTTCCTAATGGGGCTAAAATTGTTATGTGGCTTTATTAGTTTTAATTATTTTAGCAATATTGTATTAATATACAGCTGAGAGCTAAATAATGTGAGTGAAAATCGATTTTTTTAATACTGCAGAAAACAAGCATTAATCAAATATAAGACATAAGACAAAAGGCGGCGACTTCATGTTATACGGACGGTTCTAAAACTATTACCAAAATGCCTTTTAGAAAATTCATTAATTAACAAATTAATTATCGGTAACATTTTATTATAATATATTAATTTGAAGAAAATCGTTATCAAAAATGAGATCAGTTAATACTTTGTATTTCCACCTTTGTTGGATAAAAATGGAGCACAGCCCCTTAACAGAAAATCCTCCTTTTTAATGGGGAAATCGACCTCCAAGCTTTTTTCAAATTGTATGCCAATAATTATTTAAAAGTGTTATGAAGTTGTATATATTTATTTTGAAATAAATCATTTTTAAATAATTCATTTGGAAAATTTTATGTAAGTCTTAATAAGTTTTAATGTGTTCGGAATATAAGATTTATGTATATAACAAGAAAGAAAGGCTAGCTTCGGTACCCGAAGCTTAGAATACCCTTGCAGACCAGTTGCCTTAAAACTGGCAGCTATAGGATATAGTGATCCGATCTTTTGTTTTTAAATTTCTAAAAAGGCTTTAATGCCTATGAAAACTGTTTTTCTCAAGAATGAATTAATTGTCTTAAAAAACACCAGAGTTATGCTCAATGGCCCATTTTTTCCTATCGTTCCTATGGCAGCTATAGGATATAGTAGTCCGATTTTGATGAAACTTTCAGGATATGTTAAAATTGCTATTAAATAGTGTTTACCAAGAAATAAACAATATATATTTAAAAATGGCGAATTTATGACACTTTTTCCCAATCGTTCCCATGGCAGCTATGTGATGTAGTGTTCCGATTCCGGCCGTTCCGACTTATATACTAACTGCAACAGATTGAAGGGTTGGTGCAAAGTTTCAGTCCGATAGCCTTAAAACTGATGGACTAGTTTACATAGCAACCCACAGACGGACGGACAGACGGACATGGCTAGATCGACTCGGCTAGTGATGCTGATCAAGAATATATATACTTTATAGGGTCGGAAATGTCTCCTTCACTGCGTTGCAAACTTCTGGTCAAAATTATAATACCCTCTGCAAGGGTATAAAAATGAAAAACAAAAATACAAGATTTATAATTTTACTCATATCATATATAACTATAATAGTTATGTGGTTCGATCCTAAGGGTACCCTTCTCTTTATTATTATAGTTTTATTAAATTACGTGAAATATAATATTAACATGGGTACATACATACATACTCCTACATATGTATGTTGATTCGTAGATATTTTCCACTGTCCAGTCTTAATTGAATAATAAGAAACAATATAATAAATATTTTTAATTAAATTTATTCCAAAAAAGTTCCACCACTTAACTTATCATAATGTACTAATTAACTATGAAAGAGTATAATACAATTTAATCTTAAATATATAGGTTAATTTTAAAAATCTAATAGGTTTTGTATAAAGTCTGAGTCCACGTCAAAATAATCATCTGATGAAGTGGAACCTGAAGCACAACTATTGGAGTCGCATTGCACCATTGGTTCCAGAAGTTGTTCCTGGCAGTATGGGCTTGAGATAGGCTCAGGAGCACTCTGCAGAGTGGGAGGAAGTGTGGGCTCGATATCAATCCAATTACTCGCCCAATTCTGATCAAGATCATTAACGGGCAGTTGGAAAAAATCCAAGGGAGACGGACAGAATTGCCGAATGTAGTCGTAGTCTTGGTAGGGAGGTGTGATTTGGCCTTGTTCTAGGATGGGAGAAACACCCTGGTGCAAAGGAGCACTCTCTGTGTTTGTGCTTGCATACTGCAGGAGGCGTTCCACAATTGAGTCATCGTCCAGGAGTTCCTCGCTGGCCATAGGTACTGTTGCCTTCGACAATTGCTTATTGGCCAACTTCTTTGATTTCATGCGACGATTCTGGAACCAGATCTTCACCTGTCTCTCGGTTAGGTTCAAACGGTTCGATATCTCAATACGCCGAGTTCTGGCCAGATATTTGTTGAAATGAAACTCCCTTTCTAATTCAATAAGCTGATGACTGGTATATGCAGTGCGCGATCTCTTGCTTTTCTCCGAGGACTTTGTTGGTGCTAGAGGAACTGCTTCTAAGTTGATATCGGGAAAAGTCAACATCTAGAAAGATAAAAACATTATTAGTTTGGTTAACCTTCAAGCAATCTGTTATTCCAAACCTACCATAAAATCGCTGACTGAAGGGATGTCAACAAATGCGTTTTCGCTGTCAGTGAAGAACATTTTTCTTGAGACTATTTTCGGTGGCTTCCGTTCGCTTGCAGTTATGTTTTTTAACTAGATGTCACTTCAGTCTGTCCATTTGCTTATATACCGATGCCCGAGGTACCGGATCCAATCGTATTGTTTCCTACCTGTCCCGACTGCCGCTCTTCAGAGTTGGCAGCCGGCTGGTCTGGGCCGGTAAATGTCGCGACCTTTCAAGCCAGGCTCCGACTCGGGCCGAGGTTTCAGGCTCCAGGCTTCGCGACACATAAGGTGGCGTGAGTCCTGATTGCGTCTTGTTTGTTTAATGATAGACAATTCTAGTTGCATCAAAACAAGTCGACTTAGTACGACTATCTAAACACAATACTCGTAAACGTATTTTATACAATTATTTTTAAGCTTTAAAATATATTACCAATTACAATGTACAATCTAATAGAAAATTATAGCTTAGGTCTCCATTTTCAATATTTTATTATTATTATAAAACATTCTATAATATTTCTTAAAATTATGTTTTCTGAGGTACGGAGCTATAAAAGGCATCGAATGTATATAACATTTTAAAAGGTGTTTAAAAATATGGTTACCTGAGACTCTAAAATATTCGAGTATTCAAACATATTACCTAGAATGGTCTTGACGGAGTTCCGCTATCACCTCGCCAGTACATCATAGCTTAGAAGCAGGCCACGTAATCCCCAATCCCCCTGATCAGGTAAATATCGACCATGAACGGAAAACTTTTTGGTTTTCCCCGGGGTTTTCCAGACCAGTTATGAATATCTAAGGGTTCAACTACCTGCTTAGCCTGGGATTCCGTTCTGATCGTCTCTGACCCTGATCCCTGGCCATAAAAAGAGTCTCACTGCCACTTCAAGCTAATCCAATCCAACCCGCTATAAAATCAGCTACATCCACGATGCTGGTGCTACGTGCTATATGGCAAATATGTATTTATGATCGTGCAGGCTTATGCAAACGAACATGAGATTTTGGTCTGAAGAGCAAGTCCAGCCTAAGGAGAGCTCAGGTGATCTGGAAGAGTTCTGGAATAATCGCTGATCCTATATACCGAAAATTTGCTAAGGGTAAAAGTAAAGAACGTTGAAACACACTGAACGTACAATCTCCGTATGCAATTTTTAAGTAGTTTTGGAGGCAGCTATATTAATTTGTTCATTACCAACCTTGATAATAAAAGGCAAAATCTCAAGTAGTCGTATTTTGGCAAGCCTTAAAAACAGACACAAATGCACATACTCTAGGAAATGCATTTTGATAAGTATAGTTGATGTGGTTTACAAAATATGATAGTTCAAAATTTTAAATTATTTCTTATTACTATAAGCTGTAAGCCTTATTTATTCTGTTCACAAGCATTGATAAACTTATACATCGTTGAGCTGGTTAAAAATGAACGCCATTTGGCCAAGACAATTTCGTGGTCACCATGGCAGGCTCCGTCTCCTCCCTTGGTGAGCTCAGATAAATTGGTGTCATCATATCATAATGTAATTTCCAGCATATTGAAATTTTCTTCAGCTCTCCATCTTGGCCATCGTGTTGTGTGTGTGTTACTTGGAGGAGGGGAGTGGTGGGAAGGGGAGGGGAGGAACTGGGACACTTGGATCATATTAGATGTGATGCCATGTTTTGCGAACAATATTTCATCGTCAGCTGTCACAGAATCGTGTGTTTTTATTAGTTATTTGATTATGCCAATAGTAGAAACTTGCTGAATTTCATTATCGATAAAGTTTTGATATAAGAGGAGTATGCGAAAAAATGTTGTAAATAAAATGTATAAGATATTAATAAAGTTATGGGTGAGAAATTAATATTTAGGCATGCTTTTTTGGGTACAGAATAAAAACATTTTTGTAAGCACACATTTATTTATTTTATAGGCATGTTGCCGTGACCATAATTCATAATGGTTTTGATCTTATCCCTATCGAATATTGCTTAATGTATTTCTAATTGATATATTTTCACTTCATTGGTTGACCCAAAAATATTAAAAACAAAACATACAATGAATTGCTGAAAACACTTGATTAATGCGCTATATTTGTATTTATATTTAGCCGATTCCTATTGTTCGGTTGCAATAAAATGAAGACATAACTGTCAGATAATTGTGTTAAATGGAAAGGATTAATGAGTGGAAAAGAATTTTGTGCCGACTCAGTGGGGCGACGATTCATTTGATGTTCCCTCCCACAACCTCAGACCTCAACCCACCCAAGTACAAGATGCAACTACCGCAACAACCGTGACAAGTACAACATTTGTGTCGCCTGCCTCGGCTTCAATCTGTCGCCCTCCGCCTGTGCCACGCAACCTTTGACACGCATAAATGGAACAGCCAACTCCCGGGCCAGCTTCCCCCGTCCCCCCTGAAATCCACAACCTCTCTGGCCTGCACTCCAGAAAAACAGCTTATAAAAAATTTATTATTTTTATATTCTTTTTAGTTAGGTAACAATTTCCTAAGAACTACCATTATAATTTAATACGTAATTCAAATAGCGAAAATGAGATTATTTTATGCACAAGTAATTATATGAACCTAGACGCATTTGTATAAAGGTTTTTATTCTAGAGATTGAAATGTAACTACGTATCAGTTAATAATACAAATTAAGAATTTAAGCACTATTACAAGAATATTTTCTTTAGTGTGCAGACATGCCAATGCTGAGTGTCAGCTCTCCGCTCGACGGTCTCCGGGCTCCGGTCTGCTGTCCTGGCCCGAAACCCGGACCCGGCACAAACAAAGATCGCAATTTGACTCTACACCACGGAGCTGTCAGCTGGCAGAGAGTGAAGGAAGATTGATTACCGCCATCGAATTGTTTGCCTTCATCCAGGGTGGTTGAGGAGGGGCAGAGGCAGAGGCGGAGGCAGCGGAACAGAGGATGGGCCCAGGGTGTCTGACTTCGATTGAATGGCATAGGAATTGAATCGAAAGAGTTGAGCTACCAAACACGATACTCCTGCTGTCATATGTAAACAACACTTGATGTTTTTGTTCCGTTGGGTTACATTTTAAAGTAGTGTGGGGTGACCTTCTTTAAAGCCGGAAAAGGGCTCTATGATGAGCTTAAGGATTATGACATCATTTTGTGTATGATGATATTAACATAAGCTATTACGACAAAAATACAGAAAAAAAAATTTAAAAAAATTAATTCTTGAAAATTGTTTTCTCTTATTCTAAATTTGTTGTATGTATATACAAAAAGGAGAAAAAATTGTCGGACAAATTTAACTAATGATCTAAAAAATGCATTAAAAATACGCTAAGATTCTTTAGAGAACCGTTCCAATTTCTATTTCAGCTTTTCCAGGAAATCATCAATGAACTCCATCTGCTTGGAATTAAATTTGCGGGCGTATTTCACACAGGTCTCGAAGTTGGCCTCATCGTTTAGGCCTTTGTAGGCCATGGCCCGATAAAGCCATGCCCTCAGATTCTTTTCATCCAGCTTGTTTAGAACGAAATCGCAATCGACAATGCCCCGCTTGAATTTGCCCGATCTGTGGGTGAACAAATTGTACTATTATATAGTAAGAAACCAAATTGAATTAAACTTCGCAAGCTTACTTAATGAAGCAAAGAGCTCGATTAATGTAGAGAATGTGACTGTCCCGGATATTCTCGATGGCTTCACTGTACATGCGCATGGCACTCTCATAGTTACCGCGGCGATATTCCGCATTTCCCAATCTAAAAATGGATATGTAAATCCAAAACTTGCAATTATCAAAAATATTGAATTCGAACGTACTTTCGAAAGTTCTGAGCCACTCGCTCCCTTTCTAAGCGAGCTTTCGAGCGTTCATCGAGATTCATTTCCACCTGCCGCATGAATGGATATCTATCATTTGTCCTATCCTTCGGAGTGAAGGTTCTGGCCTTTGGTTTCCCTCTTGGAGAAGGCTCTGTTGGGGCAGGGGGAACTGTAGCTGAATTACGCTCGGTGATAATAAAATTATCGTCTGTTAGAGTCTTCGGGGCTGAATCCTTCTCAGCTGATCCTTGCTCCTCTTCGCCCCCCCTGGGGAAAAGCTTTTATTAATTAATACTTTCAAAATAGTTGGTTGCTTACTCTTTGGGCTTTTGAAGGTTTTCCAGCATACTGACAACTTCTTCCACCGTTGATTCTGAGTCCAAGAATCTTTCGTCCACTTGCGGGTGTTGCAGGGAATACATAACTTTGAATAGAGAACAACACCCAAAGGACTAAAACAAATATTTGCGTTTTAGTTGGCTTTGGTTTAGCGTGTTTATTCGAATTGTTTACCAGCTGAGCAAACGTGTCGCGGGGCAACTTGGGGTTGGATTATTTGTGGCAACCAACCGGTTGCCTAGCGATCAAATAAAAGCACTGACTTCCGTCGAAAACTATCGATAGAATCGGTGGTATACATTTCAAATCAGTAATTAAGCTTTTTCTTCAGCTATGTATTTTAAAACTTTAATACAAGATTGAAGTCTAATTCGAGTTGGCACTATACCCCGACTTGGCTCTTTTATTTAGCCAGTCATTTGCGTTGAATCGTTTACAAGATTACGGGTGTAGACTAAAAAAACACACTTGCAGGCACTGGTACTCATACTCACATACCAACATTCACATTCACATTACTTTTCATTTAATCTCATACAATTTGTAAGATAAAGAAATGCACAAATGCATGCTCAGCTCAGCGTGGCTCAAAGGATCAATTATAGACTATAAAACATAATGGCATCTAATAATAGTAGAGCCGCAATCTCAACACAACTGAAACCGATTCCCCCCTCAAACCCCGCTTCATCACAACACTGCGTCACACTTAGCAAAAATTATGAATATAATATATACGAGTATATATATTAAAAGTTTCGCAAAGTTTTTATTATTTTAAAACCATTTTTGAAAAAAAAAATAAGAACTAACCGGGTTTTATATTAATATTATGCATACACAAATATAAATATTACAATTTGTAATCACATGTTTAGAGTTAATTAATAGTTTTAAGCTTGATCCTCGATACTAGCCCATTTACGAATGTGGTGTCGCTTTTTCCTAGTTTATACAAAACGCTTAAGATTTTCTAATCACGAATTCTTTTGATATACATAATACTCGTATATTAATCAAATATGTGTCGTTTGTTCTCCACAAAAATATTGCAATTGGTGCATCCCTACACGCAATCCATTTATAATACATAATTATAAGTTTTGTTAGTTCGATTCTGCCAGTTCTTGTACAAATAATACTTAACAAAATTTAGGTCAAGTATTAAATCTTATTTAAAATAAAAAATAACAGATACGTTTTATTAATTGGTAAAAACGCTATAATGTCGGAGACGTATCCTTTTCAATCACTATGGATATATATTTCTGTGAGTGCATCCTCTTCCTTCGCTCTCTCTTTCCCCCTCTCTCTATCTCCCTCTCGCTCCTCCGGCTTATGCTCACCTGGAAGTGCATGTCGCTGGCACATTACCTGCATTGCATTCGCGGCGAAGGAGAGAGAGGGAGGAAGGATAGCCGGCGAGTGAGCGCTGGGTGGCGGATATGTGTGTGTCGTGTGTGCCAGGCATTTAGGAGCCACACACACATGCAGGCACACACACTGCACACACTGCACACTCTCCAACCGGACATGGGCATGCTTAAGCGCCGGGCTATGTGGGCAGGGGAGGACAGGAAGGGGAGGAGACAAAGTGCACGGGAATAAATAATTGCAGTGCGGCAAAAGGAGCCCGAACTGGCGAACTGGTTGTAGCACCATTCGTGGCAGGGAATGGACAAACGACAACGGCAACGACACCAAATTGCTCACATGACGCACCGCATTTTTTATTCCGCACGAATTTGGTTGGGTTTCTGTTTCTGTTGCTGCTGCTGTTACTGGTGGTTAGGCAAGAGTTGGTAACGCTCCTTGTGGCAGCAACTCCTTGCCGCATACGGCGGCATCATCAGCATAGATTGCCATTTCGACGTAATTGTTATAAATGAATTTCACGTAATTTAATTATGGGTTTTAAACCGATGAAAAATATACCAGCCATCGGGCCATAAATACGGCCAGCCTTACAGATGGGAGGTCACTTGCATATGCTGCACATCAGCTGTTGAAGAAGGGGTAGGTGTGGGGTGTGGGGTCGGGGACATCCCTGAATTAGCCGTGAAATAGAAGCCTTCAAAAGGGGTGGCAGTTGTTAAATAAACCTGATAGATGCGAAAGCCCATTAAGCATTTAATTTTGGATTACTTAAAAATCAAATGCTACGCTCAAGGTCTTATTCTAATACAACTAATATTAATATTTATAGCTATGTGACGATGTTTGTTTATTTGTATAAAGTGAAAATATTTTTGTTGTTAAATGATTGTTTCTATATGTTCATGTTTTATCATATACAAATTAAATTTTCCAAGGAATAAAAATGTTTTCATTTAATTTACTTAAAAGTAAGCCTTTGGGTATAGATAAATAAATTAGAATAGAGTAAATAAATAATTTCATGCTTTCAAACAACATTAAAGATCCCTCTACAAGGGTAAACTAAATTCAGAAAAGCAGCAACAGATGCTTGCAACAACATCACGGCCCACCGACCCCAATGACTTTTAGCCGGAAAGTCACAACAAAAATTTCATTGTACGCCAAGAAATCCTTTTTGGTAGAAGAACGCTCTCCACCATCCTCCCACACCTTTTTACAATTGGCATTCAAATTTCGAAGTGATTTTTTTAACGCATTCACAATCTTCCGTGGAATACGAAATAAGAAGACTTTCCCGTGCCTGCTGTTCACTATATATGCATATTTTTTTTGTGAACCAAAACAGGACATCCCCTGCGCCAGCATATGGGGAATATATGAACGGAAAGTTTTTCTGGCCGGCACGATTTGTTTATACGGCAGGTGTTGGCCATATCACTGGCGTTGAGGGACTAACACGTCTGTGAAATGTCATAACGTTTAAACGTGCCAAAAATATCCAAATTGAGCCAAAATCCGGAATGGTGTGGAACTGCGGGAGACAATGCGGGAAATACACACAAGATGGCTTTTGGTTAAGCTAATTTGGGTTTACAAATTAAATACAACAAAAAGTTAAATTTTGGCTAGTTTTATATTATTGATTATTAATATTATGTATTCTTTTGGTTACTTATATAAGCATACTTCGAATATTAAAAGCGTTTCTGCACTAAAAAAACAAATATTGCTCGATCACACTATTAGTTAATATTAGAAATATATTTAGAAAGAATAGTATAAGTAGTGGTATTCGTACCATTTTGCTTATATGAGGGCTTTGCTACTGGGCACAAGTAACCCAGTTAATTAACTTGCGCAGATACGCGGCCCAAAGTGGCGGATTCCTTTAGCGAAGCCATTTCATTTGCACACAAAACACATTTTGCTGTGCTGTCGCAAGGATTCCAAAGCACTTGGCGTCGAGTCCTCACCGCGAATTCAAAATTCATTTCAGATGGAGCTGGCTGCTGGGTGGCTGTAAGCCTAAGCGCCCAAAAGGCGATTAGCCATAAAAATTATAGATTCAATCTAATTACAAAACGCTGCGGCTGAGCACTGCGGGAGTGGGGAGTGGGTGAGCATCAGCCAAGTGAATATTTAATTTAATTAACAAGAAACAATTTGAAATGTTTTTCGCCCAGCCTCCGTTGCGGTTGCGGAATTTATTGTTATGACCAGGCCAAGACTGCGGCGATGTCATTGTCATCAAGGCTCCAGCTTCCAGCATCCAGCATCCAGCATGCCGCCTCCGCGGTCCCTCCTATCCAAGCCTAGTTAATAAAACCGCAATGTTGCCACTGGGCGAGTGATTGCGCTTCGGAATTCTCCAACTGGATGGAAAACAATGGGAGCAATCTGTGCTCTGTTGGACATGTTTATTACATCGGCATTTCGCGTAATTGAAGCCGGCCGCGGAGAGTTGTTTACTTGTTCCTGCTGTTTGCTTTTTATGCGACTTTGATTAGCTGCCTCTGATTGCCCGCCGATTAGCCACGCCCACGCTTCTCGAACCCCGCATCTATATTCATTATGGCAGCCCCGAAACGCCCGGAACATGTGCAGGACATGCTCCAAGCAAACCAGATCCGAACCGAGCCGAACCGAACCGGACCACATGTCAGGAAATGTCAACAATGCGCATGAAAATTCCAAGGATCCACCTCCCTAGAAACGTGCTTCCCCTGGCCCCGTGATTTCCAAAGACCACACTCGGAACAAATAAGCTTTTATAAAAAATACATTAAATATATTATATATGTAAAATATATTATACAAAATATTTACCTTCTTTTTTAAGTTATGCTTTTAGTGCTACATTAAAACTGTTTTAAAAAAAAATGATCCTTCAAATTAAACCCAAAAGAATGTTAATTTTTAATTCACAGCTCTAAACCAATAAAACACGTTTGATCTAAATTCATGATACTTAAAATACATTTTCTTTTTGGCACCTATGATTTTTCCGAGTGCAGCTTTTCCAAGTCTCTTGGTTGTGGCAAGTGCGAGCGACAATTTCCTCCCAGGGGAAGCAATTTGCCACACATACACACCATCAGTCCACACCACTGAGCCCAAGGACCAAAGGGATGGGCTTGGATGGCTGGTGGAAATTCCTTGGAGCTGAGTGTCGCATTTCCGCGCTGCAAGACGCTGGCCTGCCACCGCAGCCAGCAGCAAGTAATGTGTGCGGTTAAATGTCCATAAATCAAATCCTAACACTCCACCGCTCAAGATGACCATCGGAACCTGCGCCGGCAGGCTATGTAGCAGAAACTGAACACAAACAGAAACAGAAACCGAGCCGGGTCCGGATCCGGATCCAGATCTGGAAGAGACCGGAATGGGCGGCTGGACCTGTCCGAGTTAATGTGGTTGACACTTTTCTCGGGCCCTAATAGATGGGCGATGCAATGGAAATTCCTCGACTTGACCTCAAGTCGCCCGCAATGGGACATTAAATGCAAAAGTGAAACCGAAGACAACTGGGACACTGGCTAAATGCTAAAAATTAACTCTCCTTCTCTTTACGGGTTTCGGTTTAGGTCCTCCTTCCTCTGCTTGTATTATTTGCGCAGTGGAGTGTCCACTTTGCCGCGAAGTGGGATAAAGGACCTTTAATAGATTGATGAGGGGTAAAGTGTATCAGAATATTAGTTTGAGTATTTAAGGTGCAGATTACGTATCAGAAGGATTTGTATCAACAGTGGAACACCTAAAGTATTAACACAAATTAACACAATTCCGACCCTTTCTACACAATTATAGTAACTCCAAATTTCGTTTTCTACCAGATTGTAGGACATTATTTGAAGTTTTTGATTGTTTCAGTTGTAAACATTTATAAAAACAGTGCAATTTTTGAAAAAAAGAATTTATTTATAGGAATTATTTCATATTTTACAGGGTTGTTGTGTCACTGAGTTGGGTATGCATTTTGCGTCCAAGGGCCAGAGACGTTCGCTTAGATTTAACAAAGATTAAACTTAAAGTTAGCGATTTAAAATGCAAGGCTTAGTTCGGATAGGTGAAGTTTGCAGCGCAGGGATTGATGTGCGAGATGCTGAGCTTCCTGGACTTGGCAGCAGGTTCTCCCCACGTCAGATTCATCGAGGGGGCCGCGTGCACAGCATTGGATTGAACTTGGTTTTGGGTGCTTGGGTGCCAGGACTGGGGGGTCGACTTTGATTTCGACCAGGCCTGAGCTGCTGCCTCCAGGTCCTGCTTGATGCTCTGCAGCACCAAATCCACGTTGTAGGAGTAGTGACCCGACGAGGAACTCGTTCCAGCATTGGTGATGGTCGAGACTGCTGGATTGGAAATGCTCGTGGCTGGTGCAGCAGTGGTCTGAGCCAGGTGCTCCAGGATCTCGCTAAGATCGGAGCTGGAGCACGTACTGTTGTTGTTATTGTTATTAGTGTTGACAACCGATGCTTGAGCTTTGGTTTTCCCATAGATGGGCTGAGGATTAACTGGAAGAGCTGCTGCCGCAGGTCGATTCTCGGCAGCTGCAGCCTCGCGGGGATCCTGGGAGTAGGACATTAGCCGCTGCACAATGCCCCGATGCGCACTCTGCTCCGCCTGGGGCTGAGCCAACTTAGCGCTCGCTTTGGGCTCCCGATGCCCTTGGATGTCCTTTTTGAACTTCATGCGCCGGTTCTGGAACCAGATCTTCACCTGGCGCTCGCACAGCGACAGCCGCTGAGCAATCTCAATCCTTCGGGTCCGGTACAGATACATGTTGCTCTTGAACTCGTTCTCCAGCTCCACCAACTGCACGCTGGTGAATGCAGTGCGGGATCGCTTCAGCTTCACCCTCTGCGAGTCCTGGCTGGGCTGCGAGGATAAATTTTCATCGGAGGACACCGTCTGCTGTTGGTGGTGATGCTGCTGGGAGGAGTGATCGTTGAGGGTGGTTGGGTTGCTGTTGATTTGGCTGTAGTTGGGTGGCAAGTTGATCGGATTCACAGCATGGTGGTTGTGGCCATAGAGTAACTGAGGAACAACAAATTCAAATCAGGGGGTGCCACAAATTGGTAAGATTATGTTACTTACATCACTGTATTTGCCCACCGAAGGTGCAGCTGGATACTGGGACACCGGAGCCTGGTGCACTGGATAGTAATGCATGACGGATGACATCTCTCGGGATGATATCTTTTTCAACTGGCGATGCTTTCGACTTGGCTGTCAAAGGTGGAATGATTTGCCATCCTAAGCAAACACGCATCTATATATACGACGCCTACAGGTAGAAACTTTAGGTAGTTCAGGAAAGGTCAGGCGATGTCCGGTTGCGAAAAAAATTTGCCTAAACTCGCGGGTCATAAATCCCTTCGTCGTTCGCCGACTGGCACCGCGAAGACTAGCCAAGTCCGACGACGATGAAGTCCGGTCGTTGCAATGGGCAATCTAGAGGCTGGTTTTGATCGAAATCCCCGCCAGGATTTGGCGTTACGTGAGACAGTTCCAAAGTCCTGGCGAAAAGAGTCGAGTCTCGCCAGGTAGACGGGCGGATGATGATAGGAGATCCGCATCGATTGTTGTCCAACTTGTAGCACCTGTTGATAGAGTCCCTGGTGGCGGCGATGAAAGTGAAACCGAGGCTGTTGTCGCGGCTTTTGGTCGCTCGCCGTCCGCAATTATCCTCATAATGCAAGAAAGCAACGCTGCCAAAAGGATACTCCTCTCCTCCTCTAAGGTTTATGCTCGATTTGAACGGTTTATGACTTTGTTTGTCGTCGCACAGCACCAGCAGCAAAGGCGCATAGAAGGGCCTCGGTCTCCGGCGAAAAGAATGCGAATCCGAATACGTCGCGGCCGATTTATCCTTCAGTCCGCCTGCCATCCACTCCTACCATCCACGGTCCTCGGACCCGAGGATTGTTCGCAAATTTTATTACTGGCGCTATCGGATTAGCTCCTTCTGGGAATTTGTTAAAAATAAGCTGGAACAAAGGAGAAGTCATCGCTGGAAATACGTGTGCAAGGAATATCTGTGGTACAGTTGAGATTTTAACTTAAAATATATCTATAAATTATGAACATGATTAATTTAAAGGATAGTTGGTCTAAATGCTCACGAAAATGTTAAATATTAATTACCTTCTGAAAAGGTTTTACTTTTGTAAAAATACATAACTTACTAGAAGTGCAAACCCTTTGGAATTACTTTTAATCATTAAATAAGCTAAACCAACTATTATTATATTATAAATGTTGATAGAACATTTGTATTTTATTCAAATTTAATAAAATTGCAGATGGTTTTAATAATAGATAGACATATTTAAGGGGTAATTTCGTAATATGTATCATTTAAATAAGAAACTTACTTAAAACACACGTAATAATAAATTATTTTTACTTTAATTAAAAAAAATGGTTTAAAATTAAATTCATTTAATCTCACTTTATTCAAAATTGTGAATATAAAATATAAAAAATAAACCCACTTTTAAAGGCTTCTTTGATAAAGACATTTTTTTGGCTAAAGCTCTAGTTGTAAATAATTAAATTTATTTTTTGTTTAATTTGTATATAATAAAAGAAAGTATATAAGCAAATAATAATGAAATGAATGGCTGGACTTGGTGTTTCCCAACGCGAACGAACTCAATCCAACCCATCAATAATCCACCTTCTAAAACGCGCCCATTTCAACGCACCAAGGACCAGATCAATAAAAATTCCTGAATTTGGAATTTCCAATCCACATTCGTTCATGTAGAGCGCGTTATATTTTCTGGATTTTCCATATTTTATATCAAAGAAAATAAAGGCAACAAGTTGCCTGACGGCGCCAGAGAGAGCGAGAGCCGCCCGTACAGTGCCTACCTAAATGGTGCGACCGGACGGACCATCTTGGGATCGATGGATAGAGGGTCGGCCAGATCAGGTAATCATATAAGCACGGGCAGCTGGTGCAAAAGTTTTACAACTCGCGGGTGTTCGTGGAAAAATGGCGAATCACATTTTATGGCATGCATGTGTGAGGGTGGGCCATAAAGTGCATTTTTAAATTCATAAGATTTTCGGAAAAACCAGATACAGTTTTCGTTCATCCTGGCCAGGGATGGAAGGCAGCTGGTTAAATAGAGACGGAGAGTGGTCCGCGCATTTGCATGCTGGCAAATTAATTACTAAATTAGTCAGTCACTGCGTGGTTTGGGAACTCCATCGAGAGGAGTACTTTATATAGTCCCATCATGATTTTCACAAAACTTAGACAGATAACATCAAGGTGCACCGTTTTATAACTAAGTTAGAGCTAAGCAGGATTCAATGCGCCTTAAATTGATAGATAGACAACAACTTGATAGGAGACTCAATTCAAAGGCAACAAATAAATCGTTGAAACTGGAACAAGTGGCCGGTATGTATGAGAAGACGATTTGCAGACAATTCTTGGTCAAAGAATGAGCAAATGTTTGTTTATACCAGGCTCTCTGGCATAGCGTAAAAATTTAAAATATCTGATCAAATATTATAGTTTAAATGTTCGGTCTTAGGAGGTAATCGGTTTGTTCAATTACCGCCAAGAGATACATTTTGCATTTCGATTAGTACAGTTTTTAGCTATGCCAAATTGTTCCGGACAAGATTTCCTTGCTGGCTTGAATTTGAAGATGAGCAAATAACTTTTCCTGGAATACGTTCAAGCCCAAAAAAAGGCCTCGAATGCATCTGATCGAATGTTCCTGGGCTTTAAGGGAACATCCGTACAGAGGAAATCGAGGCGAAAAACGCATTGCACGGAGAGTTTGGGAGCTTAAAAAAGCTATTTAAAGCTATCCCTAGAAGAGGCACTGAAATCTGGGTCGCT
This sequence comes from Drosophila setifemur, assembly GCA_021224005.1. Taxonomy (NCBI): domain Eukaryota; kingdom Metazoa; phylum Arthropoda; class Insecta; order Diptera; family Drosophilidae; genus Drosophila; species Drosophila setifemur. Next base: position 3,272,896 of record JAJJHY010010948.1, on the reverse strand, counting down.
GACTAGGCTATTCGTGGGACATCACTAAGAATAATTTACAATTTCTCAAGTCTAATCCTAGCTTACTACGCGTAGATATCTACAATCACTTGGTATTTGTACAATCAGGGGCAACTTTGGTTAACTTAGGGCTAACTTTACTCTCTGGGCAGCCGCTCGTCCAGGCCTAGTTGAAGCAGTAGGCGAACTGCGAGTTGCCCGCGGCATTACGATGCGGATTATACGCTTGCATTATCGTATCCATCGTGCATTGATATTGGTTCGATTCGGACATAGTCACGCTCACGCCCATTCCCAAGGGCTGCGTGGCCGCTTGCGGGGACGACAGTTTGCCAAACTTGGCAAAGGTGGCGCCACGAATTCCGGTTCCCGACAAAGCTCTTAGTCCGGTGCTCATGTCGTCGCTGCTGCCATCGTCGCAGCTTTTGTCCAGACCCTTCAAAGGCTCCAAGATCTAAAAACAAATGGTATAAAAATTGATTATATTTAAGTCGTACAAAAAATATATATTATATAAATGAAGAAATAATTAATCAGCGAATAACCAAATTTGAAAAGATCTCTCCAAATATTTTAAATTAATTAAAGGATTTACATTTTGTAGACACTATTAGACTACACAAAAATTTTACTATTGTTTATTTTGATTAGTTTTGTAAGTAGTTATCAACATACTAAAGCTAAATTGGATTTTTAAGTTAGATGGTCAGAAGGAGCTGAAATTAAATCAAACAAATGACCTCTAACATTTGTTTAATTTAATTTCTGCCTGTTAATTCTGGATAAAATAAAAAGGTTACAAATGGGAGATAACTTTTCGACCATTCTTGTTGCTTTTGTTAAATTAAGTATTTTGTTAACCTTAACCACCTAACCTATGCTTTCTTCTGCGAGGCCACAAAACGATATAATTATTATTTATAAAGTTGACCATAGACACTAGTACAGAAGTCTCTAATTTATTTTCTAAACAGTTGTACGAGTATTGATATAGTTTAAATTTTTCTTTGTTATCAACAATATAAAGTAAAATCAAGAAAGGAAGGCTAGCTTCGGTACCCGAAACTTAAGAATACCCTTGCAGACTTGTTGCTTTCAAACCGTTCAATCGTTTGTATGGCAGCTATAGGATATAGTAATCCGATTTTTGGGTTTTTAAATTTCTAAAAAGGCTTTAATGTCTATGAAAACTGTTAATTTCAAGAATGAATTCATTGTCTTGAAAAACACCAGAGTTATATTCAATGATCCATTTTCTCCCATCGTTCCTAGGGCAGCTATAGGATATAGTGGTCCGATTTTGATAAAACTTTCAGGATATGTTAAAATTGCTATTAAAGAGAGTTTACCAAGAAATAAAGAAAATATCTTTAAAAATGGAGAAATTTTGTCAGCCTGATAGCTTGAAAACTGAGGGACTAGTTTACATAGCAACCGACAGACGGACAGACAGACGGACATGGCTAGATCGACTCGGCTGGTGATGCTGATCAAGAATATATATACTTTATAGGGTCGGAAATGTCTCCTTCACGGCGTTACAAACTTTTGGTAAAAATTATAATACCCTCTGCAAGGGTATAATAAAGCAATCCGTTGAACTTCAAAGCATAAGTTGCATGGAAGAAGGGAAAAGGCAACAAACTGCTATCAAAGGAAACTAAAACATAAATACGACTGATTAGAGTTGACGACTATATTTTCTTCAAGCTTTTCTCTCTAAAACAACTTAATATTTGTTGTTTACTGCACACGTGATATTAGCTGAATAATCTGCATAATATCAATTAAATCAAATGGAAATTAAAAAGCAAATAATTTGAATTAATTGAAATTTTAAACAGTTGGATAAAACACATAATAGAAAATAGCCAGTTTATTCCTTTTTATGAGTCGGTACGAGTATGTTTGCATGAAAGGGGCTATCACGTGACAAAAGTTGTTACCATTCCTCACCTGAAGCGTCGTCTTCTTGCTCGTTCCATCGTCCATGTCGTCGGCCGCCTCCGTCTCGCCAACGGCCGTGGCGCACGGTCCGCCAATGCCGATGCCGCACAGACTGGGACTCTCGTCATTCTTGGGTGTTAATGGCTCATAGACCTCGGAGCCAGAGCCGGGCGAGGCAGCGCCGCGAGCTACGGCTACGGCAGCGGCGCCAGACAATGTCGAGCGCATGTAGTACGAGCTGTTGAAGTTGTAGTCGGCCTCCGGTTCATCCTTTACCAGGACGCGACAGGCGCTGGACGCCTTCTGCTGGAAGTCAAAGTGGTGATACTGCTGTTGCTGATGTTGTTGGTGCTGTTGCATTTGGTTGCTATGGTGGTGCAGCTGCTGCTGGTGGGGATGGTGCTGCTGGTGGTGTTGTTGCTGATGCTGGAAGAACTGGCCGCCACCGGGTGCAGGGGGTGCTCCTCCTCCGGCAGCTGGATTCGGATACTGGCCATGGATATGGCGATGCCCACTGGCCTGAGCCTGAGCATGGGGTTGACCATGGCCTTGAGCCCCATTGTAGTTGTAGTACGAGTTGAAGGCCTCGCCGTAGTGCTCTACCAACTGAGCAGTGGGCGTCGAGGGCGTTGGCGAGGGTGTCAGGGCGTTGGGCGTGGCTCCTCCGCCCAAACTGAGCGCTTGGAGGCTGGGGGGATCGCCATCCGCCTGCTTTATGCCCGGCGAGAGGGGCATGCCCTCGTAGGACTGGTCCTTGTGCTGATCCGTCTGGATCTTGTGACGGCGCCGTCTGTTCTTGAACCAGATCTTCACTTGGGCCGTGCCCAGGGCCAGCTTGGCTGACAGGTCCGCCAGTCGGGGGGCGGTGAGGTAGCGTCCCTGGAGGAAGTGCTGCTCCAACTCGGCGATCTGCGAGCTTGTGAAGGTGGTGCGGGTGCGACGTGGCCGACGCATCACCAGCGAGTCTGGCAGCTCCTCTGGGGGATAGAGTTTAAATTATTTCGGGTCGTAGCACGCTTTTTTGGAGCTTACCTGGCTTGGGCATCTGGTTGGGCAGATAGGGACGCATGTAGTTGTAGTTTATGGCACCCGTCCGCTCATCGAAAAGCTTCGGATGATCATAGGTTACTTTATCGCCACCGGAACGCAGCTCGAAACTCACCAGATCGAAGGGATTCCTGAATTGTGGCGGCAACTGCAACTGCGGATGCTGGTGCGGATGCGGATGAGAGTGCGGATGAGGGTGCGAATGCGAATGCGGATGAGAGTGTGTGTGCGGCAGCGGATGGTGGTAAAAGTTTTGATCCGGTGGCGGTTGCGCCATTTTCCCGGTAAAGCTCCGCCGCGTTCTCTCAGCAATTTTCTTTCGGCGCCGCGCTCGGGAAATTGTCCAGGTGGGAGTCGAGAGGTTTGGATTGCGTTTGCTAACCGGTTACGTTCGAGACGTTCGCGAACTTATTTCGCCAACATTTTGCGATCTTCTTGCTTCGCATCTGCATAGTGCCGTTACCCAGGGATGGACAACCGGCGGAAGGGATGAGCCCCACTGGCGACGATCGGAGGCAATCGATCAAGCCAACTTGGTTGTTTTTTAAATAATAATTATTAAGTTGTAATCAGAGATTTTAATTTAGTTAGTAAATGTGCTTTTTCGTTTGTAATATGCTTGTCAGTCAGTTGAAAAAAGCAACACCTGGCAACTCTCCAGTACAAATGATAACTGCTCTTGACCACCAGAGGGCGCGCTTACGGAAAGCGCCATCTCCTGTGAATGAGTAGAACCATGCACTAGCGCACCAGCAGTTGCTGGCTGTCAAAAGCTAACTGATGCATTTGTGGAACAAGCGGGTGCTTTGCAATTTCGTTAATTTTAACAAATAAATTGACGAAAATAGGAATATCAATTATTGTGATTTAAAAAAACATTATTACTATTGACTAATAAGAATTTGTTTGCTTAAGAAAATGTAAATATTGCTTATGTACATAAATATGTCCAATATTCCAGACACTATCTTAGATACCTTAATTTTAACCTTTGTACATCGCTTTTTGGAATGCTGTCCTTGCTAAGTGAAATATTTAAATGACATTTAGCGAATAATTGTCGTGTTGACTTTTGGGATCTGGCATGTGCTTGTTGCTGTTGGTTTTGTTGCCCTGTGCCGCTGCCAACTGGCAACAAAAGTCAATTCACAGACACTACGGAATGGAGTAAGGAGCAGGAGCAGGAGCAGGAGCAAGAGCACCAGGCATCCAGCCAAAAGGCAAACAAAAATAAGCGCACATAGTCAAAGCCAAAGGATACACAAAAGGATACAGTGCCCACTCAATATACCCAAGCAACGTACAAAGCTTTCAAATGAAACAGTAGCTGAAAAAAGTTTGGTATTCTACTTGTTTGGTTCTCCTATACCGCGATATATTTTTAATGTTCGATTAAAGTATTATTTAATAAGAGAATTTTCTTGTTAATCAGCTCAAAATTCAGGTAAATATATTCGTATTCCTATTCAAACACGCCACAAATTATACTTAGTTGTGCTGTTAGCTCTTAAAATTTCAAAAGTTTTCATTCAAAATAAATTTCATTTTTGTATTAATGTGATATAAATGCAATTAATGCAAATCATAATTTCTGTTAATAACCAAATCTCAACGAAATGATACCTATAAGAAGAGGTTGTTTATATACGATACGTTATATCAAATGTGATCAAAAAGTAAAGTTCCTTTGCATAAGGGGAACCAACTTAGATATATTTATTTGGAAAAAGAACCCCGTAGGAATTCTGTTCGGGAATGTGAGCGACCACTGTTCGCATACAAATACACAATGGGCGCACAACTATGCCCGTACATCCACGCCGACTGGCACACTGGGCCGCAAATTCACACGCAGTGTGTGACAAAGGACTTCGTTCTACTCGCCTTGCTCTTGCTCTGTCCCTTCCCGTCCCCGTCCCCATCCCCCACCCCATCCAAATCCCTGTTGCTGTGTGTACCGCTGCCGGAGCGAAACACCCAAAGAGTCACTGACAGAAACAGGATTCGGGTAATAAATTACAAAATTTGACATTTTCTGTTTTGGATCCGCTTGCGCCTGAATGTGAGCAGTAGCTCGCTTTCTCTCTCTCTCTCTCTGTTCTTCTCTTTCGCACGCTCTATGCCCGTCTCTGTCGTTCGTTGGGTGTCCAGTCTGGTCGGGCCAAGTCGAGCGCTGCGTTCGAGTGCATAAAGCAGCCAGGACTGAACCCAAAAAGGCTTCGACGCAACGAGGATAATGAAGTTGATGGTGGCGATGATGACGATGATGGGAGGATGCAACTAACGCAAGGATAACCCACTGAGGGCGGAAAAGAGACAGAAGAAGCCAGCTCCGAATAGAAGCGCCCTATGAGGTCCGCAGATAGTTAACTGGAAATTTATTATTTTACACAATTTACAATTATCTGATTCGAATGTGCACTCAGAGACTCGGAGACAGCACAAATGTGTAGCTGCAGGGGGGAGAATGGGAGGCGGGGAGGCGGGGAGACGGGAGACGGGGAGGGGCAGACAGATGCAGCTGCCCTCCCATGAGGAATGCCTCATTTCAGCAGAAGTCACCGAAACGGTTTAAGATGTGATTTAATTTCCCAAAAACTGTGGAAATAGTTCGCTCGCTCTTGAAGGGGAATTCCACTGCCAGCAGCAGACGGACAGCATCGTCATCAATCATTTTCCGCAGTTAAGCTGGGTTAACCTCAGCTCAGCGGAAGTCGGGCTGGGAGACATGTAAATTAAATGCAGTTTTGACATTTTAATACAAACCAAAACTGTTTCTTTAACGATATAGTTAAAAATATCAATTTTCTTAACTTAACTTTTTTATCTTCAAACTTATTAAATGAGCAAAATGAGACATTTTTCCACTCGGGTTTTCCTCTAAATTTAAAAACCAAGAAGGTTAACGTTGCCTCGAGGAATACATAATATTTCTCCGAGATTCCTTATAATTGGGTAAATAAAATGCGGCTGGAAAATCAATTAAATATAGTTAAGGTTCCGATCTGCAATATGTAATATTGGTTAAAGTTCCCCAGATTTTCCGCTTGCCGCTCTTTAAATTTCCCGCAGAATATCCCAGCATGGCTGAAGGCGGATTGAAGCAAATCCCGCCCGTCCGTATTTTTCCAACCCCCTTGCGTGCACTTTTCACGCACGCGCCCCTGCTCCTGCGACGAACAGAGATGGCCAGCTCGTCCTTGGATCGAGGCATTTCCAGAGTGCCGGAAGGTTATTCCAGAATCCAAAATCCAAAATCCAGAAACCAGAAACCGTCTGTCGTGGTTGTTGCTTTTGCTTTCCGGCAGAGGGAAGGAAAGCGGCACGCCATGCCATAAATCATGCGATTCGTCGGCCACCCCCTCACCCTGCATCCTCCTCACCCCGCCGACCTTCCACGAACCCCTAAACGTTTTATGGCCGAATGGCGGCACAAATTTGAATTTGAATTTCGCGCACGGCATTTCAGTTAGCCTGCGGTCGCGTTCACTACCGCTTTGTTCTTGTACCGGGCCGACGCTTATCGTGTAGGTTGGCTCTTTGCAGAGGGGGGAAGGGGGAGCAACAACAGCAACAACAACAATAGCAAGAACAATTCTGAGCAAAACAAATCAATTAAAGACGAGCAGAAGAGTGCATTGATAAGTGACGGGGCGAAGCAGGAGCCGAAGTCAAACCCACACACAAGAGACCAATCTGAAATGCAAACACAAATACAAATGCACAGATACAGATACAGATACTCGGATTGATACTGATGCGGAGGCACAGGCGACAAAGCAAACAGCCGAAGGGCGATAAGATCCAAAACGTCGATGACTCCGTCTTCGGAAATGCACTGCGAGAAATAAAAAATTAAGGAAATGGTAATTCAATTTTAAGAAATAAATTTAATATCAAAGAACAACATTTACCTAAAGTGCGCAAGAGAAATAATGTTTTAGGTCCGATTTTAGAAATGATCATATTCTTTGTAACATTTTTATTCGCAAGAAAAAATATAACCAATCGAATTCAATTATTTAAAATAGTCGAATATTTGAATACCTAAAATCTGTTACCCCAATATTTATTATAATAGGCATATCAAAAATAAGATTTATTATTTTCTTAGCTTACTCTTGCTCTTCTCTCTTTTTGTATTAAATTGTTTTTGTTTTTTTTTGTGTACAAGAAGGGTAATGGCTGAACTCTGGAAAATTTAACTGATTATGGCGATCGGAATCTCCGTCTTTTGGAAGTGTACAATTTTCGGGTTTCTTCTTGGGCTTCTTCTTGAGGAGATAACGAGCACTCGGCGTCGGCGCGTCAGCAGCAATAAATCGAAAGCAAAAACAAACAAAACCGACGAACGGCAGCAGCGTCAGCCGGGCCTGGCAGAGCCTCTGCCTCAACCTCAGCCTCAGCCCAGAGTACGCTGAGAGACGGACTTTTGAGCCCAGCTCAGTCGCCTCAGTCGAGCTCCGAACGCGAAGCGAAGCGCATTGAACCTGCCATTCCCTTTGCCACTGCCACAGCCACAGCCACTGCACTGCCACTGCAACAGATAGGAGACTCCCTAGCGAGATTAAAGAAGACCACGAGAGAGAGGAACCCCACCACCATCAACATCCTGTAATTACGCTAAATATTATTCAAGATTAATCTATATAATAAGTGCGGGTCAGAGAATGATCCATCGAATTGTGCAGCAAACTCGTGAAATTATCTGATCGATAATAGTTAAATATAACGTTGCTTACCATTTATAACTCAAACACATTTAAACAATATATAAAAGTGGATATGGAAAAAAAAAGAAAACGGATTTCTGTTGATATGTATTTAACTTCAATTATTTCACAATCTTTATTTGAAATTGTTTCGCGTTAAATACTGTGAATTGTTCAAGATCAATCGCTGTCTATTTTATATACAAGTAGAATATCAATGATTTTAAAAATAAATGACCGGGAATAATATAAATAAGTTCTTATTTCCAATATTAATTTACATAACTCTAAATCATGACAACTTCAATGTTATTCAACGAATACAATTCTTGGTTTCCAAAATTACTTAACATTAATCTTAAATTAAATTGAATACATTGTAATTCCGCTATAATATTTTCTTGCAGTGCAGCCATGGCGAGTTTGCGGCTCTTTGTCTGCCTGTTTTTGGGTCTTGCAATCAGCTTGGAGGCCGTTCTTGGATCACCCGTGATTAGCCAGATCAGCAAGGACGTGGTGGCTAGTGTGGGTGATAGCGTCGAGTTCAACTGCACCGTGGAGAAGGTGGGCCAGCTGTCGGTCAGCTGGGCCAAGCGACCCAGCGAGTCGGACACCAGCTCGGTGGTGCTCTCCATGCGGAACATCCTGAGCCTCCCCGATCAGCGCTACAATGTCACGGTGACCGATGGCCCCACCTCGGGCAGTGCCATCTACACGTTCCGCATCCAGAAGATCGAGGTGAGCGACACGGGTCCCTACGAGTGCCAGGTGCTCGTGTCGGCCACCGAGAAGGTGACCAAGAAGCTGATCCTGCAGATTAAGACCCCGCCGATAATCGAGGAGAGCACGCCCAAGAGCTCTTTGGTGACGGAGGGCCAGAATCTGGAGGTCACCTGCCACGCCAACGGGTTCCCCAAGCCCACCATTTCCTGGGCCCGCGAGCACAATGCGGTGATGCCGGGCGGAGGACATGCGCTGGCGGAGCCCACTCTCCGGATTCGATCGGTGCACCGCATGGACCGCGGCGGCTACTACTGCATTGCCCAGAACGGAGAGGGACAGCCGGACAGGAAGTTGATCCGCGTCGAAGTGGAGTTCCGCCCGCAGATCGCCGTGCAGAGACCGAAGGTGGCGCAGATGGCGTCCCACGCTGTGGAGCTGGAGTGCTCCGTTCAGGGCTATCCGGCACCCACCGTGGTCTGGCACCGGAACGGAGTGCAAATCCAGTCCAGCCGGCAGCACGAGGTCGCCAATACCGCCTCCTCCTCGGAAACCACGACCTCGATTCTCCGGATTGCCAGCGTTTCGGTGGATGACTTTGGGGACTACTACTGCAATGCCACCAATAAGTTGGGGCACGCCGATGCCCGACTGCATCTCTTCCAGACCGTCATCCCCGTGCCATCACTTTCGTAGTTAATCTGAGGTCCACATCGGACTACTCCAACGCAAATTCCCACTTCCACATCCATTCCCATTCCCACGCAACAAGACTTGAACTGAACTCTTACTTTAGCATCTCGATTCGCTTTTTCGGCAATTCTTGAGTCCAGCCCGGATGCGGCCTGTGTTTATATTATTAATGATTCATTCAATTAGCTCCCATTCAGACTTTCTTATTTTCGGAGACACTCGAGATCGAGCGACTGTTTGTGCCTTAAGAATTGGCTCTGCATCTGCCGGACAATGTACAACACATTTATATTATATTTTATATATAAATAACGTTCTCTGATAAAGTTTAATCGGTCTTTTCCTATATGGCGGGTACTTTTCAGGCTGTGGCAGTGCTTGGATCGCACTCTTGCAACACGGAGAGATTGAGGTTTTTGAAGGAGTGTTTCAGGATTAGTAAAAGCAATATTATATAATACTGCCATCAGAAACCCAATATCAATTTAATGCATGGACTTACACACCAATTAGCATTGTTAATCAATAAGTTTTTATCCATATATATTTTTTTTAAACAACAAATATTTATCATACCAAAATACCTGAAACTTACAAAATAATTGAGTTCAAGCCACAGTAACATCACCCGTAAAGCTCTCCTCAGGTAATCGCTCTTAAATGGCTTAAACGGTTTTAACAAAGCCACCGAACGCCCCCCCCCCCCCCCTTGACCCTAAAAGCACACATGACCTGCCTGCATTCAAGCTCGTAGTAAAACCAGTTAATACTTGAGCTGGCAAATGCCATTTGCCAAAAAGTTAACAGAGCCCGCTCAAAGTGCCAGAACATTTGACTTCTCAATCATGGTTAAAAAATGGCAGCCAGTTCACCTCTTGACGCACATGTGACTGGCTTTCTTGTGCCTCTTTCTCCGTGGAGGGGGCTTTCCGAAAAGTGAACCCGAAAGTAAGTTGTTCATTGTAATTGAGAAAAATGCGAGGCATTTGTAAGGCCGCCCAACGAGTTGGGTCTGCCACTGACACAACAACTATT
>JAJJHY010010948.1:3237068-3262695 GCA_021224005.1 Drosophila setifemur | reverse complement strand
TGTCCCTGAAGGACGCTGGACTCCATTATGACCTGGGCACATTAGTTTAGCTAAAACCCCAACCCGACTCATCGCTCACTAAAATCAACACTTGCTAATGACTTAATTGTTTCCATTAGAAACTCGTTGCTGGAATACATTTGGCAAATTTTTCATCTTCTCTTTTTTGCACATGTCCTGGTTCCTGGCCCACTACTCCCGGCTCCCCATTCTAAATGAAATCCTGGCTAAATGTCTGTCTTTATTGTAATTGGTATTGTTGCTGCCGCTCGCACGCATTCGAGCCCGAAGTCCAGGGACAACACGTGCGTCCTCGTCTGCTCCTCCCATCCTGCGGGCTCTCGGATGGAACATCATTTCATTGTCTGCCCGGGAGTCGGAGTCGGAGTCTGAGTCGGAGGTAGAGGCTGCAGCAGCCCAACATGGACGTCGACGTGACTTTTATTGATTTTCGAGCAGAATCACCCCTGAGAGAGAGAGAGTCGACATAAGTCGATTGGAACGCAAGCTGTGAGATTCGGATGCTCCGTGCGGTTTAAGGGTGGAAATCGTGTTGCACACGCGGACTCTGCCGCCACCCTGCCGCTGAAAATGGCAACAGTAAGGCCTGGCTAAGAGCCCACAGAAGGATTCACGGGAGAGCTCCCTCTCAGTTCCCCCTCCGCCTGCAATTTCCAGGAGGATGGGGCTCGTTACAATTGGCGCTTGCGCAGTTTCCCCTTTTGTTTACCTTTAAGCCAGTGCTGCCGTCCTGGCCATGGCGGTTTATCCAAAAAAATAGCAATAACTATTTTTCGAATGATTTTTTCTTTTTTTTTGTTTTATCCTAATTTCCTTTGGAAACTCTGAGTTACTGAAATGCACTCGTACTTTTTACCATCTCCACTCTTTTTTTCACACATACTGGATAGATATAATTGCAGTTGATACAATACAACATAGTATTAAAAAAAGGTAATCAACAATAAATATTTTTAAATATATATTTGTATTTATACTATATTTGTACTGTAGCTTTTATAACAAATTTTTAATATCATATAATATAAATTTAGATATATATTTTTAACAAATATATAATTTATAAAAATTATTTTGGCCAGAGTTTATTGGACTTTAAAAAGGGTGCCACCACTGCCGCAGACTTGCACTTTTGTTGGATGCTGTTGTTGGAACCTGGAAAGCGAATCTGCCAACACTCGTTGGCTTCCAAAACGAGCCGCCTCCACAGGCAAAGGCTCATTCGACTGGGACCGTTTGGCCAGGATGCAGTTGTCCAGAGGCTGCGGCTCCCGCAACTGACTTTCTACTATTTCCTACTTCCTTTACGACGAGCAGCCATCGGTTGTAAACAAAGGCAGTGATGTTCGTTTTACGAGTTGATGATGGCTGATTGCTGATGGCTGATGATGATGCTGTGTGTTGTGACTGCTGCAGATGCAATGCCAAGAAGTGTCATCAAAATAAAACACGGGCAGCGTGATGTGAAATTTGATTGGGTGAGTATCTTGTTAGATGATTTACCCAAAACTGTGTTCAGATGTGAAGTGCCAATTTTATGACTTAACTTTAAATAAATAAACGAATTTAGTGAATTTGCGCGATGTTTTTATTGAATTGCTTCAACACTATTTGTATAAAAATAATTACCAAAGTGCTGTTAAAAAATTTGTGAATTTATCAGAGCTTCTTGACTAATTTCCCTTTGTCTGTTTAATTAATGTAACAACAAAAAGTTATTAAAAAGTGAATTCTGACTGTGTGCCAAGCGCGGTTGTTTGGCAATTGAATTTATTGGATTTTTGCCAGGATCATTGTTTACAATTCCGGCCGATAAGTTGCCAAGAACTTACCATGTGGTTCAATGTTTTGTTCCTATTACTTATCACGTACATAAGTTACAATTATAAAGGACGTAAATTTAAGTTGCATTGCCAAAAAGTTCACAACATGATTATATACGAAAAATAAACTTAACAAAATATAAAATGCACTCTATAGACTTAAATTAGTCACATTATTTTGAAAATATATATATATATATACCTGTATATACCACACAAATATATTAACTGACTTTGAAAAAGTGATACAATGCTTATAGCATCTAGAAAAAAGGCTTTATCTAGGGACTGAGTCTTATATTACCCTTGTTTTGTCGATATACATACATTTGTACCTATGTACATATGATGTTCCAATACTACCTGCACAAAACATAATGGTCCATGCTAAGTAGCCTTTTTGAACTAATTTACTATTTTGCGGGACTAAGACTGTCCAAAATGCGGACTTTGGTAGGAAAACTCTACTGTTGATATTGATATATATCGATCACTGCGTTACAGTCAATTTTACGCATAATACAGGAACTAAGTGGTTCGTTCTAAATATCGTAAATTGGAAATTAATCTATTATATCTCAATTATAAACTGATAACATATATTTATAGGTTTTCAAATTCGTAATTAATGTTCCCGAATACCCAGAAATTAGAAATAGATACATACTATAGTCCTATTCTGGAACCTCATAATTAAATACATCCTGAAAATTAAAAATTTGTTAAGATACAAAGAATCAAGATTTGGACATGTAGTCAGGCGTATTTCTGTATATTGACTCTCTTGGTTATGCTAGTCAATAATACATACATTTTTTAACAAGAAATTGCCTCCATCACTGCGTTTAAAACATATTGTTATAAGATGGTATTTTTTTTTGGGGCTAACATAATTCTTTTGGAAATCTCTTATACTCGTATATCCCGCCAACTGATCGAATGAACAATGGTAAAACAGTAAAAACAACACTGCTTCGTCAAGTTACCCACCTCGCACAGCTTTATGTGCGCACTGCTTGAGTGCAGTATGTGTTCGCTGCATCTCCTACGTCTTATACTGCGCTGATTCTGATTCTGATCCTGTGGGTGGGAGTGGAGGCCCACTTTTGGGGAAGGATGCGGGCGGGAGAGATGTAAATGAGAGCCACGCCTCCAATCAGATAATTATGAGCATGTTCGATGTTGCGCGGCCATAAGTAATTGCATTGTAATTAATGCTGGCACGCCGCTCTCTGTTCGTAAAAGATAAATTAGTAAATGAATTATCGCTGGTAATAGTGGGGCATTAATTGAAGTCTCCCGCGCTTGATTTATGACTCGTGGCCAATTTATGGACGAATGCGTAACCATTTTCCCAATATCCGTTCCCTGCCGGAGCGACAGAGATGCACGAGTGGAATAACGTGGAATGGCACATGCAAATGGGAAAAACTCTGCAATAAATAATAATTTAAATATTTCATGGGCTGCGCATAAAAACGAATTAGCCTGGCATCGGCCTTAAAGCCAAATATTTACGATGGCGCTGGAGTGGAGTGGATGGAAGTGGGGATGCGTACACAGAGAAATTTAACGACTTTAGTATCAATACTAACGTGGAACGTGTTCCCAGTGTTTATTTGACATATTTAGCTGCAAAATCAAATACGATTATTTTATGGTTTAATTTAAGTTTAATTTAATTTTTTCCAAAAATACGGTTAGTTTAGGAAACCTTTTATGAAGCCTGCTAAGGTAATATTTCTCAGTGTTCGGAATGTGAGCATGCATAGAGCTCCCCTTGGGGAGGGGTCTGAGGGAATTTCGGTCGCTTGTTTGTTGCCTGTCATTAATCCCTTCTTGCGGAGACAAATGCAAACTGCTCTCCCTTATCCCCATCCCCATCGCCATCACCATCCCCAAACCGACTCCATCCAGTTCCTCCCCCTTGGAAGCTGGTGCTGCGGTTGCGATGCGTATTCAAATAATAAATTTAACTAATTGCCCGAGCGATTGGCCAAAGAGCCAAAGAGCCAACCAAGCCAAGCAAACAAAAGGAGCAGAAGCAGAAATTGCGATTTGCATTGGCAAAGGACATGCATATCTCATTGGCAGTCTCTAATCCCTTGCAGGCAAAACTTGGATCTGGCTCTGGTCCGAAAACTTTCGAAAAGAGGGCGTGGCCGATGTCAAAGTCAGGCGGGAGTTGGCAATGAATTGGAAGAGCTTGCCATAGCTTAATCTGGGGATTAAGAAGTCTACTTTCAATGATTCATTGGGAAGCGAATTGTAGGGGGCTGCGATCAGGGGTTTGGCTTTTCTCTTATTGATTTACTTAAGTGCCAGATTGTTTAATTTTCTTTTTAAGTAAAACTATTTCTATTCATTTAAAAAAATATATATTTTTTAGCTTAATTTTCAACTTAAATATTATTTATGGTAAACTTGCATTTATGTGCTTTAGCTTTAAAGCGCTTATAGATATTCCGCCAATTATAAAAAAATTCCACTTGTAAAATTCCAGCAACAGAAAACACTTGAAGTGAAATAAAGAGAGGTAGTCAGTCACAGGCGACTGCAGGATGGGCTTAAATGGGATCCCTTTTTTTACGGATATGCAGGCTGGCCTTGTGCCAAAAATGTGTAACGCATTTCGCAGCTCGCATTCGTCGGAATGCTTTTTGCCGGGGTTCCATGTTGGTTCGGTCGCATCTGGTGGCTTCGGTCCCGGCCACGCCCCGGCAAAAAATGAGAACCAGCTCGATGCGTCGTTTTAATATTTCGACCAATTTAGATAACTGTTTCCATTTGCAATTAAAATGCAAAATGCAGATACAGATACGGGCGCAGATACTGGGATCGGGGTACAGGGTACGGGATACGGGGTACTGGGAAACTCGCAGATGCAGATGCAGATGCATGCGGAGCGCGTCTGGCCGTTAAAAATTCCTGTGCCCAAACTGAAATTAAAACTTTTCCTTGACGACCACGATGGGCATGGCTGCGGGCGTTGGTAGCAGGCGGGGCAGCAGGCGGGGGGCGTGGTCATGTGGCAGATAACTGTCTGCACTTATCTCAGCCAACTTCGATATCACGTTCGCTGCCGGTCGTTCCTTGTTGCCGCTCTTTTGTTGAAAATTAAAAACGAAATAAAATTAAAATAAAATGGGACAGCCAGCGAGCCAAAAAAAAGAGGGAAAAACAAAAAACAATGAAGGAAAGCAGCGACGCATTTGCATGTTAAAAGTTTTCGCACTGCTGCCGCTTTTCCTCCCTCCCCCCGCCCCCCTTCCACGTTCCCTCCCCTTCGATGCTGCTCTCGCTAATGTGCGCAGTGGTTTGGTGGCTCTGGCTCTGGCTCTGACTCTGGTTCCTTTTCTTCTGGCAGCTTTCGCCGGAAGTGCTGGGACACCGCCATTTCTGGGCGAGAGCACAGGCCCGCAGGATGGGGCTGTTGGCCAGGAAGGGGAAGCAGCAGTGCAGACGGTTTCGGTTTTGGGTCCGTGTCGGGGTTCGGGTTCGGGTTTGCCTTGCTCTGTTCGGTGTGTGTGCTTGCGCTTGGTGGGGCGAAAATATTTATGATTTTGACATTTAATTTATGTTTTCGCTGTGTCTCACTTAAGTGCTCGATGACACAATAAGCCGAGGAAGAGAAAGAGCCATTTGCGTGGGCACTGATTTCCCAGGTTTCCCAGGGAGCTGGCTTCAATAATTAAATGCATTCCGCAATTTACCCCTTTTACTCTTAATCTTTTAAGTATTAAAGTATTGACACGGCTATTTTTAAACGATACTTTATCTTAATACTTCGATCAGAATTTATTTTTATGTATTATATATATCACGCAAAAATAACATTTCTCTGTTGCTAGCGGCTTGAATAAATGTCCATAATAATTCAAAATTCCCTCCTAACAATAACATTTGACTAGATATCAGTCCGATTATCGTCATTATGAATCCGTGATTGTCTTCAACGGAATGCCATTCATATTCATTTATATTTTCCGCCAAGCATTTACTCTGAAATGTTTGCCGCAAAGCAACTGAAGAGATTTCCCGGCATTTCTGATGGCGGAATCTGGCTGTTGGCTGTTGTCTGTTGTCAGAAAGCCAAAATCCGATGTGAAATGATGAGCAATTTATCTGCGCGGAATCTGGGAGAATCTGCCTCGTAATGAATGTCCCGGATAGGTTACTCCCCCAAGCCCTCCCAATCCCCCTCCCACTCGCGTATCTTCGGTATTTCGCAGACTTGAGCGTATATCAACTACACCCAGGGACACTCAGACAGGATGGGAGGGGCCAAGTGGGATGAAGGACATTATTTGGTTTAAGGGGTTTTCATTATAACATGCATCGCACGCCGCGCTCGGCTTTATCGCTATCGCTATGGCAGCATCGGAGCTGCTGGAACCCGTGTATCTATCAGCATCGGGCAACAAAAAACACACACACACTGCGGCATGTGGCCACCCACCACTCACAATCCCACCCACGCCCATCGGCCACGCCCACTCGGAGATGAGATTCACGGGAGGGAGAGGCGGAAGGAAAGCTATGCTACATTAAAATGTTGCCATCCAGGCAAGCGACTCCTCCGACAAACATAAGCATCTCCTGCTGCCGGTCCCGGTCCTGCTCCTGCTCCTGCATCCTCCTAAGCCCTCTTAGTCCTGTGCCTTTTGCTGTGGGTATAAATAAACTGCCGCAATCGCCAGCATCATCGTCGCATCTGCAATTGCGTATTTGAGTATTTGTGAGCGGGGGCGGAGCAGGCGGAATTTACTGCCTGAATCCGGCCCGGACCCATCTTCTGGCTCTGTAGCTGAAGCTGCCTATAACTTTGAATCTGCTGGAGCCATTGCCCAGGCCCAGGACCAGGAACAGGACCAGGACCGGGGCCTTTAATTCGCATCGAGAATTGGCATCTGTTCCAGGTTCGGTTTCTGGCCTTTGTATCTCACGGAACCGGAAATTAGTCAGAGGACTCGCAACTATTTGCAGTAAAATCCTGTTCTCTCTACAGGCTTTTCCCAGCGATTTATGTGAGGCTCAAGTATCGATTTCCTTTTGGTATTTTCCTTTGAAATCTAACAAATTTATAAGATTCTAGACTTCCTATGAATTTGTTAATATTTATGAGTTTGCATTTACAGTTTGTTCCCATATGCAATATATATTTGTTAGTGCGACTGGCTAATAGAAGGTAATATTACTTTAATATAGCTTGCTGCAACTGCACCATTCCCGACATTCATATGTATATTTGATCGGAATCTATAGGCAATTATCCATAGTATATGGATCCACTTATGGTGTTAATAAAAACTTCGGTCTGATTTAAATGAAAACTCTTCGGAAAATCTTATTCCCATTTTTGATTATTGTTGGAGGAATCGCTGTATCCAAATGGAGACGACTTGGATTAAAATTCAAGGCACGAAGGAAAGTGAAAATAGGAGTCGGGATATATATATTCTCTGTCTTCTACCGCAAAATTTGACTATATTCCGCTCCTCTTTTTTTCTGCTTCTCTCCCACACTTTCTGTGTGTTCTTGGAATTTGTGTATTTGCGTATCGAGATGCTGGGGGGAGAGGTGTGTCTGGTCTGGACTTTCCACTCTTGATGCCTTCCTGCGCCACTTTCACCCCGACTTTGGTCTAACCCGAGGCTAGTCGCATAAAATTTGCATATAATTTGAGTCGCTTTTTATCCCTTTTGTTTGTTTTGTCTTATTTCTTGTTGGCGCATTTTTATTTTATGTGCTCAGCTTGTTTGGGGGATTCTACTACTAGAGAAAGTAGGATTGGGGCGTGTGTTCTCTAACATTGTGAATATTGGTTGATGAATGGCAAATGGGGGGGGAGGTGTATAGTGGACTCAATACAATAGCTCCCAGCCAGAGGGCAACGGCTCCACCACTCCATCTTATCAATCCGCAAAGCGTTTCATTTAAGTAACTTTTATATGCAGCAATTACAATTCCCCAATTCCCCCAGCTAATTAATTGTTTAATGCACTCCGGCCCATGTTCGTTTCCAGTTTTTTTTGCCCCGTTCTCGTTGTGCGTATTCCAAAATGGCCGTTTGCATAATATCCGCGCACAGCCGACACACGCACAAGATAATGGCAAATGGGGGTCGCAATGCTGTCCAAATGTGCATATGTCCAAATGGGGGAAGTGACTGGAGTTGGAGCTGCGGCCGGGGGATGGGGCCGCGAGTTGGAGATTTTAATTACCTTTTGAATTTATGCTAATTCATATTTGAGTATGTTGCCGGCACATCTGCCAAATGTGGCCTCTGCGGAATGGTAACTGTATCTGTGCGTATCTGCGGCAAGTATCTTTATCTGTGCGACTGTGGGCAAACTGTGCAACTGGAATGTACAATGTCCAATGTCCAATGTCCAACGTCCACTTGCAATGCGCGCCATCAAATTGGCCATGCAATTATGCTTGTTTAATTTTAACCAAATTTATGCGCAAATTCTCGTTGCAACTTTGCACCAGCCACGAAAAGTTTCGAGCGGGCAACATGCAGTGCGACCTTTAACATTTCACTCACATAAAAGCTTCGCAAGGAGGGGCAAGGAATTGGGATTTCCTAAGAGAACTCTTGAGCTCACGCTGCTGCTGAAATTACTTTTGCATCCGGTGCATTTTCGGTGCGAATCGCCCCGCAAGGTCCGTTTGCAAGCCGCAGAAGCGTGAGTTTCATGGCGAATTTTTACAGTCTCCTTCCGATGAAGCCATTTTCCTTAGCCCCTCTCCCTGCCCCTGCCCCTGCCCCTTCCCCTTGTAGTTGTAGTTGTAGTAGCAGGAGTTGAAGAAGCAGGAGCTGGTCCTTTTGGCTAAGTGAAAATGTGAGCTAGCGGAAGCCCAGCGGGGGATGTCGGATGGAACGAGGCAAACATCAAATGCGAGTGTTCAGTGCAGCGCACAAATTGAAAACAAATGGCACAGGCTCTGCTCAGAATTATTTTGCCTCGTTTTCCGGCGCTTTTTACGCCTCTCCTCACATTTCTCACTCGAATTTAAACGGCTTTCCTCGGCTGCGCTTTCATTAAGTACATGATTTTCCTGGCACGCCCGGCACTCACTGCTATATATTCTGGCATTAACATGGGATCTGGATGGGTGCCGGAAAATGGTTTAAGCTAATATATAAGGAATGTACAGATTCCTCGAAGAACTCATCACAATATCTTAAAACGCACGATTGGTAAAATGGTAAATGGATTGAAACGAGACGAGAATTCAAACTATGTTTAAAGAATTTAAATATCAAAAATGTTTTTCTTTTCACTCTTAATAATATTAAGTGTAAATAATATTAGTTTAAATTGAAACTTTCAAAAATCTTAAGAGTGTAGGCCAATTATTATTTATCTATATCCATATCTATTTCAATATATATCTGCATAAAATATGTGGCTGTACAGCTAAATGTACATTCGATTTTTTTCTACTTTGGAAATATATTATCTATATGGGTTTGGAAGTCCAAACTACTGCCAAGGGCACTTTCCTTTCGGATAGACCCCGAAGACTCGACTCTTACATATTTGCCGCTTTTTTGGTTTACTCAAAATGCGCGCCCATTAGGAGAGAGGTACGTGGCCGAAGCCTTTGGCCCATAACTCACAGCGAATGACCTTCTGGCGCAGTCAAAAAAAGGCGCAGAGCAATGTCCATAAAGGATGGGAGGAAGTGGCAGACCTTTTAATTCCTGTTCGAGGCTGCAACAGCACCGAAAACCCAAGCCCAAGGAAACGGAGGAGGCGACAGAAGTTCGAGTACGAGGCCAAAGAAAAAGTGGACAGGGTTCAGGACTGCGAGCGAGCTCGTAGGGCATTTTAAGCGATTGCCAGGCCATGATAAATTGTGGAACTAATTTAATTAAAGTTTACGGCAGCTCTGGGCCATCCTCTGGCTTCTTGGCTGCATACAGATACAGTTGGCAGCTACAGATACAGTTGCACTACAGATGCAGATACATTGCCCGATAAAGGGATTCAATTAAGGATATACTAATTTAAAGATGGAGCTTCCTTCGAATGGGGGGTAATAAAATATAAGCTCGTTAGCTGAAGATATAGAAAAGGGGTAAAGCATCTTGCGTTGCAATTAAAAGAGTTATGGGATGGCATATGAAAATGAATGTTTCAGATAAGAATGGTGAACCATTTGCAAACTTCATAAATCAGTTTGAAAATTGAGAGTGCTTGTCAGAATAGAACAAATATTTATATCATTTATGGCAAGAGACAAATTTAAATTATTTCAATTTAAATGTTTTGAAGCTTAACCCCTAAAATGAAATGTCACAAGAGGCGCCTTTAATGTTATTTTTTTCTGGTCAGAGGTCCCTGATTTATGCTCCGAGGTTGCAATTAATGAAACTAACTATCGTGTAGACCGCACAGCCGTATAATAATGTAATTACGCATCTGAAAACAATTTTGCCAGGACATTCCATTGTTCGGCCGCTTATTTATGGTGCTGGGACGGACACATGTGTACAAACAACAAACAACAAACAACTTTGCCGCCTGCTCTTAATACACAGCAGCAGCAGCAAAAAGGGAACATAATTAACACAAATACATATGTTTTTATGAGGAATATGCATCAGATAGAGAAACAAATGTACTCGTACATAGTGTGCGGATAGGCCAGGCCAGGCCAGGCGCATTATGCACATTTCGCCCGGCATCATAAATAAACGCAATTTTGCTGTAAATTACAGATTAAAATGAAAACTAAATTGCACGGTGCGGATGCGGATGCGGATGCGGATGTGGGACAGACGGAAGTTGGGCCCGCCCTGGATCTGAAGACATAAATAACAAGTTCATTTTCATTTAATTGCACATTTGCGCACACGAATCGTAAATTACTGGCCGCACTTCTGTGTAAAAACACAGATACGATACCAGAATTATGATTTCTGCTTATAAACTTAAACTCGTTCCAGGAGGACCCTCTATCCCCCGCCAGTTTCCCCGGGACCCGGTTAAGAATGCAAACAAATTTAAATATTAAATGTGTTGCGGGCGCTGGACAAAAGGTAAGTATTAGGGGCTGGGCTGTTGGGGTGTCGGTGCTTTGTGTTCTGTATTTCCAGGGCGACAGGACATCTGCTCCGCTGTCCACGTCCAGAGCAGTGCAGAAGTAACTAAAACGGCAACGACTAACTTTTGCCTCAAGTACACTTTGCCGTCTACCATTTTGTTTGCTTTCCTTCTCCGTTCCCCTGCCCCTGCCCTCTGCCCTCTGCGATTCTGCGTGCGAAGTTTGTCGTGTTTTTCCAAATTGTTATTTTGCTTTTTTCTGCAAAATTTCCCAACGCCCCGAAGGCAGATACGATGTCAAAAGTTTTCCCCACCACATATTTATGGCTGTTCTTCTTCAACTTCTGTTTACTGGCAATGGCTGCTTCCGGCTATCGCCTCCGCGCGGACGCGATGGATCTGGATACCCAATTGAAACGCTCCCGTGACCTACCCTGTAGTTCCGGGCTTTTGTTTTAATTGCGTTCGATGCATTGTCGAACTGCCTGCTCTATTATCAGAAGCTCGTCTCTACAGGTATCTCACAGGGTAGAAAGAAACGACATTAAAAGTGCACAAAAGTGATTTCAATGCTAGATAGTTGACCTTATTGATATAAAGAATTTTAATGAGACTTGAATGCTTAAAAGCAAAGGATTTGCGTATCTCCAAGTGTAACACTAAAAATAATGTTATTAATTAAAGTACAGTGAAATGGCCAAGATAATCCCTACAAACAACAACCGTTTAAATATTCCAATTTTGTCATTCCTTTAATGAACTATAATTTCTACCCTCTTTTCAGCACATAGAAAACATGTCCCCATTGTTGGCAGACATTCAACATAACATTAGCTTTCAGCATCTCCTGGCGTTCTTTTTATATTACAGGAATAAAGAAGCAGAGGGAAAAAGACAGGACAGGAAAACACATCAAGCCCCAAAGCAAATACCAGACATAAACAAGGCAAACACCACACGCCGTATACTTAATATCAGGAGCAGGTCGACCGACCGACCGACCGACCGGGCCGACCCACCTATAAACCTCATCATAACCCAGCAAACAACAAGAGCTCGGAAAATGGGAAGGAAACCGAGAAAAGCGAGTGGAATAGGAGTGGTTGGAGGTGGTTGGAAGAAAGAACAACGTCAGGCCCATCGAAATCATTATTTATGTAGGAAAACGTGGTGAGCCAGGGAAAGCAGCTTCTTCGCAGTTCTCTCGAGTTTCTCTGCAGACAATGGTCTCGATGTATGTGGTTTTCCCTCGGACACCCTTACCTCCTCTCCCGCTTTCGTGTCATGTTGTGATTTTCGCCTTTGATTTTCCACGATTTCCACCGCTTTTGTTGTTGCTTCTTCGCACTTGGCTGAGAGAAGCGCAACTTTTACGTGGGCCTGAATTATTAATAAACGTTAAAAGGTAACGCCGATTGCTGAGCCAGCCCTCAGACGGCAATATCCCCATTCCCATCCCCCACTCGGGTAGATAGCCTCCTCCTTCCTCAGCGACTGCCCCGTCATAGCTGAGTTGACGCTTTATGTGCTAAGTAGTTGGGTAAGTCACCTGCGACAAGTTGGCTGAAAGCTTATTACTTCACTTTTCTCTTTTTGGTGTTCATCTGGTTTTCGTTCCCGGTTTTTTGTTTCGTTTTCGCAGACTTCTTTTATATCATTTGTCAACGCTTTGTACGGGAAAATGACTTCAAAGCGAGTTTTCCTCATGCAACTTTAAGTGGCTAAGGAATTGGACAACTCACAATGGCCATTAATCGTGCTAATGGGCCAGATCAAAAGCTGGTTAGCCCCAAATTAACTGTCACATATTTTAATGAAAACTTAAATTTAAAAATCGTAAGATTAGACTGGGTAGATCAAACTAAACTCAGGGCACTAAAAGTCATAGCTTTTCAATAAACCACAAATATATACATATAAATAAATATGTACATAAAATAATCATAAATTTCCCGCCACAAATAAATCAATATCCGATTGCCATCCGTTTATAATCAAACAATGTGGATTTAAATTAGCAATTACCACGGATTAAGGTGCACCACACATCGCAACAGAGATAATATTTATTAATTTGTCCAATTGAATGGATTAATATGTTTTTGGCCCCGATCTGGGGTCTGTTCAAAAGTTGATTTAAACTGAAAACAATTATGAAGCTATTAAATATTCTGCCAAAATCAATCATATTTTATCTCGAATTCCACACGAAATTGGCGTTGAATGTAGTTTCCCCCTTTGGGTGATTGGGAGATTGGGGTGATTCGGACTGCGCTTTAAAGTCAGTTTTAAACCCCAAAACTTAAATCGAACCAACTTGGGCAGAGCCAAAGACAAAGCGATATAAAAATGCCTCACGTTTCATCAAGAATGCCAATGCCAGGACGAAAGTTGCTTTTATGGCAGCTGTTGTCCTTGGGGAGGAGGGAAGCCAATGCTCGCCAATGCCAATGCTGAAGAGATGGCTACAAAAAAGAACGAAAATGAAAGAATGCGATTTATTTTCGCATTGACAATCGTTTGATTTTCGCTGCGTTTTTCCTTTTTACGATTGGGGTGCGAGTGAGCTTGGGGTTGGGTTCGGTTGGGTTTGCCAGGGGAGCAACCCTCCACTCTGGTTCTCGGTTTTGTGTATGTTTTTTGCAGCTCTTGTTGCTTTTATTGAGTTGGCAATTTCTTTGTCATTTGAACTGTTGTTGTGCGCTTGTTTTCGTCCGTTGTTTTACTCGCCGTGCCGTGTCCTTTGTTTTTTCGCATTGTGGCTGTTGCAGCTTTCAGCACATTGTTGGGGAAAAGTGGGTGAGAGTGGGTGAGAGTGGGTGGAGGGGGGTGGGGCAGGATGAGCCGGAGAGGCAGCTCGTAAAATGATTCGCACATATAATTGCTTTTGTTGTGGCACTCCTCGCGGAACCCCCCATCCGCGTTTCATCCGCCGCCCTTCTGCCATTTTACCGCGCGCGTTGAAATCATTCGTCAGGATTTATGCGAACGAGCGACAGTTTTTGCCATTTGTTTGCAATGCCAAGGAGAGCAACGAGGGACAACGGAGAGCGGTCGGGGAAATACAATGGTGCGGTGGAGTGGCGGGGACGCAAAGCAGCGACGAACATAAGCGATGAATGATGGTGTATCCGTATCTCGGCACTGAAGTATCTTTGTATCTGGCGAGGAGCAGCGCGGCAAACAATTGCTGAATATATTTTACGCGTTTAGTTTCCTTCTCTCCACTTCCTTGCATCCTCATCCTGCCATGTCCGTCTCCCATCTCTCTCTCTCGGGAATGTCCTTTCTCTACTTTCGTCCTCTGCTTCATTGCTGTCTTTTTTATTAATTCGTTTTATTTTGCTTCGCGTGACAAGTTGACATAAATGGACAAATTGAGCTTTTAAATTTGTAGCAGGATGGACCAGCAACAACACCATCCGGATCAGGACCTGAGACGGAGGACGACCAGGACCACCATCCACGACGATAGCCAGCCAAATAAATACAAATTGTTTTGCGAATAAAATTGATTACCCACAGCAGCAGGAGCGGGATCGAAAATATTTATTGGATTAACATAAACTGAATGCCGAGAATTTATGGCCCAACTTCAAACTTGGATTCAGTTTCATTCACAGTCACATCTGGCCGTGTTAATTATTCGGGTCATGCTCAAGGACTTCGTAATACATTAACTTTTTGATAAGCTGTCCTAACTTTAAAAGTTTTATAATAAAACATTACAATTATCTTGAACTAAAGCAATGAGTTTTAAGGGGTGATGGCTGTTCATTTTTCGTTATATTTCTTGGGGCGTTTTTATCGTTTCTGCTGGAACATAGAGCGTCCTGCTGATATGGAATATTGAAAAACTATTCTGACAAAAAAACTATTCTGACAAGCCGGCTCAAAAATTTTATTGCGGCTTCAGGAAATCGTTGATCGATATAAAGCTGCTCAATAAGGCTCGCTAGTCAATTAAAAGCAATTTCTTTAAACTTTGTGGATTCCAGGTTACAGTGAATTGTGGCTTAAGACAAGTTTACTTCAGTCCATTACTTGTGAATACTCTTATTAAGCAATCTTATCCTTTCGTTACGAGATAAAAAAATATTATAAAGCAGTGCCCTGCTGATTATTGGTATTGCAGTTTTGACCATAAAGCAGTTTCAACGTACGCGTCAAAATTTATTTTTTATTTACACAATCCAGTTACATTCTACACCGCTTTGTGTACACTAGGTTTTTGTGGGTTCGTGTCTCAGCTTAATCGTATACTTGTATCGTTCTTATTATTCACTAATTTGTGGATCCTGAAAAAGTGTCTTCTAACCGAAAGATGGCGCTATGCAGTATTTTTGTTTTATACCATTTCAGAAGGTTTGTTTATGTCATAAGAATAATAATACTACAAATTGTAGCCTTAAAAATAGATACCAAGAACAATATCGGAAAATAAATCAAGCAATCTTAAAACAAATGTTTTATGCTTACTATTATATTAGATTCCAATTTGGTAATAAATATATATGAAAAATATAACTGGTCTGCATTTGTGGATCCCTAAATTCGAAATATTTTGTGGGTTAACATAGAAGCAGTTTAAGGCATTTAAAAAAATATGTGGTTAAAATTAACACCGATTCGTTTTCATCATAACTAGCAATTAAGCTTCAATTAGTATTTAATTTTATATGGTTGTTTAAGCCGCAGGGGCAGCTTTGCAGATATTCGCGTGCAATTTTTAGTACTCTCAATTAAAAAATATTAATTATTACATCCAAACAAAAAAAGGGCACTCAAACTTCCAATTCTTTCGGTTAATAGTTTAAGATTACTTTGAGTCCCATTTATCTTACATTTTAACGTCATTTGCTTGGGTATTGACTATGTTGGAGAATACCACAAAACATGAAGCGAAATCCAAACCCTCACCAAGTCCAAATAAAAAAATCGGCAAAAAAGAAAAGTCGCAAATGTGGGGGTGTCTCTTCTTCTTTTTCCACTTTCTATGTGACTGAGACAGAGGCACGTCAACGAAATAATCAACAAAGGGACATAAAAAGCGGAGGACTAAGCGAGCGGCAGAAATGACATTGACGACTATGTGGACGGAATAAAATTTCATCAAAAAGGCCACTGTCAGAGCCACACTTACCAAAAACCAACAACGAACAGCGAGGGGAAGAATTGCAAATGGTTGGAATGCTACTTTCATCTGGGTTCCGTTTGGGTTTCTGTACACGGGAAACTTTCACTACAGCCACAGCTACAGGGGTGACGCTGGATCCGGGAGCGTGGGTGCTTGATAAGGGATGAGGACAAGGATGAGGACAAGGGTGAGGGTGAGAGCACACATCATATATGAGGATTTGCGGACCCTTCAGGCCTTCTGCTTGTCAAGGAGCTGTCAGTGGCAAAAACAAAAAGCACTCAGTTGTGCCGCCATGATGCGACTACAAAATGGGGAGGCGACATCCTCACTGCACCCTCCGGCCTACTCCCTTGCTCTTCTCCAAAAAAAAAAGGTGTTGAAGGCCGTTCCGCTGGCTGGAAATTGTAACATTGTAAAAAAGACTGTCCACCGATTCGAGGTTCTTTCTCTCAACGCGAATAAAATAAAAACAAAAAACGAAGGCAACGAAAGAAACGAAATGAAATGGAAAAGAAATGCCTGCTGCATTGTGCAGCTTGATTAATGATCAAATGTCAATTACCGCAGATACTTCTGCCGCTCGGTATCCGAAAAGAACTCGCAAAAACAAATGGGATGAGCATTAGGAATGCGCAACACTACATATATTCACGTAAGTATATAGTATACCTACTATATGTATATTATATTGTATCTTTATAAATACGGCCAAAGACAGTGCAGTCTGAAGTAAATATAAAATTATCTGAAAATTACATTTCTGGAAAAAAAAGAATACAATTTATTTTCGTATATTACGATTATTTGATTGTATGTGAGAGTTGTTCTCAACCAGTTTTAAAAACAATGACCAATCAATATGAATGTTTAACTTTTTAAGACAGACGTATTTTTTATTATCTTATTTTATTTTACCTCTGCTTTAGACTTAGCCCATTGTAATGGTCTTTCAAATATTTATATATCTTACTCATATGAAATAAATTAAATAGTTTTTTTTTAAGATTTGCTTACTTAAACATTTTGAGGGATTGCTAAAAAAACAAACAGCAAATATCGGTGCAACAAAAATGCATCTTCCCTGCTGATCAATGAACTCTGACATTTTCTTTTCGATGCAGTATATTAGGTGT
This sequence comes from Drosophila setifemur, assembly GCA_021224005.1. Taxonomy (NCBI): domain Eukaryota; kingdom Metazoa; phylum Arthropoda; class Insecta; order Diptera; family Drosophilidae; genus Drosophila; species Drosophila setifemur. The sequence continues at coordinate 3,245,519 of JAJJHY010010948.1, read as the reverse complement.
TTTGAATAACATATTCCGACTTGCGATCCGTTCTCTTTAGTTGTGACTTTGCGCAGCGGTAGATTAGGCAGAAAAGTTCCTTCTGGTAATCCAGTCTCATCCCATTTCATCCCGGATTATCCCAACAGAAGTCAAGGGACACGGCCCGGCCCACCGTCTCAACCCTTTGATTATCTCGGCCTGGACCTGAGACTACATTCGCATTCCCTGCGCGTTGTATTGGCAGGCACAAAGGGTCGAAACAAAGGGAAACAATTAACTGCGTCTACTGTTGCTAATTTCGTTGGATCGGCAAACCTTTTTTGCATACCGGGTCAGCGACACGCCCACCGAACGCCCACGCGAAGGCGAGCGGCAGGAGTGAAGGGATTAGAACGGGAAAAGGATTCGCCGGGCTCCTGCTGGGCCACGGCCATGGGTCTCCGGCTTGACTCCTCTAATATTCCATTTGATGAATGCCGCAGGACATTTTCCGCTCCTCTCGGCTACCGTTCCCACCCGGGAGGCATGTGCAGAATTCTCCGAAATGACAGTTAATTGTTTTCACCTTGCCAATTAGTAGGCCATTTAATGGCAAAACAGGCCGGAGTCAAAACAAACACTCCGAATCAAAGCGCTGAAGAGGCATCAATTCTCATTAACTTTGAATTGGAAACAAATTCCAGGGGACAAAGAAGGGAGGCCGCATATAAATCAATGTGCAGCCAAGGCCAGAGCCAGAACCAGAGCCAGAGCCACAATTATGTGCAACAATGCACCTCAAGTGTGGCCCTCGGCAGGAATCAATCAAGTCTCATCACTCAAGTCGGACGCTCCGGTCCTCTCCCTCCTCTGCTCCCTTCTCCCTTCTGCCCTTGTTCCCTGCCGGTTTCTCTCCTTTTCGATTTAATTAATGCTTGGCCATTTATTAAATTGGCAGCTTAGCTCTCCTCCACCCGAACACATATCCAAGCCTCCTCCCGCTGGAAGGGAGCCTGCGGTTGGTCGTCCTCCCCAGCCCTCCGCCTTGCGTGCTGGTGGCTGGTTTCTTTGCCTGTAACCGATCCAGCCTAATTTGTAACCATTAACCCATGCATTATGCCCGGCCATGCGATTGCCCATGCCCCTGCCCATGCCCATGCCCCTCCGGATTCCCAGGCGATGGATTGGCTCTTTGAGGCCGGTGCGGAATATAAATGGCCAGATGAATGGTTGCGCTAAGTTTTGTCTATTAAAAATCATTTAGAACAAATGGTCGCCGGATTTGTGGTCGCCTCCTTGCTAAGAACCCAAAAGGTGTGACTCCGTTTTGTGGCGGTTAATGGATGAACGAAACTTCCAAGAACCCAATTAATCTAATTTACTCTGAATCGATAATAACATTTGAAAATAATTAAAGATGATTTCTTGACTGCTGCGAATTGCATGTGCATATATGTATGTACATACATATTGCTGAATTTAATCTAATAATATTCATACATTAACAAATCTCTTTAAACATTAATACTTTTCCAATTTATAATTTAACAAAAACAACCAAATGAAATCCGCATTAAAACTGCATGCGGTGGGTCCTTTTCTCTGGACATGTGACAAGAGAAGCTACCGTTGGTCGTAATTAGGAGCGATCCTCCTTCTGTTCCCTTCAAGGCTGTCCTGCTGCCCTGCTGCCCCTGTCAAGGTGTTAAATTATTCCCCTAACACGTGCTTATGCTCTCGTAATCACTTTGAGCTGCTAATTTCAATGCCTCGTCTTCGTTCCCATCGCTCGCCCCTTGGAGAGCGGCTCCCCTGGACAAGGGGCAAGGGACGCTCTCGTTCCGGTGTGCCTATAAGTAGGTCTTAATCCTTTTATCGCTGGAGAGGAGTGCGCGCAGTTCCAGTTTGGGTTGCATCTCCAGAGCCGAGTCCCGGGGCTGCGCTGATCATTTCGCAATGATAAATTAGCGCTAAGAGTGTTTCCATGTACCGGCAAGACAATCCACTGTCAGGGATCGGGGGAGATTGATTATGTCCCGATGTGGCGGACACTCTTCCCGAGACCGAGGGTCATTGTCAACGCAGGCCACGCCTGACCAAGCAGGCACAATTCGCACCGGCACCGGCTCGGGCAATAGGACCCGATTCGAGCGAAGTGGGCTAAGACCAGTTTATCGCAAACGCTTGGGAAGGAGCACGTTCCCAATCCGCAGGATCCGCGGTCTGGGAGATGATTTCTTGTTGAACATATTTCCAGAAGCCAACAGGTGCCAACGGGCTGTGATCAATCATTGGCGAATCGATTTTTAATTAAGAACTCTTGTTAGCATTTGCCAAACTCCGCTCTCCGCCGCTCTCCTGGCCAGCCTGATTGCCAATGCCAACAAAGGCCTGTTGAATTCCTTAGTGCGAAGCTCCGGAACAAAAGGAGCAGGGGGGGAGGGGAAGGGGGGATGCCCAGAGCCAATCGAGTCTGAATCTGAATTTGGCTACCCATCAGCTCTCCGGCCACGATGTTTAAATTTGTCCTAATTAGTTGACAATGAGCGATGATGAATCAGCGGATTGAAGCCGGGAACACAAGTGAGCATGTCTTCGACTGGTTTTGGTGTAGGTGGGTTAAGAATCCCCCAAACGGATCTATCAATCAATGGAGAATGCTAAAATCATTGAGGAACCTTTTAAAACTAAATAGAAACTAAAAGTTTATTATTTTATTCAGTTCTTTAAGAGGAAGTCAACTTTAGCTGAACATTTGGCAGCTGATTTAATAACTTTTTAGGTTCTCCAACGATGACCAACCAATAAATCAGAGAAGTTTCAAGAATTTCCCTACTTTAATGCCAAATATATTGAATATGAATTTTAACATAATTAAAATGCTAAACTAAGTTAAGATTTTCATGTTATTTTCCATTCTAGGCTCCCCCCATTTCAATAAAAGAATGCATACAGTTTTTTCAATGAATTTCTTTCGGTTTATTTTGGTTTCCATGTACAATATATCCTCTCTATTTTAATTTATTTTCATTTATTTATATCCATCAAATATACGTACGAACTTACATCCATCTAGAGACGCACAACAGATGCACACTACACTCGGTAATATGGTTTAAAGTAATCGTAATCATACAAATAAGCGATCTTATGTCTACCATATAAAGAGCTATATATATATATATACGTGACTTAAGACTATGACGAATCGTTCTAGGATTTATACAAACTCTTATACCTGAATCTTAGGGTGCTTAAGTACAACTCATTTACAACATTTGTGGGGCTTCAACTCTACTTAGTTAATGGTCGATCCTTAACTAGGCTAACTAACTACGTTCACTGTATATCTCCGATTTGTCCTTAACCTTGCCCACGTGCAAGGATATAGATGCGAAAAGAAAACAAAAACAATCTACAAAGAATAAAGGCTAACTAATTTACAATGCTGGAGATATCTTGCAGGGTTCCTGCCGATTCTACAGGGTCGTCAGGTCATAGTCCTGTTTGATGTGTAGCTGCAGATTGGTCATGAGATCGGATTGCTGCTGCTGCTGCTGCTGCTGCTGTTGGTGGTGTCCGTGGAGGTTCGTGTGTCCCATTTGATTGTTGTTGTTGTTGTTGAGGTTGCTGTTGTTGTTGTTGTTGCTTTTGCCGCCACCGTTGTTGTTGTTGTTATTGCTGAGGTGCTGCTGAGATCCCGCATAGGCGTTGCCCGAATCGGGGGCAGCCGGTATGTAAGGAGGATTGCCCAACGACGAACTGACATCGCCCATGCTCTCCAAACTATCCGATCGAATGCACTGAAAAGGAGTTTACAAAAAGGAAGAATCGTGAATATGTGTGTAGTATAATCTTATATAAAATGAAATCTTAGTTATTAACTAATACTTAAGTACCTATGTATATATGCCTCAGGGTGCAACATATTTAAGAAAAATCTGACAATACCTATTTTATATTCTTTGTTCACAAACTACATTTCAATATATTTTTAGCATAATATAATCGTTATAAAGGGTCTTTCAACAAGGACGGGTCAATGCTTAAATTTTATAAACCAAGCTGTGTGTGTGATAATTTTGAAATTTCCATTTATGCCATTATAGATGGAATATAGCATCGTTCAAATGTCCGCCACGGCTTCGTATGGTAGCGAGAATCCGAGGGGTCACATTTTTAATGACTCTGCTGCATAGATCTGAGCACCGGCTGAATCTAAGCGATGGCCTGCGTTATGTTGGCTTTCAGGGCAACGGTCGATTGTGGCTTATTGCCATAGACCTGTGACTTCAGAAAAAACTCCACAAGAAAAAGTCTAGCGGAGTCAAATCACACGATCTTGGTGGCCAATTCACGTCACCTCTGCGAGATTGGTGCAGAATGCTGAATGTTCATTATGTCGCAACGTTTGCACTAACGAACACTTATTTCGTTAATAAAGTTTATCATTTGCAGATGCAGCTCATCCTTGTAACTTGCCATGGCGATTTGGCATCAGTGACTAAATAAGAAAAAACCTAGCCGCCACAGTTCAATAACATCGACCGGCTCTATTTGAAAGACCCTTTATTTATAAATCATTATATTCTAAACCATTCCAACCATTTCTTAAAATGCGTCAATTTAATAAAAAAAATTCCTTGAATTCAATAATTGAAAACTGTATACAAAATAAATACCAAATTTAATATTCCATTTTGCACAATTAAGACTCCCAAAAAATACAAAATTGTAAACAGAACGCAACTTATAAGTTTATCCTATCCAGGAGAAGTATGCACTCTTATATACATTTACCTAACTAGGAGAAGTACCCTATATCAAGAGACGCAAGAATGGAAATTGAGCCTCGAAAGAAGATATGGGCGGAACTGCACTTAAGTGCCTGTTCCTGTTGACTTTCAACGCGCTCCACTCACCTCATTCATCACCGGGGTCTGCTGCTGCTGCTGCTGTTGCTGCGGTTGTTGCTGCTGCGTCTGTTGCTGCTGCTGCTGCTGCGCCTGCTTCTTGGATGCGGATCGCTTGGAGGCCTTCTTGGCTACCGGTGTTGGGTTGCCGTTGGCGTCGACCGTCTTCTTGCGCACGTTCTTGGTGTTGGGCAGCTTGTTGTCCTTCTTCCACTTCATGCGCCGGTTCTGGAACCAGATCTTGATCTGCCGCTCCGACAGCACCAGCGTATGGGCGATCTCGATGCGCCTCCTGCGCGTCAGGTAGCGGTTGTAGTGGAACTCCTTCTCCAGCTCCAGGATCTGGTGGCGCGTGTAGGCAGTGCGTTGGCGTTTCGGCTCCATTCCCGGCTGATACGATCCGTTGGCTGCACAGAAAGAAAAACATATTTGGCAAGATAAGTTTAGTGAAATTTAAATAATTGTACATTTACTTAAAGCCCCTTTTATAATCCTAATTCTTTGTGGGTAATACTTTGGATACTTCCTTTCGATCTGCTTTTAAAACTAAATCGATAATTCCAACTCTTTTTTCTGTGTGTAGCTGGAGAGCAGAGGATTTGCGTAATTAATGATCGCCCCGATACAATACGGAGGGGGGTGGGAATGGGGCACCACAATTAATACACTTCAAATTGCGTTTCATAACAGGCCGAGTTCTCAATAAATCTCCCAGATAAGTTGACAACCCTTAAAAAGCCCGAGCCGAAGTTTTCTCGCTTTCACCTTGGAACCGGTCAGACCATCGGGGGTGGGTGGAGGAGTGCAGGGGCGGGGCAGGAGCAGGAGCAGGGGCGGGGCAGAGGGATAGCCAGCGGGCACATGAAAGAGCCCTGTCAGTTGGGCCCCGGGTTAATTAATCAAAATTAAATGGCGCGCAACTGCCAGGACGTCAGGCCTGTCCTTGGGCCTCCGAAAAATTACGCGGCCGCATTTAGTTTTTCCATTTCCCTTCCAGAAAGTGAAACACATCTGTGGGCTGCATCCTTCCGCTTCTGCTTCCCAGACCACCGTCTTACCCGGACTTCTTTAATTTTTATCGCCGCCAGATAAATGCCTCGCACCTGCCGCCGTCGGAGATGTCTGCCCAAAGCCGGAGATGGACATCAAAATTTATATATTTATGTACGCTCCATCAATTTCAATTTGCCGCCATCTCCGCTGATGTTTCTATCAGAGTTACAGGCCCATCTCCCACTTCCCCCATCCTTCCCGCCCTGAAGTTGTGCATTTATAAAAATTTCATTGTTCTGTGACAGACAGCTTTCGATTTGATGGAAATATTTCAATCCCAGCTCGGCACGGCCCGAAACTTAGATTAATGGTACATGTCCAGCCAACCGTTGACAGGCCCCCAAACATGGGTGGGGCTGCAGCAGGTTGGGTGGTCCAGCTGAAAAAATGGACTAACATGGGTCAGTTCATTGTAAAGAACAGACGGGAGCAGATGCGCCTAAGATCTGCTGACAAGTTTTCATTTGCCGGTGCCGGGGGATGGGTCAAGCCATGTTCTGTCTGTGTCCCTGAGAGGTTGAAAAACAGGGATACTGAAACCTAGAAGGCTGAAGAATTGGATGGTCATGTGTCGTTAGGGGAATGTTTTCCTTTGGCTGAAGAGATTTACTTCGAACTTGTCCGCCTACTCCCGATGAAATGTAATTCAATTAAAAGATGGCAAATCAGAGGTTGCTAAATCGAAAATAAGTTTCTTGCTGGCAAATGATGAGAGCTAGTACAATATATTGAAAATGTTCCGATAAGTGTTAGATTTAATTATAACAAAATTAAATAAATAACTTTAAAAGAAGAAACAACTATAGTTCTTGCAAGACACGATTTATGGCAGTCCATTTCCCTCACCCTTTATAATCACTCGACAAAGTTTCGCTTAAATAATTACAAGCAACACTAATCCATCAATTATTGATTTGAGTTGGAAGCGAAAACCCAAAAAAACACAACATGAATCGAAATTAAAACAGAATCCGAAACCGAATCCAAAACCGAAAGATACACCGTAGCAACTGCAATATCAATTACAAATACCCCAAAGGAGCAAAAAAAAACAACACAGATAAAAGATACGAAAACAACACCAACAACAACAACAACAGTGTCGGAATTGGCGGCATGCTGCGTTAATTCGTTTTTAATAAGTGTGTATCATTTCATTTCAACATTTCAACATTTCAGCATTTCAACGTAACTGCCAGGTCCGAAAGGAGGAAAGCGGCAGAACCCTGGAGAAGGCGAACTTCAGGCCGGGCCAAAGGAAACTGCCGAGTCACGGCTTAAAAAGAAAAACGAACGGAGTGCCAATTGCATTTAAAACTGGCAAGAATGGCAGCCAATTTATGAAAATGCCGCATCATACAAGGCCAGTCCAAATCAAGATTGCACAAGGTCCCTAGCCGGGGGATTCCTACCCCGTGGAAAGTGGAAAAGTGCTAAAGAGCTGCGAAAAGCAAGCTGCAATGGCCATGGAAATGGAAATGGAAGTGGATTGGCTTGAATGGCGCCCCCAAAGGGATCTTGTGCGTAGGCTGCCCCTCCGTGGACTGACTCATGCGGGAAACTGTTGTTGGCTGTCGGCATGTTTGTCCCATCCAAAAATTTCATATGATTTATCATGCATTTGTGACTTTACAATTTCATTCAGTACATGAGGGAGGAGGTCGAGCTGAAATTGAGGAAGGGAGAGCGAGAAACTATGTCAGGCTTTATTTCATAATCTTTTTGTTGTCTGGCGGCCTCATTTGTGGGCTTAGGCCAACCCGATTTCGAGGTGCGGTGGCCACCAGACAACTTCCGGGCTTCGATTCTCCATTCCTTCCTTCACTCGTTTTGCATTCGATGTTCGATGTACTCGTATAAGAAGCGGCTGGAATCTCAATGATTAATTGCCCCGCACCCAGAGAGTGGTAGTGGTGCTTAATCGGCAAAAGAAATTTGACTCGTGCCAACCCGAAAATACAAAACAAATATTGGCATGAAAAATAGAAAGAAATCAACGAACAAAATATTTAACGGCTGTCATAATTCATTTATACAAACATTCATCAAAGCCATTTATAGGGGGGATAGACAAAACAAAACAAAGCACGGCAAACCTGTTCACTTATTAGAGGAAATCGCATTTCGAATGCAGCCAACAAATGGCAAGAAATTAATTTTCGGTCTGCACTAATGAATGCCCAAGCGGAGGGAGATTGCGCATACGCCGCGTTATCCAGCTGGGTTCTAAGTTTAAAACTTTACGTGGAGCGCTCGGTGCTATTCTTTTTTTTCTGTTTCGTACTAAAGTGTGTGAGCTCATGGCAACAACAACAACCACTACAACCCACCAACAACAACAACAACCACGAGAAGAAAAAAGGCAAGTCAACATTTCAACAACAGCGGGAGCTGCATCAGCAGCTTGTCAAGTGACTTGCAATTTGTGGCAGGCAAATAATAAAAATAAACATGATCTCATGCTACTTACACATGTACGGCCAGAACACCCAAACCTCGCATTGTACATAGCCATATGTACTTG